>JBBIGA010000138.1:10014757-10034250 GCA_037576975.1 Alestes dentex
ATATAGTTACAGTATGCATCAGCAATGACCATGAGCTCTGAAGGACAGCGTATTGAATCACATGTCTTAATATTGGTCCTTTTTTCATAAAAGCCAACAGATTAATGCAGGGTGGAGTATTTCAGAGATTTTTCATCAAGGAGCTTTAAGATTATAGACAGAAATGGCACAGGATGGTTAAAGTATTGCTCGGTCAGCTGTTTTTTTAATTCCAAGTCCCATCCATATATTAGCACTTATTGACAGGGCCATGATGATCCGCTTAATCACGCCTATGAGTGTAATTGCATTCTCTTAATGTGCAAAAATAGCAAATGACTGTACCTCTTCATGCCTCACTGCCTGCGTAATGCAAGGTATGTTTTTTCTGTTGTTGGCTGCCAGGTGCATGTCATTAAAATGTTAATGCAGCTTAATAAACATTCTGGAGGTCCGATTAATTGATGTTTCTATTAGTGGTAACAACCCCAAATAGTCTGATATGGTCTTATGAGTTATCATGTGGCAGTTGTATCACAGAAGACATAAGTACTGGTGTTGCATTGTGTTCATTTGCTCGAGCTATTCCTTCAGACACATCCATCCAGTTTACATCCCTGTGGTGACTTGTCCTCCGGCATAGTCACCAAGCATTGTGTTCTACAGCTTGGGCTTTTAAGCTATAAGCTACTGGCAGAATATGACTGGACTGATTACTATAATTTTGTGCAATTCAAACAAAGTCAGAGTGTATGTGCACTTTGTGTAAGAACAACATGTGATTCAGTATGCATGCCGGAGTGCTTATTGTGATACATTATCAAACAAATGAAACAAGCAGCGGCACTCTCTTTCCTTTCCTCCCAGCCAATTTGACCGGGTGATATTTCCGCTCTTGTCCCAGAGAAGTAGCACTTTTCCCTGTACAGGCCAACCAGAATTTACAGTCATCAGTGCAATGAAAGCAGCAGTGACCAAACTTGAACAAAACGAATACTGATAGACAAGCTCGGCGTAGAGCAGTCCCTCAGGTGGAGGGGTTTCAGTGCTTTGATGCATTTGAAAAAAAGACAAGAAGTCAAACTAACATTTTCACCAAATGAACCTGGAAATGGTGGTGGCCAGCCGTCACATTTTCTCTCTTCTTCACTTCTTCAGCCAAAGCACATGAATGGCACGTGACTGACTGGAGTTGTGATGCAATCAGCGAAATGAAAACTCCCCTAATGACAGACCAGCTAATATGCAGCGAAGGAACGAGCACGTCACCACTAATATGTTTGCCTTGCATTTGTACTGAGGTAAATGACTTGGCGCTAGTGTGAATCTAAAATTACAAGGTCAATTAAATGCAACAGACAAACTGATTATATCTAAGTAATGTAATTAATTGCAAATGAGACCCAGGCAGCGTGGATCGGACAGACGTGGAAGCAGGTGGAGGACTGGACTGGACCTGGTCGGGGGTGTGGAGTGGAACAGACAGCTGGAGCTGTGCAGAACCAGCAGCACCAGTGGACTCCACTGTCTCATCCTCTCTTGTGCTGCTGAGACGGGGCGGGTGCACCTAGCTGGAATGATGAGGCCAAAGGAAAGCCATTCGCCTATTATGCAGCCTTAATGGCATCGTTGTTGTCAGGAGCAATGCATCTTAGGGTGATGAGATTGTGTTTGCTTGCTCCTTCAGGTGCTCCATGGTTCACTGCCGCCCTCAGTCTCCATTTGAGACTTGTGTGTGGTGTGTGTGAATGTGTTGGGGGGGGGGTTGTCTGTTTTTATCTGTGTGTGTGTGTGTGTGTGTGTGTGTGTGTGTGTGCGTCTGTGAGTTGATTTAACCTGTAGTTCAGATGAAGGAGCTGTGAATAGCTGTGGAAGATGGCCTTGAGCATAACGGCTCCAGCTGTACAGTAGTGCAATGTGAATTCATGACGGATATAATTAGAAAGCAGCGATTCTGTGGCCGCTTTGATTTCAGCGCTTTTGATGGTGTGCAACAAATGGGAACAAGAAGCTGTTCTTGAAACTGTCATGGCTCCTGTCTCGAGGGAGCTAGTACCTTTTTTTACTGTACAGGAGCACGAAGGTGACTTCTCCTCATGATTGAGGACGGAGGGGTTTATCGTTGACAGCCAGCCTTTGTGTCGGGGTTTAATTGAGGAGCAGAGCCGTCGCACTGTGGGCTCAGATAGGAGAGCGGGACGCTTGCGCAATAGGCAGAAAGATCGTCTTTTATATCCACACTAAAACAAATACCTGCCGTCCAAAAACGTAGTGCAGCTGCTGAGAGCAACCTCTCAGTGCTGTTATTTTATCACATCATAGTTATTAGTCCTAACCTGCTACGTAGGTCACGCACGTTGGCGCAGACTCGTCTCCCAACCAGTATTAATGATGAAAGCCACTATCCAGTGTTGACGACAGATTGTGACTCCATAGAGTTTTCCAAACGTCTCCTCCTAAGGAAGCTCTGGGTCCTGGTCAGCAGATCCAGGTAACTGTTGTACAGTGTTGGCTGCTGTAGTCTTGCTGGTGGCGTAAGGCAGTGTGTTCTAGGCCCTGAGAGAGCTGAGTGATGAAAAGGAGAGGACGTGTAGAATGTGAGAGGTGACACATCTGATAACCTATAAATAGTGTGGCTGAGAGCAGGAGCTGGCAGGCACAGGATGAGGCGACAAACTCGGAAAGGAGAAGACAGAGAGCGAAAGAGGGAATGAGATGGTGTGCTTGCTTTTCTCACCAAGATAGGGGTACCAAAGTGTTGAGGCACTTCAGGGCCATGTTGTATCTAAGCCTGCACTCACTGTTCTTTAGCCCTCTGGGTGTGACCCTCATGGGGGAACTAAGCGCCAGCCAGACCCGTCCCACTAGGGAACTGGTATAATGTGGGGTCCAGCACACGTGACTCTGTCTGCTGAGTTAGAGCTATGATTTTTTTCGAAGCTCAATCTGATGATTTTTCTCTGTGATTCATGAGCTACACCTTCTAGGTTTAGCAGGGATGGTCTGACAGGGGTTCAAAGAGACACAGTGTTTTTTTTTTTTCTTCTTCTGGACGCTGTTTTGAATTCGGCCCCGGAAAACTTGACGTAATTCCGAGAAGCTGGCCGTCGCCACGGTGGTAGCCGGCTATTCAGCTGAGGTTGAAGCTTGGATTGGCAACACTTCACTGAAAGTAATAATATCCAGAGGGAAAGGTTTGTGTAGTTTGAGCGTGAGGGTTATTATGTGGTTTCGCCCAGTGGTCTTGATGTGTGAGTGCTATTTGGTAATACAAAAATAACATGTCTGAATGAAATGGTGACATGAACACAGGAAGTGTTACCTTTAAGGTGTGCTGAGATATGTGTGTGAGTGTGAGGGTGTGTGTCTGTGTGTGTGTCTGTGTGTGTGTGTGTGTGTGTGTGTGTGTGTGTGTGAGTCATTGGTTGGTCGGCTGGGGTTTGTGTTTGGATCAGAGGTCAGAAAGGAAAAAGAGAGCACAGAAACACTGTAGCCAATGAAAAAAGGCGCAATGAGGGTACTTCAGCTGGCAGTCTCCTGAAAGAATAGTTCAGTTTATATTGCTCACAAAGAGGTGTTTTATGGATTAACAAATTGCTGTTTTACGGCTTACTAACCTTCGGGCTAGTTTACCAGCTCAAATGCAAAAGCACAGACTCTGGAATGTGGCCTTTGCTCAAGGTCTGTGTACACAGCTTGTTCCATCAAGGTCCAGCCCTGCATCCCAGCACCCAGATTCTCTAATTAGATTCCTTTTTTTTTGTGACAGGCCAGGCTGCATCATACAGAGTTACAGCAAATATCCACAGACACTTCGAAACTTGATGGATCAAATAGAGTATCATTGGTGGGAGGTGGAAAAAGTGCTTCTCAAATATATTGGATGAGTGAAAAACTTGACAGTCTCAATTTTAAGAGGCTTACCATATTTATCACTCCACTCTCCGGGCGCCTAGAGGACTGAACAAAGTATCGCCACAGGTAAGGTAATATCTTTCCACCTCTCGAGTTAAAGACCCTCTCAAAGCTTTGCCTTGTTCAAGACTTATTTTTCCCTGCAGTGCCTCTCTGTATTTCAGTAAACACAACTCCCGAGTAGCCGCTGCAGAGCGCTTTCTATTATTGGACTGAACCATTTGTGTCTGTTTTCTGTAATCTTCATTTGCCCTGCCCCTCATGTCAGCCTGGAAAGACTGTTGAGCTCTTGGGCGAGTTTCATATGTTCAAAAGACAGGTGGGGAAACACAGCAAAAGGGCAGTGTCTCTGGCGAATGTTTGCTTTGGGTATTGTCTTTGCTCTGTGAAATGCTGGCCAGAGTTGAGCCGTTCCAGGGACGCAGTACCCTTTACAAACAGCCGACTGTGACTGCAAAGATGCATCAGTTTGCACCGGTTATGCCAGGAACATTAATGTTGTTTTTTTTTTCCCAGCAAATTTCAGACATTGCAGAAGCTTTTCGAAAATAGGAGACGGCATCTTTTATTGCCAATCCATTCAAGGTTAATTTGGTTCCACAACTGTCATTATCACGGCTCATAATTACTGGAGCGGCCCCAAGCTCAAGAGCATGGACTTATCAGCGCTAAGATATCAAAGATGACACCGCATAGATTAGTTGCCACCTATGTGAATGGGGTTCCCCTGCTTTCTAGTGCTAGAGTTCAGTGCCTCTAAAGCCTTGGTGTTTACAATAGCAGTCACCCTTGAATGTTCCCCATGATTAATTTATCAAATACTTGCACTCATGTACTTCATGGAATCGCATGGCCCGCAGTAAGACTCCAACACTTTAGATTCCACTGCAGTGACATTGCTTGTTTGTCCCATGGGCACGGAGTCTAAAAGTAGAATCTAATTGAAAGGATGTCTACAACCTTGCCTTTGGCCGACTCAAGTGCACTATGTCGAAGCCTGCAAGCTTTCTGAATGGTGTAATTAATCTGCTGCCACAGAAACCTGTTTATTACATTCCCGTCTCTTCCTCATCTCTATAATGGAAGCAGATGCATTAAGTGAAAAGAACTTCCAGAGGACCCAAGCTTAATCTGACACTGGCTTTAGCACTTTCATGTTTCTCTTACTGAGCGTGTCAGGCTTTTAATAAAGCTTCGCGCGGTGATATGTTCCGATATGAATTAATCCTCTGTTTTCCTGCCCCAGTCCTTGGGGACCCCAGATGGTCCACATTTTTGTTGTACCTCACCTAAACTAAACCAATCAAGAATGCTGGAGATTTCCAGACAGCCTGCCTTGGAGCTGGGTTTGGAAAACATGGAATTGATCTATTCAATAATTCATCAGCGTAGAATATAAAAGTCTGTATTGCAGTTTTTGTTTGAATATATGTGTTTAATGTAGTTGTCTAATGGTTGAAAGATTTCATTTCAAAATGCATGCCACTTTCATGAATTACCATTTTCCCCTGATGTATATTGTTGGGAGTTGGCTTTACGCATATGAGAAATATGAAAACTCTATTACCTCCTTTATTGGAGAAAATGAAATACGTTTTTAATACTTCAGCTGCTGTTCTTTTGAAAACAGTTCAGACAAGTGGATATACAGTGTTTTGGAATGCTATTCCTCACTTGTTCCACTGTGTTATTCTTGTTTGAGAGTTTTTAGATAAAGGTAGCACCAGCAGATGTACTTCCCAGGGATTTCATTATGTTTTTTTTTTCCTGCTCGGTTCAACTTTTGAGTTGATCATTCAGGTGGGATAAATGCAAACATGCTGAGTAAGAAACTCGCCGCATAGCAATTGATATCAGGACTCGCTTGGCAAATGGATGGGGAAAAGGCATACGACGGCGAGACCACTGATGCGTCTGGGAGGAGACGGCAGGGGTTGCAAACGTCTTGCAGAAAACGCATTGGAGACGGAAGCAACATTCTGAGTGAGCACCTGCAATTCTTTATTCGAGGTGTTATCATGTGCACGTTTTAAACACATCCTTCGCGCAGATGGCAGTTTCTTTCCATTCGTCTGAAGCTCTTTTGCATCTGTAGCTGTGTGCTTGTGTTTACATCCCTGTGCGTTCTCACATTAAGTAATGATGCTGCATATGGTTGGTGGGGGGGGGTGGCATGGTCATTAAGCTCTGCAAGGTGTTTGTCCATCCATCCATGCTCATTTTTTGTCAAGCCGATGTCCTCCGGAGCATCGAGGGCCTTGAGGAGAGGACTGCAGGTGTTTGCGTTTGCCAGGCCTGTCTTTGTGCTTTCCATTCAGCCGAGCAGCGCTCTGGGTTCTCATTAGTGTACTGCGCACCACATATCCATTCACTGGCACCAAAGGTGGCAGGGAGCTTGTATGGTTATTTTCTCATTATAATGTGCATATTTCAGGGGCACAACCTATTACAGTGCGCGTATGTTGTGGCACAACAGTTTTCACATCACTCACCAAGAGAAAATGGGATCTCTCCGATTACCCTGACCTGCAAGACGGTTTCTTTCAGATGCAAACTTTCTCAAGATATGCGGTCCCATCATCAATATCATTTGTGGTGGATGCCTCCAATTAAAATGACTGATTGTCAGACGCTTAATAATATTTGAGAGTGCAGCAGCTAATTATGTTTGTGCAAGTGTCTGCTTCATGAAAAAAGATGTCCAGTGGGCTCACTGCAGATGCTGAACAGCTGTGGGAAGAGCATTAAAATAAAAATAAATCCCTTTGTGAATGTTTGTTAGCTGATTCCACCCAAGCATGCATGGCTTAAATGGAATTTGTGCTGTCTGGCTGGCTGTGGTTCATTTTTAAATGGGGAGCCACATTCAATATTTTATGTACTATCTTTTCTCATCAAGATCTCGCAAGGCAGTTTTTCAAGCGTGTGTCTGGTGTTAGATTAGAGCAGAATGTAGGGTCCACTTTCAGGAGGAAGTATGTCAACTGCCAAGACATGTTACACCACCAATCTGGTCTAAACACTCCCAATTTGCATTCAGATTAGAAATGGCCATTCCTGGCAGAGAGACTTTTTGATATTCCCTGGAACTATTTGACCATTCTTCAAAGTCCAATTATAACCCGTATGGTTAGTATTCTATGGCTGGCCCTGGTTCCAGTTTCTGTTCAGCCAAATTTTATTAGTTTTTTTTTTTTTTGTTAACACAAAGCTCACAGTGGGTGGGCTAAAAAATATCTGAGACACACCAGCACATTTCCAGGACTTTATTACTTAAAGTCACAGCCTGTGTGAGCTTTATTAAGGATTATTATGAACATGTAACTTAGTAATAGTATTTGCATTATCTTCAAATTTATAAATGAAAAATTAGGGGCCTTTTGCAATAACGTGAATACAGTAGTCTCATGTGTTCCTCTGAAAATGTAAGACGACTGACTGTCTGTGTGGCACAGTGCGTGCATAATCATGCTATGGCATTTTGGTGTAGTACCATCATCCATAATACAACAAAAGTGTGTAAAATGCCCATTTGTCGTACGTGAACACACCACAGCACGAACAGCACGAAATTGTTCTCTGCCTTTAACCAATTTGCCCAGTGAAGCAGCGGGCAGCCAGGAACACAGCGCCCGGGGAGCAGTGTGTGGGGACGGCACCTTGCTCAAGGGAACCTCAGAGGTGTCACTAGCAGTCCTGACATGAACATGAACCTATAACTTCTAATCCCAGGGGCGACTCCCTAACTACCAGTCCACCAGCTACCCGAGAGTACACATAACTGCGGCGCAGTATTTACCTCATTAAATAGCAAGATGCATCAAAAACCTGCCGATTCTGATCCAGTCAAATAGAAACGTAAAATTTGCATTCGAATCTGTCCCGCACTGCCTGTCACAACAGTCTTCTCATTGAGTCTGCCGTTAATTGTGTTTGTAACATTGGGTCTTAAATGACTAAAGACCCCAGTGTCACACGGTTTTAGCAACAAGGAGCAATCTTACAGTTCATTACTTATGTTGCTTGTGTGTATTATCGCTAATGGTGCCTAGCTTGAAAGGGCCTCTGGATAGCAGCCAAATGATTATGTAATTAGATAAATGAACGAGTTTAAATCAGGAAATAAGAGTCAGAACAAGCAGATAATGGGCTCGTAAGGCTACAGGTTCAGATATGTTATAGACCTTCTTAAGTGCCATCACTGCTGTCTGCACTGTGATTGGTTTGTTAACTCAGGCACTCAGCATATGTACAGAAAAGGACCCTCTTTATTGTGAGTCTATAAAGAAGCCTCCTTTTCCTGTCGCTAACCTCTGTGTCCCTGACATGCCGTCCTTCATTATCTCATTGTACCAAAAGAAACAGGGTGAATTACAGGGACTGCTCACACTCGTAAGCTGTATGTTTGTCTTTGATGGAATCTGTGGAATTCCAGGTGAGAATAGAAGGCTCTAAAAGGGAAAGTGCCACACAATTGCTGAGATTTAATGCTACCTAATAGATGCTCATTGAGGTGCTGAAGTAGGTACATTTGAATGTAATTTCCTCAAGTTTTAAAGCCTCGTAAATTTTACCACATCCTTGCTGACAATGATGAGAAGTGCTTAAATCATGTATATCTTAGAATATTTGTCATTTATGACCATTTCAGACATTGCCCATTCTGTGGCCCACTATTGAGACTGTAGCCGGTGATGTTCAGTGGAGAATGGGGCTAGGTGTCTGAAAGGACACCCGTTTAGTCTAGTCTGAGAACAGATGACATGTCTCCATGGACACAAGGTATCAATACGAAAGATGTACTTAGGTGATTGTTCACAGAAAGCCTATTTGTCTTGGGTTAATGGCTAATCCTACATTTTGAGATTTGACAAGAGAGCCCATAATGTACCTCCTCTTGTCAATACAGCTGCAACGCCAATAATACAAATCTGTCAGTTGAGCTCAGTCAATAAGAAACGCTGGAACGTAGATCAGCGCCTCTTATTGACGGAACGGTTCTGGATAAAAACTGTGGAAGTTTGAGAGTTGCTCTGTAAAATGTCCCCTCCATCTTTTACATATGACGCCTAATTAACCGAGACATGTGCTTTCCACAGAAACGTGCAGGTACTGCTCCAAGCTATTCTGCGACTTACAGTGCAGGCAAAGCACTCAGACCTTTTCAGTTCATGTATGGATTTCACATTTACACACAATGTTTTTAAAGAATTCAGAACCGGTAATGAAATTGATAGTGAAAAACAAATTCAGACTCAACAAATTATTGATATATTGCTGTTAAGGTGTTGTTGGCAATCACAGCTTCAAGAAGTCTACAGTAATTGCATTTTCCGATGTTTTGTTTCAATTGCTGTTGCTGTTCAGTTCCCCAAGGTTGCGAGTAGTAGCATGAATGTGCCTTGATTCATTATAAGAAAAATGCCAGTGCACTGATTGTGCTTCCTTTGTTTGCTAGATACTAACTTTCAGTACATACTAATCTCTACATACAAGTAACAACCCACAAGACCTGCTGTTTCATAGATAGATGCTTTGACCCAGTCATCTAGACATCACAATTACTCTTGTCCATTTTTCTTGCTTCCAGTACATCAACTTCAGTTTGACCTGACTGTTCACTTGCTGCCAGATATATCTCATCCTTGACAGGTGCCATTGTAACAATGTTAAGATCAATGTTATTCACTTCACCTGTGTTTAATGTTGTGGTTGATCAGCGTATATCATAATCTCACAAGTGAAAGTGCTGTTTGTGAGGTTAATGAGCAGGTTCCCAGCTAGTTAAGGTTATTTTAGTCTGTTTACTAAAGCACCTTGTACTTGCTTGTGATCGGGCTAAACTCAGTAACCTTAGAAATAAAGCAGTCGTGAAACACTGTTTTACATGTTGTAACTCTCTTATATGAATTAAAGGTAAACTTAGCTTATTAGACTCAAAATGTTACTGTTCATGTAAAACCTACTGAGATTGGCTTCACATGTAAGTATTGCAGCTTTAGATTAAAAAAAAAACCAACATATTACCCAGTACTCATTAAGTACTGTACATATGTATGGATTGAGACTGGTCAGTACCAACACTTAAATAATTATATGTACCAGGATCAGTAATATGGAGAAATGGAACATTTTTTTTTCTACCAAATGCAAATCTGCAAATTAGCTGCATTCTACCAAATGGAGCAAATTAAATAAAATGTCATGTTAGTGAAATACTGACCCAACATCTAAACGTGGAGTAGAAGATATACCTCATCAGACAGTCGGTTTAAAACACTGCTCAAATCGAAACATGTGTCTGATGCTAATCAAGGAAATATCTGCCATCATATGTCATTAAGCATACCTAACAATTTACATTGTTGGGTCAGTAGCTTGATTCACCCAAACACCACAGAAAATCACCTGGAGCATCTGAGGTTGGTTGTAATGCTCATAGCATACAAAAACAAAAGTTTTGTTTGAAGGCTCGTTTATATCATGTAGCCTTCTTCAGTGTCAGTACCGTAATATGCTGATTACCAAACGATGTATTGCGAAGCCCCAGCATTAGCCTTAGTTTAACTGCCTTTGAGAGGATTCCTCTTACAATGTAATTTAGACAAAGACTACACTTAATTCCGCATGCAGAAAAGTGATCCCGAACAACATAAGCACATAAATGGTGACATGTTTGCTATCGCTGTGGGTGGGCAAAGCAGACAGGGTGTACGTTAAAGTTACTGAGGTGGCAGCAGTGAAGCATAGCTCTTATACATATGAAAACGCTTTGACTGGCACATGAATTGTTTTTTTCCACACAAGAGCTGACATGAACTGTTATGAATAAACAGTCTGAATGACATTATGTGTCGCACTAAGAGCCTATAATTAGTTATGACTCTTATGACAGAATATAACTTCCGCATAAACGTTCTAGAGAACAAATGATGTGCTCTGTTCTGTCACAAGCACTAAGAGAAGTCAGCTAGACTGACGACAGACTGGCTGCAGTGAGCTCAAAGTCCACGCTGTTATTCACCAGCACGCTGATGACACGTCGGGCAGAATGGTTGCATCAGTACCCAGTGGCGCTTGCGAGGCGGGTTTGATCAAGCTTAACCTGCTGAGTATCGCATTTCGTTTGACTAGTAATTATTGCTGTGCCTGTAGTTACTTTCAAATATGGGAATTTGGGCATTCGGGTGGGTGTGATCGTCCAGGCCCACTCCGAGGCTCCACCCCCTCTGCTGCATCCTCCTTATATAAATATTTCCATGTTGTCAGTTAAAATATGGCTCTCAGCCTTTTTCCTATTCTGCCTGAGAGCCTCACCAGCGCACTGCTGTTTGGCAGTGTTTCTGCCAATCAGTGCAAACCCAGATGGCAGTAAAAACGTCATTTCATTTCATCTGTTTGTCGACTTTCTGCCTGTCAGCGGCACCCCGGAACGCAACACAAGCCATCTATCCAGAGCTTTGCTTCTTTCCATTCTGCTTCTTTCTCTCCTGAGAATTTTTTTTTTTTTTTTTTTTATCGAAAGGAAAATGTGCACAGCATTTCTCCACCACTCTTTTCAGAAGCCAGCCTAATGCCTGTGCCCTTTTGTTTAGGTATTCGGCGTGCAGAAGCTTCTGAAGGATCAATGCATTTCTCCCTTTGTCCCATCTGAGACGAGTATATAGGAGCGCCTTGACAACGTAATGGCTAAAGATCAACTGTTCTCCTATAACTTTTGAAAAATATCCATCTGCGAATTCATAATCAGAGCCGAGCGAAAAATAACCTGAGAAATCCTTTGCGCTGTTTGAAAAGTCTTTCATCTAATTGAAGCATTGATGCGCTCCAAGTCCAACTGCTAGCAGTCTTTTCGGGGCTCTTTTTTTTCTTCATGACTCCTAAATCTTTATGTGTCTGCGTGGCAAGGAGCAGAGCAGACACAATTAGTTTTCCATTTATATTGTAATATATCTCCCTGAGAGACATGCTTAATGTTTGGGACCTGCACACGACTGTCGGTGCTGTAACACGGTTCCAAAAAAGGCCAGCCGTTAAACGGAGCTGTAAGGTCGGAATCTAAAGACCAGACACTTTCAATATCCACATGCACTTTGTCTTAAGAGTGCCGTCCTCCTCTTCTTTCCAGAGAGACGGATCCCTTTGATAGAACAGCTGTAGATAATAACCTCGGCGTCTGTGAGCCAGCTTCTTTTTGGGCTGGGCTGGGAACAGGGCCGGGGCAGAACTGACAGAGATGCGGCTTTGGATTTATAAGGCGAGCGGATAGGATGGGTATGCATCTCTCCTCAGACAGAAGAATCATTAGTGCTGGAACATTAAGCGCTGGTGTTTTTGTCTCTAAATTAGTTTCTGATGCAGCGCACTCTGTTATCTGCCACCGGTGTGCCTTTGAATGTGCGCTGTGTGCTCAGCGCCGCAGATTGGTGTTCCTCTGAGCAGCGGGGCATCTGCTTTTAATTCCTCTCTGTTCAGTGCCCTATCTGACCTGCTCCAGGGAGCATCAGGATTAAGATAAGCCCCCCCCCCCCATTGTTCTCACACGCATGGAGCTTAATTCTCATTAACTCGTCCTCGCAATCTCAAGTCACCTGTAAGCTTTATTTTAGTCAGTTGTGAAACACATGAATGATGTGGAGTCGGGGTCGCTCACTGTGATATGAACGCTCTGCCCATATTGTACATGGAAGCGGATTCGCTTAGTGTTACTTTCCCGTCTGTATACATAACCTCTGGGACTTGTGATTAATTTACACCTCTGTGTGGTGCAGTTGGCTTCAGCCTAATTAAATTATGCTTTTGAAAGGGGAACTTGCTCCATAGATTATGTTACAGTATTAAACATTCTTCTCTGTTGGACAGAGTGTGGTAGTGCGCTGTAAGAAAATGAATTTAAAGGTTGGTGACATTATTCCTTTGCGTTCAGATGATTAAGCCTTTCCCAGGTGTGCAGGATGAGTCAAAGATGTAATCATATGTTAAGAGCTCATGGGCTCTGGGGGGCTTATAGGAATTCCCTCTTTTTTTTTGTATTTAACGTCGAGGCTGTACTTCTGCAGGCAGTGGTTACTGCCATGATTGCTACTAACCACACTTGAAGCAGCCGTTAATTTGTGAATTCTGTTTAAAGTAGGTGTGCCAGTGGCAGCTGGTGGCCAGATGTACGCAGCCTTTAAAGACGTATTCTTCCCGAAGCAGATGATGAGACACTGTTGCGTTCACTTCTGGTTAGCTTAGCGTCGACACTGACAGATTTGGCGTCGAAGATGTTGACGGACGTCATGCGGATAAAGAAAGTCACAACTGATTGGGAAAAGTTTATGACCTACATATGACAACAATAACTGGGATCATATTCATCCAGCTTTCTGAACCACGCTGCACTCTAGTCTAACTGAGCTCTAGGGTTTTATGCATGTCTTGTCATTTTCTAAAGCAGTAAACCACAAGATGCACACTTTGCTGTGGTTTTCTCACGACGCTAAGCAAAGTAAAACGACTGCAGCATACAGCCTCGAGTGGCTTACTGCTTTCATAAAGCAGCGCAAAAGTGGCACATTAGTGTTTGTTTGATGTGTTCTGTGACATATGTGCACATCAAGCATGTGTTTGAAAACCTTGATCCTATTTTAAAAGATAAGTGATCTGCTCTGTAGTTGCTAGGCAGATACTTACAGATGGGTGCGATAGTAGTCTATGATATAAAATAGACAAATATTTATGTTAACTAAAGCCTGAGTCTCACTCCACACTGCAAATTCGCAAGTGACCCCTTTTCTTTGGAGGACTGAAGCAAGGCGCCGATAAATATTGAAACGGCAAACGGCATTGAAACAAATACATATTCGTTCATTCATTAACTCATGTTTTGACGGTTGACTGATTTTCAGGTGAAGAAGCCGAGTGCGTCCTGATTTAGCCACTGCATTGCTGGGAGACATGGCAACAGAGATGAAGAGACACGAGTTAGCTACTCTGCTTAGCTGATACCTGCATGACATTAACAACTGTAAATCTATGCATATTTTGTATAAATGTGTCATGTCGTCCACTGAATAGAAAAGATACAATATGGAGGACGACAGGTCTCTCTCGGCTTGTGTTTCACAGGTTACAGCTGGAGTTGGCTAGCACAGCTGGCAGGGCATCCTCCTTCTCAGTAGACACAAAACTCTTATGCCTTATGGCAGCTGCACTAACACGTTAAAAGCAGTGTACAGCTTGAGGCTGGAAAAAAATGTGAAGTAGTCTGTGCCTTCATGTAACTTTAAGCATAATGTACTTTATCTCCAACCGTCTATCACACATGCGTGCGCCGCATTTTAGATTAAATGTTCGAGAAGTTCGCATGTTCGGGTTACTTTGGAAGCAAGGTGAAGTTATTCGACACTGAACAGAAGAGTCGTGCTAAACGGCATCAAAGCCGGTCACTATCTGGATTTATTATCAACCAGACAGATGTGGGCTTTCATTGTGGACTGTAGAACGGAAACTGTGGATTGCCTGCCTGACTCAACATGCTCTTAGCTCAGTCAAATCTAAATAATTGGCAAACAACAGCCGTAAATGAGCGTTAACATCAGCGGCGTGAACCGACTTATACTTTTATGCTTAGTCACGATGAACTGCCTAGTTGTGGCTAAGGCAGGAATTGTAGCAAGCTCCAAACAGTGTTGAAGCAGTTACCAAAAATAGAGCAGGCATGGCTTCGGGCCAGGTCTGAAGTGGACTGGAGATGTGATTCACTGAGATAGGCTTGTCTTACCAAAGCCAAACTTTTAGTCCAGTTAAATGCCGGAGTCATTGTGACCGCGTTGCTCTTTAAGAATCGCCTGCAATTAGATCTGGATGGTGAAGTCAATGTGAAAGCATTGATTGTCTTACATCATGAGAAAACTGCCGAGGAATAACAATCAAATAGAGACTGTTGCTTATGTGCAACAGGTTCAGACAGTTTTATTTAAGATTCTGTTTAAAGGCAATCCAAGTAGCTGCACTACTATGCAAGCAGTCAGATTAACACTACTTTGAGGGCCTGTGTCACATTCATATCACTTCCAGTGACAGTCTGTTAAAGTAAAAATAGTCAGACTCTGTCAGCTCATTAAACCAGCACATTTCTCCCATCTGAATTATGAAGTCTGGCTTGAACATCGCTGAACATATTACAATAACTGGAATATGGCGTTCCGTAAAGCTTTTCAGGTCCGCCGTTGAAAATAAAGGGAGATGCCAGTTCAGCAGATATGTTTAAAACTTGTGGCTATTCTTTTTCAGTCTATTTGAGTTGATTTTACTGCTCTGGAGTCAAATGAAAATAATATGCAAAATTATGTTATTTTATTCATTCACCAATTTCAAAGAAAGATAAAAAAAAATCTTTTTAAGAAATGACCTTTTTTTGTCATTTGAGTGACAGTTTTCACAGTAAGGCAGGCAGATTTGCCCATATTAAATCAGAGCTGCCCATATAGAATGCGTATTTGAGTAAGTGCGCTAAACTTCCGCAGCATGTGGCCGTGGCTGATAACGCTGCTTCATCTAATAAAGACCCCCTGCTTGTGTGGACGTTTCCTCAGGTGTTCTCCACAGGAGCTCCTCCACACACGTCCTCAGCCTGAACCTTAAACCCCCAGAGCCACACGCCTTCACCTTCCCTCCCAGCTAAGGGAATACACACACACACACACACACACACACACACTGTGTAACAGTGGAGTCGTATTTCAAACTGAAGCTTTGAATTTTTAACCAGTGTCTGCTCCAGCGCTTCTCGGACTGTTCTGTGAAGTGGTGACGTGGTGGTGACACTGGAGCGGAGCTGTGCGGTTACGTACAGCAGATCAAAGCTGTCTAATGATGGGGGATGTGTTGATGCTTGCTGAATAGCCCTTTTATGTGCACTAACATTGGTATTCAGTCAGGGACTGGGTCACCATTCAACTGCTTGAGTCCAGAGGTGGGGCGTGCACCTGGCACCAACCGATTTGGTGTTGCATTACATGCGTTGCTAGGAGGCCTTAGCGAATGAGGACAAAAAGAACCGACTAAATAACAGTGTCGCGCGTTCACTGTGTCTTTAGACAGCCTAAGAAAGTCTGTAATGAGAACGGCTTATGCCGTGCTGGCTGTTATTATTAGCCTATTGTGAATGGTGATTGTGACTGGGCTCTTTGGGTACCTGGCTTGTCTGGACAGAATGTTTTTAGAGAGTGGTCTCCATAAAGATGTTGTATTGCTTTTTTTTTTTTTTTTTTTTAGAAGATTCCATTCAACTAATGATAGATTAAATGAGGTGGGAAATTCCATTTTTAATGGCTTCTAAAGGTCACCCATGGTCTTGTCATCATTAAAATAGAAAAATGAAGCTTTTTCATTCTTTGGAAATCCAAAAAAAAGGAGGGAGTTTGGGGATTCTTACTACTTTCCCTCTTTTGTGTGTATGTATTGGTGGGGGGAGACAGGAGGTCAGTGTGTTTTTCTGAAAAGCTGCTGCATGCATTATTTGAGCAGATTTTACTTTGAATTGGGCAATTTGACTTTTCCAGTCACCCGGCAGGACTTTGCAGGAGTCGTCATCTCGCTGAATAGATGACCGCTTTGTGTTTTCTCTTTATATCCGTCTGAGATGTAGACCCTTTAAGCAAGATCCTTGTAGGCAGTGATTGAAATTCGTGACCTTGATATTTGCTGTTGGACCCCAAGCTCGGAAGGTAATGACTTTGAAATTGTCTGCCATCCCTGAAACTTTGAATGGTCTTATTTCTGACACAGCTCAAATGTCCGCGAATCAGAAATGTCAGAGCGCGTGAAGCCTTTTGTTGTCGTGGCTGGAGAAATACTTTGAGCAATGATGTCAGTAATAAACTGATGTGCACCATGAGCGCAGGGGAGATTTTGCACTTTTCTTGCTTTCCAGCTGTGTAATAGCAGTATTCACACAGAGACATGAATGTCATTATTAATTTCGCCGTGACATTTTGCATATCGTTTTAAGGAAAGTGTTGGCACCGTTTATGCCACCATTATGAACTGACAAAGTGAGGAGAAAGGGGGGGGGGACACATCAGTGAAAATAACAAGGCTAGAGCGCGTATGATGTCAATGAGCAACAGCAGATTGAATAGATGTTTCATGGGAGTGCTTTCTTTGTTTGAAGCCGGGCCTGAAATACTCGCAGTTTTAACAGGACATTTATAAGAATCATTTTTCAGCAGATGCACAGTGGGGCGGATGGAGACTAGAAGTTCAGTTGTGCTGCTGATGCACTGAGGCTTATTACTGCTGCAGTAGTCTCATGTGTTCTCACCACTGTGCTGCGTGTAATGCAGCAACTGGTGCTTAAGGCACGAGAAACTCTGCGTCTCCACAATTCTTGCTCTGCGTGGACTTTGTGTCGTGATCCCACACAGAGGGCTCTGTTTTCATGTAAGCTCATGCACATTCGCCATGTACTTCAATTTTTGTTCAACACTGAAATACTGGAACCACTTTTTGGTACTTGGGCAGGGAGAAGGCTGGTGCAAATCAGTACACTGTCAGGTTTAGTCCCTTTTAAGACTGCAAAGCCACCAGGCTTGTATTACATGTACTGTAGTTCACACAGCAGTGTACACGTATATACAGTATCATTACACTTAAACAAAACTGTAATACAGTGATATACCGAGCTTCACCGAAAGGAATACAGTAACCCCCTGGTTTTACGCGGATCAGGAGTCACGGATTCAGTCACACGCGGGTATTTTCTGAGAACCTAAATCTCCACAATAACGTGGAACCCGCAAATATTCTCTGCACTTTTTTTTGGCTTTTTTCGTGCCAATATGTTTTTTTTTTACGCATTTTACTTCTAAATTATTAAGAAAAATGTACTAATTTTGTGACATAAATATGAACATAAATTCAGCTACGTTTCCGTATACAATATTACTACATAAATGTATTTGTACTGTCGTGAGAACACAAAGAAAACGCTTTTGGGAGGTTAAATATGCTGTACTCAGAGCAGGGGTGGACTGGGTCTAAAAACAGCCTGGACTTTCTTCACCAGCTGGCAGAGGTTCTGTGTCTCGGTCGAGAAAGACAGGCCGACAGCCGTCGTGCATCGGGCAGCCGTTCTTTTCCAGAGCGCATAGATTGCCAGTCCGCCCCTGACTCATCCTGAGTGTTTCTCTTGTTTTTCGTTTTGTTCTTCTGAAAGCCCAGCAGTTTTATTTCCGTAAATTAAATTAAAAGAGGTTGGTGAGCTCAGTCGCTGTCCAATGTCTGCTTTAATCGGCAGGTCTCTACAGTACAGTCCTCCTGAAGAACCCTGAATAAGACGCGCCGCTGATGAACAGTAAATTATTGATGTAAAAATTATTGGTGATTACCCCTACATTTTACTGTATTTTTATTACAAAAAATTACACTAATTTATTACTGTATTTACCTGTTTACACCAAAGAAAATGCCCGTGTGTGAATTACAGTACACTCTGTATGGGCTTACCTTTATATTTTTGTTAAGGTTAAAATATTAAAATTTAAAATGAAATTAAAGTGTTTTGGGAACATATTTGGGGCATATTTAGGGTTTACATTATAAAAATTTTTAGGCATTTTTTTTTTAACCAAAACACAACAATGTGGTTTTTCACTATAAATGAGTGCTCTTGGAACGTAACCCCTGCGAAAAGCAGGGTGTTATTGTAGTGCTTTGAATTTGTCTGATTTGTATGTATCGCATGAATAAAATTTGTTACATTAAAAGAAGTACACAGAAAAGCAGCTTTTGTGGTTATATATGGATGATGTTATTTACGTCTGGCCAACAGATGCTTTGAACCCTGCAAGTTTAAAGCATGCTTTTTTTCCCAGTGTGTGTTCCTCAGTAGTGAATTCCGGTTTGTTGGAAGCTAACATGCTCTCAGAGCAACTGAACCAAATGGGACTGTATTGTTCATTTGCATTGCTGTTTGATATTTGCGCGAGTGCTCCTACACTGCTGTGAATGTAGGATCTTAAAGCAGTGTTTAGACTATTTAGTGCTTATAATTTTCTTCTTTACATAAAGGATGCCAGTTTAAAGCCTCTTAAGAAACAGCTACCAAAATATTCCTCACCAAACTACCATTGAACAAAGGAACAAACTTTAAATGTATTTAGGAATAAAAGTATGTCAACCTCACTCTTATGGCCCATAGATTTGTTCACACAAGGAAGGATTGGCATAAACAGGTTCATTATGTGTGTGTGTGTGCGCAGTATATATATATACACACACACACTATACACCCCAGTTTTTCTGTTTTTTTTGTATTGAAATTCAAGTGGTGCAATGTCTCATTGTTCATTCTGCAGAAAGTTCTTCCCAACTATGTTGCAGAAGTTCGCATAAGTGAGCGGCTCTTACAGGCTGCTTTGCTTTCACTCCTCTGTCCAGTTCATCCTAAAGCAGCTCGATGGGGTTTAAGTCTGGAGACTTCTAGCCACTCCATGTTTTCCAGCTTACCATGTTGTTCTTTTTTCTAAGGTAGTTCTGGCAGAGCTTGGACTTATGTTTTGGGTCACTATCTTGCTGTAGGACGAACCTGACCAACTCGGCACATACCAGAG
>JBBIGA010000138.1:10054200-10083985 GCA_037576975.1 Alestes dentex
CTCTCTCTCTCTCTCTCTCTCTCTCTCTCTCTCTCTCTCTCTCTCTCTCTCTCTCTCTCTGTCTCTCTCTCTCTGTCACTCTCTCTCTCTGTCACTCTCTCTCTCCCTCTCCCTCTTTCTTTCCCGCTGTGACTTATCTCAGAGCTCTCAGGCAAAGTGTGTAAGTAAATAAACTAAATGAAGTTTTTTCTGCATAGTTTGTTGGCAGGTTGGACTTCAGCTTTCCCAGTCTGAGCCAGCAGACGCTCTTGCCGATTAAATGATTTGTTGATTTGATCATAACCTCCTATCCTTAGTGCTGTACTATAGCAAATGCTAACAATGTTTGGATGATTTGCCAAATTCCTAATTGCATATCTCACCGACACTTACCATCACATCCACTCTCAGATTAATGCAAGTTTGTGTTCATACTTATAATATCTGTGGTGGGGCATGTTTACATTGCCATAATTACACCACTGTCAGTCACTGCACAGTCTAAAATGCACACACTGTCCTGATAAGTTAGAGAAATTGAGTTTTTTTCATCTTTTTCACTCCATTTGCATTACTATTTTAGTAGGGACATACCAAAATTTTGGCCTCTGAAAATTGTCAGCGCTGTCAGGTTTTGGCTAAATTAGGAAACACTGGTGAAAATTGTTTGCTGGAAAAAAAGTAAGTACCGTTTCTACATTGAGATATCAAATTGTAACACCTAACAAATCATTTGAACAATGCTGATGAGATGTGAAATGGGAAACTGTGAATAAAAAATGCTGTTTGTTCCCTTCGTTCTCCTGCTCTGGAAAGTGCAGACGGGTTCAAACAAAGCAGCAGCAAGTAAACAGTGAGACACAACAAACGCAGTCTGCCGCAACTGAGACCTGTGATCTTAGCAGCCTTTAGCTTACATGCTTTTTTAAACATGGAGCAATTTAATGAAAATCTTTTGTGGAATTCACAAGTGAAATAATCCAATGCTGAATAACATCTTTTGGTAACACATCTCTTGTTTTGTTAGTGCCAGCATGTGTGTTTGTTAGATCCTGCTGGGGTTCATGATTATTTCTTGTGTGCTAACAGCACCCCTGCTGGATAAACCCGTAGTACATCAGTACTACGTTCAGAACAAATATACCTGGCCAAGGGGCACTGAATGAAAACACTCTCCTTCATTGCAGTCATATTTGACTAGCTCCTGATTATTCATCCCATTACATTATCCGCTGCCCCCTTTTTGTTGAACTCAGCCTGTGAGTAGCTGTTTTGGAGTACTGCTAGTTTATTCAGCTAAAAGGTGTATTTTAAGATGGTTCATTTGTGTGCTGTTTGGCATCACCTGTGGTCTCTTTCTCCACCTTTTCAGTTTCTCCACTCAGTACTTGGTGGCACTTTGCCTGTTGTGAACATGTGCAAAATAACCCTATACCTTGTATAAGGATACACAGAGTGCACAAGCTGTTAGAAACTGGACCAAAATCACCAGAACAAAAGCACATTTGCTAATTAAATTGCGAAAGTGTATCCACAAAGTTTATACACCGCCACATTATGATCAAAGCATAGCTCACAAACAAAGTGCAGCCAGTCAGTGTGCATTAGCAAGGGATTAGCGATGCAAGGCAAGGAAAGTCACAGTGCCAATGAGGATAGAGAGTATAGAAAAATGCAACATTTATCATAGTCTTCGTCTGGATTGATAAACAATGCCTTCCAAAGTGGGCAAGATGTGTGTTACAGAAATTGTTCCGTTGCGGATCCCAAGACCCTACAGAGGATAGTGAGGACAGCTGGGAAGATCATCGGAGTCTGTCTCCTCACTGTCATAGACGTATACACCACACGCTGTATCCACAAAACCTCAGCATTGTGTGCGACCCCACACACTCCTCACACACACTCTGCTCTCTCCTCCTGTCAGGCAAGGTTCCATAGCATACCGTCCTCCGCTGCCAGAACAAGAAACAGATTCTTCCCTCAGGCCGTCAGACGCCTCAATACAAACTGAATTATGACTGTACCCCCCCCCCACACACACACACACACATCCCTAAACTGAAAGTCTTCCTTCTCCTAACACAGTGCCAGCACACACGGAACTGTTCTGATTGAAACAAACAACTTATACCTCAACTGCCACTGTAAATTTCCCGGTATGTATTATATACTGCACAATTTTTGTCCTGCCATTATTTGCACCATTATTATTTATGCTGTCTACCTCTGTATTTGCATTTTTGCACACTCAACGACTTTGTTGCTAGAATACAGTATCCGTAATAAAACTGCATTGTAAAACTTATAGCTGCTTTTGCCGACTGCACTAAATATTGTCTTGTTGTTTTGTTGCTCTTGTTTTTTTCTCAAGTTCTCTCTCTTGCTGTCTTTGCACCAGAAAGTAGGACCCTTCATGTGTACAGCAGATGTGTAGTCTAGCAGCTTGACCTGATATGCGCTTGACCTTGCTTTACATGAATAGGTACCATAAGCTAATACAACTTTTTCATGCCTCTCTGATGATCATATGGCGAGGTGCTAGTCTCAGGACTGAGGCCTGTGTCACACATGCTACCTTTGTGTTATATGTGGCAGCATGACTTCTTCAGCTTGCAAGTGTTGGCCTTTCATGCATACACCGCTTGCACTGCAGAATGAAACAGCGGCTACTGGAAGTTCTCACAGCTTGTTCTGCAGGAATCCTTTTTCCGATTAGATAAATATTTAAAAGATCATTCATAAAAAAGATCGTTGACCGGTGATTGGACAATGTTTTCAAGCTTGTATGTCCACTCGAGAGTCCACATGTGGCATAAAGTGCTTAATAAGTCTTGTGTATGCATTTCTGACATCTTTCTTTGTGTTGTTTAATTTTCACTGTTTTTGTAAAACAACCAGCACAAGCTGCATGCATGTCTTAACTCTTAGAACTTATATTAGCGTATTAGTAAAATCTGATTTTAAGAAATACAAACGGTGTTTGGTCTCCTACATGCTCACAGTTTGCTGTGCTTTTGCTCAGTGCGTCTCTGCTGCTTGGCCACTTTCTGGGGCCCCCAGTCCTCTGTGGGTTTTTCCCACCCACTGTCCTGAAAGTACTATAGGGTTCAAAGGGTTGTTTTTTCCACTTGTTTCTGAGACCTAAAATGTAATAAATTTGGGGGGGGTTTGGTCGCTGTGTACATGTTCAAGACACCAGTAGTTTTTTTAATTTTTGAAATTACAATAACTTTGGTTCTTTGTGACATAGGAACACCGTCTGAGATCTTGAACATCAACACAAACTGGGGGGTTGTTTTGTCATTTGACAACAATTTTGTTGCGTTTCCGGCACGGACCTAAGGGTGAACCTGGCGACCAGAATTAAAAGCCAGGTGTCCTGTGTCATTCATGCCACAAAAAGATATTAGTGAAACACAACACGAACACATTGACAGCATACTCACAGCAGTCCTGGTTGCCTTGTACCATGCCTGAGTACTATTGCGCCCCCCCCCCACTCCCCTGCCGTCCTCCGTGCACGCTGCACATTTTTCGGGACCAGAGTACGCTAACGTCATCGCATAACGTCACTCCGTATGTTTCTGTATGCTCTCATCTGCCTAAATTTCCAGTTAACACTGTACTAGTTAACAGTTGGTCTAGCAAAGTCATCCCTTTGCCAGGTAAATGGGACCGACGTATTTGATGTGTACCGTGCCTGAGTCAGTGTGAATCACTAGCCAAACAAACTGGACTTTAGGGGTCAAACATGCTTGGTCATGGTACAGACTGCTTAGTGTGAGTACACCCTGAGAGTTGAAGGCTAAAGGAAAATCCCTAGTGTGCGCAACTCAGCTATTGAAGTTATGGATGTCAGTGCCTGAGGAAAATTGCAGGGTTCTGCACATTGGCCATTGGTAAACCCCTGAAGTACAAACACTGACAAGACTAAAGTTTATCATGTGGACCCCTAGCCTTTGCATGCTAGGCTGTTAAATTTCTATTTGTGAATGACATATGATTGATGATTAATTCTCTGCAATGACATTCCAGTGTACTACAACCACTGTGTATAATGGGGAAATCAAAGAGAGTAAGCCAGTGTTTTCTTTTGTGTGTGACAGAAAGAGCAAATGTGTGGAAAGTGTGGACTGGTCTCAAATGAAGATGTGATAGAGTGTTGCTCAACAATGACTACGGAGGGCTGATTTTACCAAAATATATTCAAATCAGTGTTTTCACAGTGAGAATGAGTGAGGATCGTGTGCGCTGGTGTGTGTGTGTGTAGAGAAAGTATGGAACATTTGACAAATATGTGAGTCCCTTGCACTGACCGAGCAGTAGCTGTGTGTGAAAAGGTGGTCAATCTGGTCTGATTCACACAGACGAGGGAAAAGGATATGCCAGCTGCACAAGGTCATCCTGGCCTTCCACACTGTAAACTAATCCCAGAGACATCCAAATAGACAGGGCTCTCATTCGAAGGTGACTGCACAGATATCTGAGCAAGAGAAACTCATGAACTCATAGGTTTTGAGGTTTTAGTCGTCAGTAAGAAAAGATGGCATCTGGTACATACCTGACAGGACATTCTCGTCTATACGGCAGTAAATACAGCCTTGGCTCCACTGCAGATATGCAGAAGCATCGACTGGAGAGCAGCACGTCAGTGTCTCTTTTCTCAAGCCAGAGCTCCACAGTAGTGTAGAGAAAGTGACAGAAGATGACGCAGACTTCAGAAGCAACTGATCCTGCCATTGGCAATATTATACGTTGCATCATTTATAGATCCCAGCTGCGAAATCACCTTGTATTATCACTTATGGAAGTGATAATACAAGCTGAAGTTCATGTTCAGTGCAGCAGATGAACTTGTGGAAATCTTCGACAGAAAATGAACCATAAAATGAGCAACTTCACTGTGTAGCGGAACACTTTTTAGACAACTGGGTCTGTTTTCACAGACCACCTCAGGAGAAGGAGAGCTGATCTAGAATCAGTTTGTGACAGTGACCATCACAAATACAGTGTAGACTGATCCTACCTCAGCCCTCGTCATGACTGCTTTGTGAATACCAAACACCAAATGTTGTCTTAAATGGCTGTCGCTAGTAACACCAGCCTCATAACTCACACTGGAAAATTGTGTACATTGGTTTTGCCAAACTGTTATTAACCAGACGACGCTCTCTTTGTAATGAAAAATGCTGTCAGTCCCTTGAGCCTTTTATTTAAGATTGACTGAAAGTGTTTAGTTACTTTTTGCCCTTTGTTTTTGGAGAAAGATACATAATAGATAAAAATATACATAAAAGATACATAACATTTGAAACCCTGTTGCTCAGCACTGGGTTTATATTGTTGAAAACAAAGAGCAAAGATTGAGGTACACTTAAACCTTTTAGATAAGACGGATCAAAAGTGTAGTTTGTGTAGATTTTCAGTTACCTTTTCATCTGTTCTAGACGAACCCCTCATGCGGCTGTGTGTGAAAAGTGAAAGCGCAAACTTGGTCACTTGTCATTCTCCACAGCCCTCCAAACCTTAAATAAAGAGATTTTTTTTTTCCTCTTCACTAAACCATCACTTTAGCCCAATGGAACAAACATGCTTCCCTGAGAAAAAGAGCGTAGCTATTGGATGTGCAGTTCAAAAAAGAGTGCAGATAGAGGCTGTCTGGAATTTCTCTCGTTATCACACCTCATTTCACCTTCAAACGGTGAGGATCTTTCCCAGTGCAGCAAACTTTCCAACAACGTTTTGCATGTGCACAGTCTCTCAGAGACGTCACCTTTGTTGAAGCTATTGATCTCCTCTCTCATTATCGCCCAGACGACTGAAATAGCAGCGTGCACCTGTTCCACGCTCGCAGCTGAGAGGAGATTCTGCTTGTTTGACTTCGGTGTTGAGTTTGTAGGCAGTGGCTGTGACTTCAGTGTAAAAACGTTTGTTTCTGGCTGTCGATGATACCCTCGCGCGAGCCTCTGGGCTAAATAACATTATATTCGCTGGATATCACCTACATGTTCTCACAGATGCTCAGAGGAAATGTGGATCTCTCTGCCACGCGGCAGGAGGTGCACTCTCTGAAAAATAAGAGCTCCTTAAAATGGTTCTTGGCTTTGGCATAAACTTTGGCATAAAAGCCTTGATTGATACAGAGCCTCTACATCATGTGGGGGTTCTTTAAACTAAGGCAACGAGCTGCAATAATGACATCAATTACATCAATAATGTTAGTAGTGAAAAATAGTTGGCAATGAATCTCACTGATTAGTTGGCCTGACAATGCTAATGCTTCTTATTTAACATTACATCTCTTCATCAAAAGAAAATAACTAGAAACACTTCACTTTAACCATTTCTGGAAATATAATTTCCTGTGGATTGCAGATAAAAATCAAGCTCACCTGGCACGGCAGCAGGACTAAATTGTGATTAGGAGACACTGCATCCACTGCAGAAGCTCAGCACTATGAATAAAAAAAAAAACTAGATCTGTTTTCAAAATTCAAGTCAAAGATGCACATATTGTGCAGATCCCCCACCAGAACAGTTCTGACCCGTTGATGAATGCATTTCACAGGACCTATGAATGCGGACTGTGGAATATGGCGCTAAGATGTTAGCAGAAGATCTTATCAGTTGAGAGGTGGCGCCTCCATGGATCAGACGAGTTTGTCCAGCACAATCCACGGATACTTGATCTAACTGAATTCTGGGGAATTTGGAGGCCAAGTCAACATCTTTATGTGCCTCCAACCATTATTGAACAATTGTAGTTTGTAGGAGTGCTTTATCCTGCTGAAAGAGACAACTGGCATTAAGAAATACTGTTAACATGAAGGGGTGTACTTGGTCTGCAACAGTATTTGAGTAAGTGATCTGTGGCAAAATAGCTTGGACATGAATCTCAAGACTTAATGTTTCCCAGCAGAACATTTCCCAGTGCCTCGCACTGCCTCTACCGGCCTGTCTTCTTCCCATAGTGCACCCTGATGCCAGCTCTTCCCCATGTAAAGGACACTCACGCATCCAGCCGTCCACATGATGAAAAACAAAACTTGATTCATTCGAACAGGCCACCTTCTCCCGTTGCTCTGTTCAGTTCTGACGCTCACATGGCCGCTGCAGGAGCTTTTGGCTGTGGACGGGGGTCAGCCGGGGCACTCAGATACGCAGCAAGCTGTGATGCTCTGTGTGTTCTGACACCTCTCTTTCACAGCCAGCGTGACATTTTTCAACTAACTGTGCTACGGTAGTCCTTCTGTGACGCCTGAACAGACAGGCTAGCCTTCGCTCACCATGCCCCTGATGCCAGTACATCCGTCATCCTTTCTTGGACTACTTTTAGTAGATACTGACTTCCATGTACCCCACAAGACCTGCTGACGGAGTGATGCTCTGGCCCGGTCACCTAGCCGCCACGGTTTGGTCATTGTCAAAGTCACTCCGAAGCTCATGTACGCATTTTTCCCGCTTCCAACAACCCGACATCAAGAACCGAATGTTCACTTGCTGCCTAAAATATCCCAGCCTTTGACAGGTGTCACTGTAAGATAATCAGTGTCACTCACCTCACCTCTCAGTGGCTCTAATGTTGTGGATGATTGGTGTAGAGCATCTTTTCGGGTGATCTGCTTGAATTTAGTGGAAGAAAGGTAAATGATGTTGGGACGAGGGGAAGGGGCGAGCGAAATTTTGAAGTCGGTCGTCTAACCTGCACAGCTAAATTGTGTTATTCTGTTGCCATGGTTACGCTTTGAAAGTGTAATTTTCCCTCGGTGTGTTCTGGCCGCCGCCTGCGTTCCTGTGTGAAGGCATTGTTTGAGATGGCTGATAGCCAAGCTTCTGTGTGATCAGTAATATCAGATTTGATTATGGTGTTACCAGCCACACAGAAACTAATTAATTTAGCTTTTCTTATCAGGACATGAAAAAGCTTTTTGTTCCTTTGTTGTTTTTGCACCTTTTCACATGGACTAAAGCACCAATTTTTTTTTTTTTTTTTTTTTTCAAGCAGTGAAAAATGAAGATGCTGCTATGCCCTGGATAAAAGTTCTTTTGTCTCTTTTTGTGAATGTGGTTTTGTGATAATGTAGGTGTTTCGTGTTTGGAAGAGTGTTATGCAGAAGGAGAAGCTGTGGTACTTTAACTGATAAGTTGATTACGGAAACGATTCGTTTGTTCACACTCGTGCGCTCACTCTCATTTCCAGAAACTGGTTCTTTAAAGAAGTTAAAACGACACTGCTTCGAAGAAACTCCTTTGACATCTTTAGTTTGAGGAGTGCTGGACGTGGTGTTCTTGAAGAGATGACGGGGCCTTTTGCTGTGCTGTGCGTGTGTCAATAAGCGAATCAAAATGTCCTCGCGCTGGTGTGCAGGTACTTAAGCAGACAAGGCTGTGCTAATTCGAGGCTGATGAGGCTGTCTGTGTGCATGGGCTGACTGACAGGTGATGGGCATAACTAGTAGAGAGCAGCCAACTTTTATGCACTACTTAAGCGGCTGCGCAGGAGTAAGGTTAATTACCCACCTCTGATAATGCGCTGTTTTCTATAGCAATTAAGATCGCTTCAATCACTGCAGCCTTAATTGAGTATAGTTGCTAGTTTTAAAGAGATATAATTATCTGTGATTCACGAAGCATTAGGGGTAAATTCAGCCACCATCAATTTAGACTACCGGTGGACGTCTGGTGTATCTCCCAGGTGATGCGCTCGCTGTAGCCTCCTAATGCACTGTTAGCGACATTGCGAATATTATTAGCTGATGTCTGGGAAATGTATTGCACGTTGCTTGTTTCATTGTCAACCAGTGTTCACTATCCCTGGGACTCATTATATAGCGTTTTAAGACACAGAACTCACAGCTCATCCAAACAGACAGAGACATTTAGTTGGAAGGCCAGTTATGTCTGTACTTACAGCCTCGCTTTGCAGAAAGAAGAAGCATCCTGTACATTTTTTTGCCTCTTTTCTATCATTGAATGACTTTGGTAGAAAATTAGAATGACGTTGATAGTATGACACTGATAGAAAAAAAAAACTAAATCTAAACTATTGTCTGACTCATCCAATGATATATTTCTTTATGCAGTTACACTTTAATAGTTAAACGTAATAGTTTTGCAAAATGTGCAAGTATCATTGTACTTCTTGATTTTTTTCATGATATACCATAAATCACAATGGTTATTTTTTTCTGAGATGTTTTGCAAAGTAGACAAGGACGATTCAGTGGTACATAAAATACTATAAAAACTATGAATAGAAAACACTTTTTCAGTGTTTTTTTTTTTGTTTTGTTTTTTTTTTTTTTGCTCATTGCACTCCACTCAGTCCAATTACACAAGACTAATTATCCTGTCATAACTGAAACACAAAGTTGTTTGTTGTTGTTTTTTTTAACCACTAATAAAACCAAAATATGCTCAGGAAGGCGTATTGTGACTTATTTTGTCGTAATTTCTCACCCAGCCAGGAAGCAAGACAAATAAAAAAACATTATTTAAAGACACGAATTTGACATTTAACTGCACCTCCAGTTAAATATGAGGCTTCCAAGAACCTTTTATTTCTCCTGAGATGAAGAGGGCTTGATTTTATTGACCCTTGGCTGACTCAAACAGCTTTTGTAGATTTTTACATATTTTGGTCTTTTGACCGTGCCTATACTTTCCACAGTGTGTTTTTCTCATCAAGGCATAAAAATAATATATTATAATAATACAATATTGTATAATAAAAATAACACTTTGAATCACACATCACCTTGGTTTCCATCTTGCTTTTAATTTGAACATCCCTCATTATCCAACAATAGGAACAAAGGGCTTTGAGACTTGGTGCTAAAAGGATGATGCTACTTGATGCTACTTGTCATGCCGTTCAAAGATGAGGTACCACGACGTTACAATAGATGAAAGAGAACTTTGACATATTAACCAGTGGCATATTCAAGTTTTAAGACGTTAAACACCTTGAATGACAGCAGTTACAGAGCTCAGAAAGGGTGTATATTAAATGATCTTTAAGGTAAAATTTCACCTTTCAATATCATTTTCTCACTTACCATATTATGCTCCACTAAAAGTGGAGACGAGAGAAAGGTTTTGGACTGGCCTTCGGCAGTGATGACTAAGTGTAACCCCGGGATTTTTCCTAAATGCACTTCTAAGAGTTGTGCATGAGCAAAACTTCAGATGTTTCTCAAAAATCTAACTTTAGATATTATTTCCTAATAATTCCAACACGTGTGCTGAATGTAATATGAGCTTAGGTGCTACAATCTGTGTATTTTGGACTTGTGACAAGATAGTGGCCTACTGGTAATTAATGCCAAAAATAGTTGGCTGAAAATGTGATATTTCCTCAGTTCATCAAATCGTTTTTATGTACGACAACCAAACCCAGAAAGCATGCTGCTGGATGACATGACAGATGTGCCAAATATGTCAAGTGTCCTATTTTCATAATTAAATTGTGTTGTTCTTCTCTAGTACAATGAGTGCTTTGTACTAGTATGTGGCTGACACTGATTTTTTAAGGGTTGCACTAGGAGAAATGTATTACGTTGCAAGAGGCCTCGTCTGTGTAATTCAGATATTGGACAGTCGTTTAAGAAAGGTGCACTTCCAGTGACATGTTTAGGCACCAGGCACCACTCCATTGCAATAACTGACAATATCAGACTCTTAAGCATTCATCTACTGTTAGACTGCATCCCCTAAATGGAGCAAAAACCAAACTGGTGGTCGGGTGTTCGGGAGTTTTACAGAGCTGAGGTTGTGTCATCTCTCATTTCTGCAGAGAAAACAAGGAATGTTTCTCCATTTAAAGCTTAAACTACAGTCATTGGCGAACCAGCAGAACTGAGACAGCTGGTTAACCCTCAAGAGCGTTTTAGGCAAATGATTTTTTTTTTTGAAGCCCAACCTTCGGATTGCCATTCGATGAAGCCTTGTTTCCACAGCGCTGAGGTGAGGATAGAATTAGTTATAATTAAAAACTTATCTGTTGACCATGCTGTTAGTCAATTAATGCAGTGAAGAATTGGAAAGCCAAATGACTCCAGGTGTGAAGATACTGTGTACGTACTCATTTCAAGTTGAAATGAATATGTAGATGCAGATATGCCTTGCACTGCTTGTGCAAGAAGCTGCAAATGCCTGAGGAAAGGGAAGGAGTTCTGAAGTTGCACTGAAAGGCAGTTCTCCGAATTAGCTTGAACTATTTATCCGTGCAGGGAACGGGAGACAAGGGAATAGTAAAATTGAATCTTAGAGAAAACCAGTAGATCAAAGTCAAAACCAAACCGGGAAGATTGTCTTCTTTTTTTTTTCCAAAAGAGAGAGAGTGAGCGAGAGAGAGAGAGAGAGAGAGCGAGAATGAGTGAGCAAGAGAAAGGAATCAGAGAGCCAGAGAGAGAGAAAGCGAGAGAGGGAAAATAAAAGAGCGAGAGAAAGAAAGCGAGAGCGCACGGGAGAAAGGCCGTATAAGAGAGCAGGGAGCGAGAAAGAATGAGAAGGTGAAAGGAACTCCACCGAGATGTCCAAAGCAAGCCCTTTTTTTCCCCACTTCAAATTATTCCCGCATCCACATTCCTGTAATATTTAATCTCATCTCTACATCCTTCACAATCCCGCGACACGCTACCCTTTTGTATCACAGCCTCTTCTGTTTCTTTGCAGTGTGTCGAGACATAAGGAGTTGATTAGTGCTGTAGATATCAGCTCATTTGAATGGTTTATTCACTTCAGTAAAATCCCAGGACTCTTTGTAGTGCTCTGAGCACCAGACGAACAAAGTGTGGGAGTTGAAAAAGGAAACACTGTGTTCTGGTGCATTGTGGCAGGATTAACCAAGCTTGTAATAGTGCAGATACGCCAGTTCTCTTTATGTCAGTGCTTTGAAAAGCCAATCAGTATGTGTAACTTACGTCACGGGTAAGTCTTTTTCTCTCTCTTTTTTTTTTTTTGTGCATGAAAACCTTAACGCAGTTCCGTGGTTTAGCCACAAAGATTTGAACCACAGTTTGTCAGTTCAATACCCATCAGAATAAGAATCAGAACACTTTTTTATGATTCTTGAGGAAATTTCTTATGTTATGACTACACAGAGACACAGAGATAAGTACAATATAACATATAAAGTCTAAGTAAATCCAAAATATGAAAATACACTATGCCGTATAAATGCTAAAGATGAGTGACTTACAGTTCAATTAATTACTAATAATGCAAATGGTGGTTAGGAGTATGTTAATAACAGAGATACATAGTATGTAACATTGGCAATATCTCACATGGAAGGACTATTGCACATAATAACATCTTGATATTGCACATAATGAAATGATTTAGCACCCGATAAGAACACTGCACAATATGATACTGCAAATGGTAAGACTATTGCACAGGATAAGATATTGTACATAATGATAATGTTTTAGCTCCCGATAAGAACATTGCACAGTATTGCACATGGTAGCAAGATAATAATGCACATAGTGATGCACATAATGATTTAAAGCCGATAAGAAATCGTGCAACCAAGTAGCATCAGGGTATTGCACGGATTATTGTGTGAATGTGTGTCTTACCTAGATAACACAAGGAAAAAATAAACAAATCTTATCGCATGAGCATTGACCTTTCGCATGCAAACAAATTTTGCATCGTTTGAGACACTCCAATAATAAACTAGAAATTTAGGTAATTTGACAAAAGCCAAGTAATGTGGCTACAGTCTTTCATGAATTAAAGCACATTTTTTGCCAGCATTTTGTAACACCTCATAGCAGTTGTTATGAAATAGGATTATGTCCAGTGACAAACAGTAGTGACAAATCATAGCAAGACTCTAACATGTTGGGTGATGTACCATATTGATACCACATTAATTGTCCCTTGAATAGATATGGGTATCTAGAACTGGTGCTTAACCAGTTCCCCACTGGTCAGCACCAAAGTGTTAGTAATATCCCAGACAAACTGTACTACTATCAGTATTTGTGCAGTTAATTCAGTCTAACATATCCGGCATTGTCAAATGGTGGACACTAGCTCGGACCAGTGGGAGGGACGGGAGCAACGTTTGGTATCACGAGTAGACATTCGTTGACCAGACAATTGTAGCGAACAATCCCTCCTCATTAGCTCATTATTTCTCATAAAAGTAATAATAAAATATCTGTTGAATCGTTTCATTTGATGACCTTATTTTTTGCACCTAATTCCACAGAGTAGTATCAATAAGTGTTTCAATAAATGTTGAGCTCAATACCCATCCCTAACCCAGGACAGTTGAGGTAGTTATGGAAACCCAGCTGTTGGTCTGTCCTGGTTGAATGCACTTGTTGCAGACAGACATCATGTCTACAAGAAGCAGTTTGTTTCATGGTGTACATTTTAATACATCCTCACACGCTCACGTCCCCACAACTTCAGGTTTCACGCATGGAAGTCATGTTTTAGTTCACATTACAATCAAGCTAAGTTACACAGCTGCAGAGACCACAGCGCTGGGCCCTTTTTTAAATGCACCTTTATGTTCTTTCGCAGAGATCAAGCTTTCATTCGTTGCCTCAACCACAGAATTAAGAGGAGCATCTAAAAATTACTAAAAGGAAAATAATGTTGCTGCTATTATCAATAATAATAACAATAGTGGTGGTGATAGTAGTGTTTTTCTAAGTAGAGCAGCTAATGCCTTCTGGGCACATTGTCAGTGGCGTTCCTGGAAGAATCGTCCAGTGCACTTACAGAGATGACAATAATAGCAACAGTTCTTCTTCCTGCACTTTATAGATGGTCAAACAGTAATCACGTGCAAGTCCAAGCTACACCGTTGTCGAAAAATAGGTAAAGCAAAGGAGGGTAAAATTACCTCCCATGGACAGGATAGGTCAACTGTGCAATATTCATTCGCACGTAAGCACAGCACATGGCTTTGTTCACATTCGCTGTATTTTCATTAGTCTGAAAGTGGGTAGAGGGAATGGGAACTGGCTGAAAAATGATCCGAGGCATAATAGTGTGTGAGGCACTGTGCTGCATGATGGGGGTGAGAATGAGAATCCTCAGTGGAGAAGAGGCAGATGGAGCAGCTCCTCGTCAGATGGAACTCTGAGACACTGGAATCCCTGAAGATCCTCCAGTCGGGCCGGCTGTATGTGTCTGGGCGGGCAGTTACGACACTGTCTCTTAATCGATCTTGCACCACAGGCTGTGACCTTGTCCCAGACGCTACCTGATAAGAGGGGACATTCCCTACCATCTGCCACACACTCCTGGCTCTCTTTAGGGAATGCTTTCTCTGAGTGTGTATCCTCAGATTGCCCTCTCAGACCACAAATCCACGATAACATCACGTCAGCTTCCCTGACAACTTTATTACTCCAGTGTAAGTAATGTGGCCCTGTAACAGGGTTATATAGTTTATACAGTGGATTTCTTGTTTCATACCACCTGCTGCTATGGTGGCGTTCCATCAGAATCTGTACCTTGCAATGCTACAGTGCTACAGTATGGGTGTGCTCAGTTACTGCCGTGCAGTTTTCCCAGGGAAATGCTCAGAGGGGTAAGGTCTGGGAGGAAGATTCTCCTAGATCATCTTTTTTGCAGGTTTTCCTCACAAATACAAAAGCTTTTGAGGGCTGGTTAGAAACAGTGCAGTGTAGTAGTTTTCCTGTGTTCCTCAGACACTGGAAGGGAGTCTTCCGGTGTTTCCCGAAATGATCTGTACAGCGGCCGATAACGCGGTCAGTGGAAGCGCGGGCTGGACCTGGAATGATTGCGCGTTTCATTTTCATTTCATACTGTTGGTGTTCAGCAAGGGAAAAAAAAAGCCGAGATCAGGCTTGGCAAGATTGGCTTGAAATATTTGCCTTACTTGTGGAGCCGATGCCTGGGGATCGCGTTGAAAGAAAGAATCAATACACCCACCATGTTTTACGGACCGCATGTCAGCCAAATAACAAAGTAGGATATAAAAAGACGGCATGTGATGAACCAGTTCTATGAAGCGCTCACAGTCGTAGACGTGTCGGGGATACAGGCATCCTCGCTGCAGGACGTTCTGCTGAGCAGTGTCGCCGGAAGGCTGGGCCATGGATAAAATGTTCTCCTTTTTCTAGAGCTCCGTGTTCAACGGAATTAAAAAGGACTGTTTTTATTCCTCCTGTGGAGCAGGGTGAAGCTGTGGAACATACAAACAGGCAGCTGTGCACATACAGGGGTTCACTTGCTTCTCGAGTTTAGACGTGGAGCAGCACAGCGTGTGGCTTTGGCCCATAGCGCGCGTGTGCGTGTGCGTTTGCGAGGGGGTTGTGGGCGCACGCTGACAGACAGGCCAGGAAGAGTTCACACTAAGTTCATTACGGTGGGAGTGCAGTGTTTTCCAGCCCATCTCTGTGCCTCCTAAGCAATACTCCAATGCATTTTCAGCTGAAGCACACAGATGTGGACACAGCTGAGCTTTCAGACACCTTTACAATTGACTGGCTATTAGTCTCACCCAAACATGAAGGCTTACTGCCCATACGAGGCCTTTTAAAAGCTTTGAGTGTTGTGAATGGTTTTTGAGTAAAACTAAAGAACTGTGAAGACAGAGCCCACAGGCTTGTCAACATTGTTGGGCATATTTAACATAAGTTAGGATGACCAGTCCAACAGAAACCTCTAGTTAAGCATGTAGATGTGAATTACATGTGGTAAAAGTTGACATAAACATTGTCTCTCGGAATAGCCTGACTTAACAGTTTGGTTAAGCCAGGTTGTACTTCACATTTAGGGGATATTTCACACATTTTGATGAGGTTTCCAGTCATTCACAGTTGCCCTCTGCCATTCACAGTTGCGGCAAAACAGAGTAAATGTAAATGTGCAGCTGTGTTATGAAAATTATGAGCTATTGAATCTGCACCTGAGCTAAACTGTTGTACTGTTCAAGTAAACGGAGCAAAGACTAGAAGAATTACGGAGCAGGTTTTGGAGGGAATGTATCCTTATTTGAGATCAGACACAGCATCTGAAGCTTTCTGGACTTTTAGCAAACACTTATGCAGAGACAAAAAGAACATGTCCAACAGTGAAAATGTATTTTTCCAGCACAAAGAGACGGTGCTAAAAAAAAAAATGCTTCCAAAGAAAGCGTGACTGGTGATGTGTTGCTGAAACTCTGGACCAGGGCTGTGTGTGTGTGTGGAGGAGTTGGACGCTCTTGGAGCAAAGAAGCCACAAGCGATTCCAAGCTCTGAGAGAAAAGACATCATTAGTGTTAATGTGTACGTTTTCATAAAGTACTTTAATACATTGATACTTTTGACCTGTTTGAAGTGTTTGACATTGAAACTGTCCTACATTTTACTGAACAACTTTTGAAGACTGAAAATGAATCATTCTAAACACCTTTGTCCCGATGTCTTGTTTGTGGCAAATAACCCCTACATTCAGAACAAAATGGTTAACAGGTTGTCCCCAGATGTGTATTCTTGCTTGTGAGTTAGTTATTTGCAAATTTGAACATCGTCTAGTTTTGTTGGGTTTCTGTGTGAAAAGATATCATCGCATACACCACACAGAATATACTTAATACTGACATTTGCAGCTCATTTTACAGCAGAAAATCTATTTACACAGGCAGATACAGTAGTGTTCTCAGTTGTAGATATCAGCGAACTGTATGCTGTATAAAAACAGTCAAATATTTATTTTAACTTGTCTTATTTCTGTCTTTCTTTTTCCCTGCATGTCTTTCTGTGGCCCGATGGGTTCCTAATCCAGGTAAGTCTGACGTGTTCTGAATCATACAATATGTTGTGTGCTAAACCAGGCTTCTTTCTCTCTGCTCTCTTTTCTTCACTGAAACCATAACTGCTTAGAGACAAACTATATCACTTAGTAGCTGGTCATGCATGTTATCATTTACATTTATGGCATTTAGCTGGTGCTCTTATCCAAAGCGACGTACATCAGTGCTCATGTAGTCCACATCTGCATCTTAGACCTGTAAAGCTAAACTTAAGTCAACATCCACCATTCAACCAAGATACTGCACACTCGGTACACCTAAACAACATCTGTCAAATGATACCTAAACAGCACCTGTCAAAGAAAGTCAGAAGGTAAGACAAAGTTAGGAAGGGGTGAGGTAAGGGTGTTCATTTCGTGTAAGCAAGCGAAATGAGAGAGATAGTTAGTCACCAAGGTGCTCCTTGAAGAGGTGGGTCTTCAGGCGATGCTTGAAGACAGAGAGGGACTCTGCAGATCTGATAGGAAGAGGAAGTTTGTTCCACCACTGGGGGGCCGAGACTGAGAAGAGTCTCGACGCATGTCTACCTCTTCTTTTGAGCAGCGGAGGCTCAAGACGAGCAGTGCTTGATGCCGTGAGAGGACGAGAAGAGATACGTTGTTTGATCAATGCTGTTATGTATGGGGGTGCAAGTCCATTCTTGGCCTTGAAAGCAAGTATTAAGGACTTGAACTTAATGCGAGCAGCTACAGGGAGCCAGTGAAGGTTCCTTAATAAGGGTGTGGTGTGAGTGAGCTTAGGAACGTTGAAGACTAACCTTGCGGCTGCATTGTGAATCAGAATGCATTCTTAATGCCTGAACCGTCTTTTCTAATTGAGTCTGTGTTTCTCTAAGTAAGAAATCTGATGGAAATGGGCTACACTGAATATGTGTTCTACATTCCCCACAGCATGACTGGTTGTTTCACCTTGGAGGTGGAGGTGTCATCGGGGTCTCTCCGATTTCCTATAATTTGACCTTTCCTTTCAGAGGAACAAGAAATTGTTTGCACCTGAGAGAACAAATGGCTTCCTCTTGGGGTCCTGATCCAGGTGTATTTAGTTATTAATCACCAAGGGCTCTATCCTGACTCCTTATTCTGCACCGACTGTGACTCTGCCTCTTATTTGGATCCTGACCCGTACTGTGCCCCCCACTTAAGCTATTAGGGCAGAATAGTGGATGATTAATGACTGCTGGCCTTCTGGTGAGGCACATCCTTTTCCGACAACATAAATCTGTCGCGGAGTCCTGCAATTCAGACAGCTTTCACACTGCAGACAAGTGAACTGAAAACAGACTTAGAATAATTACAGCAAGACAAGGAGTGCTAGACTCTATCAACTACACTATCCTTTTGTATATTGAAATGTTGATTCATCAGAAATAGGTGCTGTGTCACATAATACATCTCTGGAAAATGAAGTGTTTGTGGTCATGACTGACTGAAGGTATGCTGTAAGGTTGAGCAGGCAATTCAAACGCAAACTGTTTTCTGCTATGAATGTTTCGAACAGGGTGTTTGATTTCCCTGGCAGTTTTCCAATTTTAGCTTGAGATTAAATTGCATCTAGAGAGGGCACAAGGTTTGCATAAAGATGGCTAGGGAATTGGTTCAATGGCTTTGAAAATGTATCCTGGATGTTTGTAGAGTATACCGGCTGGAAATGTACCTGCCAGTCACACAAAGGACCTATAGCACTATAACAAACTCCTGTTTTTGGTTGATTTCAGCACTCTGTTTTAGCCTGAAGGGGCAGAACCATTCAGGAACCTGAGATTGTTCCTCATAAGACTTCACCTTGCTTTTGTCCGGCATGAGTGATTTTAGGGAGCAGGACAGAGTTGGACTCATTCGGGTTTGCTCTCAGTAGAGTACACAATGCAGGAAAGAGCACAGGGTGCAGACAGTAAAGTCTGTACTGCTTCATTTATTGAGCTTTTTAACGATTACGGTTCCTCTACGGTTGCCTTTTTGCCAGCTAAATGGACTCCTCATGTTCCATAGCTTTTGGCTGGAGCCTTCCCACAGCACAGTGAAAGGGCTTTTTTTGTATCTTGGATCTGTCAGCTCCTCTCTCGACTTTGCATTGCTCACACGCTTCGCAATACAAACCTAGTATTGGGTGCAGCATTTTTTTATTATTTCTTTATTCTTTAAAGCAAGAGAGGGAGGGCTTATGACATTTCCTTTTTCTCTTTGTGGTTGATGATCACAGACAGGGAAAATTTAGAAATCCATAGCCAGCCCTAGAGCTCTGGCTCTGTAGCAGGGTTTTCACTTAGCTTGGGCAAGCCTTGCTCTGCTTTGCTAATTTCACCTGGGAGCTTGGCTGGCTTTGGTGCGCATACATACCTGCTACCCCCCCCCAACCCCCCCCTCCCACACCGTGCACACACTCACCTTTTTTCCCCCTTTTGCAGCCCTACCTGCGTGATTGGCTGGCGGCGTTGCGCTATGGAAATGAGGCGGCAGGAGGCCCGTTCCCTTGGGGCTTTGTGCAACTGACAGCATGACAGAGAGAAGCTGACGGTGCCCATCCATTCTGCCTCTTAGCAGCACAGCGACCCGCGCCACACAATTACCAATTCCATCAAATAGATTTACCTTGCTTGTGTTTCTTTCTGGAACCTTTCTCTGGAGATGAAACTGTAGCGGAGGGGGGGAAAGCGGATAAATGCGAGGTGGAGGGGTGTTGGGACGGGGGGGGGGGTGCACCTCGGCGAAAGCAGGGCGTAGCATCTCAGCGGTCCCGCTGAAAGATTTGTTATATTTCCCTGGAATCCAGCAGCTTTCCCGTGTCATGAGAGCCTAACAAGGTGTGACAGAGTGCTGGGGCTGATGTGAAGGGATCAGCCCAGGAGTTCTCCACCTTCACCAGGACATTATTGAGATACTCAAAGCCGTATTGCAGCAGCAAAGTAAAAATGTATGTATTTATGCAGCGAGTGTGGGAGGGAGAGAGCCATTGAATATGTTTATGGAAAATAGGAAACAATCCTTCATGTGATGTATGTACCTCAGTAGTCCATGTATTAAGCTCTTGGCTAGCGACTTATTTTTATTTACCCCTCTAGTTCTCGAGGACTCTAATGTGCGTCATTTTGTAAATGTGAAAAGGAAACATTCCTCACTTAATGGTTAATGGAGAAATTACCAGCCACAGTAGGTTTGTGGTTACAGGTGAAGGGGTTAGCTGTTGCTTGGTGCTGAACAAAAGCCCTGTTTTATCTCGCTGTCTCTCTCTCTCTCTCTCTCTCTCTCTCTCTCTCTCTTTCTCTCTTTCATTCCCTCTTCATATCTCCAGGAGTCCGTAGAGGTCCACTTTTCATTGTGTGCAGGGATTTTTCCCTCCGTGCATATTCATAAGCAGCCCATTACCCTGGACTATAGGGAGATGGCCCTGTTACTGGCCTGGATCTCTTTGCATGGCTTTAATCCGTGACCTCCCTGCATTGTCACATAGTCTGTCAGTTAGAGACAGTGTTAAAACCAAAGACTACAGAGAGCACCGCTGCTCGCTCTCTCTCTCTCTCTCTCTCTCTCTCTCACTCTCTCTGTCTCTCTCTCTCTCTCACTCTCTCTGTCTCTCTCTCTCTCTCTGTCTCTCTCACTCGATCTTGGTCTTTCTCTCTTCCACTGCTTCACTGCTCATTTCTCAGCATGGCAGACTCATGCTTGAGCGAGGGGAGCAAGTAATCCTTCCCCGCTGCAACACCTGCTCTCACGCCATGCCAAGCGTCGGCTTAACTGTTTAATGATTAACACGGTGAGCGTGCTTTACAATTAGCATACGGTTAGCTGCTGTAATGACTCTCATAGGCACTGAATACAAACCACCAGCCACCCAAGCAGCGTCCTGAACTCAGACGTTAGCCAGTGGGAGCACCGAGGACCCGAAGTGATTGAGCCTCTGCCATGTCGCCTGGCGTTGTATCAACATCTGCTGAGAGACTAATGCTGAACAAAGCCATGCTGCAGTAAAGCTATAAACATAACTTTGATTTTAAGTGCTTCAGGAGTCAAGAGCAAGTCCTGTAAAGCCCAGCAATCTTCTTTTTTCCCCTCTCCCTCAGGCCCCTGAGTGTTGCAAGTGAGAGCAGAGAGAGAGAGACAGTGTCTGTGGCTGTAGTGAACTCCTTCATTACAGAACCTGCTTCTAGCTCATGGGCCAACAGGATGACAAAATGATCCATTCCTTTGTCGGCAGCCAGGCCCATTCCCCTTTCCCCTTGGTCTTTGTTGTGGGTTATATGTATCCCAGGAGTCGCTGTCATTTGTAAAGCTTACCAAGCTGCGCTGGAGTAATTCTGCACACTGAATCAGAGAATCGATGAAGTGTCACGCGCAAACTTCCTGTTATAAACTCCTTTTTGGACTTTTCATCATCTTAGCACCAACAAAAATCACTTTTCCCAATAGCGCGGGCCCCAGCATCAGTCCCGTGATTCATTCTGCTGTGTCCCTCCAGTGGGCAGGGGCTGGAACTGAGGAAACTCACGTGCACACAAGCACACCTGCCTGCTGAGCTGAGATCAGGGCCTTGGCACCTCCACCAGTGGAGGGACAATTAGAGGAGCATCAGGTGGCCCAGGCCTGAAGAACCTGCAGCAGCTGTGCACTTAGAAAGCCAAGCTTTACCACTCCAGTCACTGAAACATCAAAGTCACAGACAACATTCCTAATGTGTTCAATAATTCTGAGTGTCTCTCTTAAGGAAACCTTTAATGCCTATACTTTATCAGATTCACAAATAAACGTATTTAAGTGACATTCTCGTACCTTTAAAGTGATTTGACCGTTATTTCAAACAATGACAGCGATAGAATTCTGTCTGCTTTCGTATTTCTCGTTTGTAATGTATTTGCTTACTGTTCCCCTACTGCAGTAACTCTGGCTTTTGACACAACTACAAATTAACAGTGGGATCGAAAATATTACACAGCAGACAGATCTGGGTGCTTGTCCCCTTTAATGTGCTTTTTTTTTTTTCTCTGCTCTTGATTGAAATTCACAAAGTAATTAGTAAGTCAACACAACTGCTGATTATGCAGTGTGTGCAGACAATGATTAGTGAAATAGTCAGAGAAACCCGACCTTGTAAATTCAAAAAGATGTGTCCCAGTTCAAGTATCACTTGCATCCGTGTTCAGTGACAGTTACTGGAGAGCTCTGTGTTAAGTTGTTTATTTCTGTACTGGATCACCTGTCTGTATCAACCTAGGGCACAAAACCCTGTAAATATGTGAAGTCTCACAATCTTAAAGGTGAATTCCACTTGTATTTCTTAACATTGTCTGCATAATTAAATAGTAAGGTGTAAACAAAGTCATTCAGAGTGATCTGATGTGAAACACTCTTTTCCAGAGAAGCTAACTGTCACAGTGGGGGTGATAGGAACCAGACATCTGAAGTGTTTGATGCCTCTGAAAGCTACTTCACAGAAAACTATTACGTGAAATGGTTTTGAATATGCTGCCTCATGTCTCAGACATTGTTTTATGATGGACTTGCATAGAAGACATTGCAACACCTGATTACTGTCACCACTGCTGTGTAGTTATTCGAGTGCGTACACTTCTCTATAATGAGTGATTTTGTCTATATGTAAGAAGACAATGTAGACATTTGGGAATATATGAGTACTTTGGAAAATACAATACTTAACTATTATCTATGTCATGAATGTGAACGATATGATCAAAGGGTACATCATTAACATATCACTGTTACACCTGGTTAACTGAACCCAAAACACCATCATCGGTACAATATTCAAATATGGGAAATGTGTCTAATTAATAATGTATCTAACTAACAGGCCAATGAATGATGGAAAGCTTCGTTCTTCTTTTTTTGGCTACACAATAGAAATGATATTGAGAAACTGTTTTGCAAATTTGCAACATAGTGTTGAAGGCTCAACACAGTTATGGTTATTCACTGCATATAACACTTACATTAATACCTTCATTTCATCTAATGTAAGGCAGAAAACACATTTTCTACACATTAAATTCTAAAAAAAAAAAAAGCTTTAATATGTTGTGTCAAGGGGGGTGGTACGGTGGCGCAGTGGGTTGTACTATCGCTTCAGGGCAATTCCCAGCCAGGGTCCTTCCTCCGTGGAGTTGGCATGTTTTCCCTGCGTCTGCGTGCGTTTCCACTTATTTCTTCGGTTTCCTCACACAGTCTGAAGACATACATGTCAGACAAATTGGAGAAGCTAAATTGCCCCTAGGCGTGAGTGTGTGTGTGTGTGTGTGTGTGTGTGTGTGTGTGTGTGTGTGTGTGTGTGAATGTGTTTGTATATCCGCCCTGCGACAGAATGGCGACCTGTTCAGGGTGTTCCTCTGCCTCTTGCCCTGTGACTGCTGGGACAGGCTCCAGCACCCAACCTCCCAGACCCTAGCTAAGGATAAGTGTCTCCGATAATGATTGAATGTTGTGTTAATGTTTTTTTTTAATAGTGCACATATTATGTTGTGTAGCAGTCACCGCTAGCACTGTTTTCTTTTAACTCTTAACAAACAGCGTTGCTGCCGGGTTCGTTGGTAAAGACGGGGAACGAATTCAGCGTGTGTTCTTAGCGTCTTTGTATATGTTTTCACTGATGAGCCAGAGTGTCAACAAAATGTGGCAAACGGCAGAACAGAGGGCAGAGAGCTGAACAGAAGCGTTTGTGGTATTAGCACATAAAACATCTGTGAAATGTAACACTTGACATATGTGAAAGGTTGCTAGGTTGTGAAGAATTAGCCGTCTGTATTATTCTGTCATCACATCAAATGCTTTTTGAGGGGAATGTCCTCCTTCATAAGCCGTCAAGTATGGAAAACAGCTGGCATCTGTAAGTGGATAATTTAGTGGCCGCTAGGTGAGCCCGTTTTTTTAATCTCTTTTATATACTAAAAGGACAGGGGTCCAATTTCCCTGAAGGAGGGTCCCTTTTTAAAACTCCCCTTCCCTATTGTTACTTGTGAGAGCTCTTTTGAGCTCAAATTGACAAAAAAGAGCCAAAAGTATTAAATATTCATGGGCTAACCCTCATTAGAGGTATCTGTGGTGTCAGCGAGTGGCAGCTCTATTTTTGGGATAAGAGCAGTGTCTGGTGTTTGTTTCACTGGCTGTCTCTCACAGCCTTCCAGCACTTCCACTGGCACATTTCCACACTTTTGATGTTGGGGAAGCAGTCACACAACTTTTGTCAGCTTTCACCTGGGCTTGTCAGATTGGGGAGCGCTGAAGACTCTGTGAGAAGTGCACTGAGACCTCACATCAGGTGGCTGCAGCTGCTGACGATTAGAATAAAGGATTTCTCTGTGTGGAGAAGAGCTGCTTGGAGGAGAAGAACTCCACTCTCGTAACCTCTGCTTAATTTAAGCAGACAGTGAGAGCACTTCACGTGAGGCTGGACTTTGGACAGCGGCCTCTCCGCGCGAACCTTCAGATCTCGTTGTGCGCCACGGGCAAGCTAACCATGCTACTGTGATCAGAATGGCACGTTAGGCTGTTTAGGCTGTTTCTGAAAGCTGTTTGATGAAGGAAGTGTTTTTTTTTTTTTTTTTTACCCTTGTGGCATGACAGAGAGGTATCTGCTTGGGTTATCAGAAGCTAGTAGGCTAATATTTTTTTTTCTTTCATAGTGGTGCTCATTAGAGTCTCCTGCCACGCTCAAGCGGCTGATCCCTTGCTTCGTCACTCACCTCTTCACTCCTGTGGGGGGCTTCTCTCCACACTGAGAAGGCAGCGCATATTCAAATGTGCAGTCTGTTCCCCTGGCACGTATATCTGAAGCCCTGCCACACTCAAATAGAGGAGCATATGTCTCTCAGCTGAGTCAAAGCTAATTGAATTAAAAGATGTCTGCAGAAACAGCAAGAAAAACAACCCGGGCACGTATACACTGATCAGCCATAATATTAAAACCTCTGACAGGTGACGTTAGTTACACTGATTATCCTGTTACAGTGGCACCTGTCAAAGGGTGGGTATTGAGCAGCAAATAAGAGTCAGTTCTGGAAGTTTATGTGGTGGTGGCAACAAAAATGGGCAAGAGTAAGGAACTTCCACAAGGGTAAAATTGTGATAACTAGTTGATGAGTATGTGGTGGTTAGTACCAAAAATGGTCTAAGGAAGTACAACCAGGGAATCAGCAATAGTGTCCTGGGCACCCAGTGGCTCGTCAGTGCTCATGAGGAGCGAGCAGTCTGGTCAGATCCCCCCACAGGAGAGCTGCTGTAGCGCAAATTGCTGAAGGAAGTTCATGTTGACTATGATAAAGAAGATGTAGTAATGTAGTAGCTTGCTGTATAAGGGGCCACAGACTGGTCATAATACCCTTGCTGACCCCTGTCCTCCTCCTACAGTGGGTACATAAGTGTTAGAACTGGACCAGTGAACTATGGAAGAAGGTGACCTGGTCTGACAAAACATGTTTTCTTTTACGTCATGTCGGTGGCCTAGAGTGTCCGCATTGGTTAGCTGGGGATGAGATGGCAGCAGGATGCATTATGGGAAGAAGTTGCCTTCTTGTTGCGGCAGAGGCAATGCTATACTCTGGGAAGATTGTCTGGAAAATGAAACATTAGAGACCAAGTGCACCCCTTCATGACAACAATAATGGCAGTGGTCTCCTTTCGGCAGGATAATGCATTCTGCCACGTTGCAAAAATTGTTCAGGAATGGTTTTAAGAACCTTGAGACAGAGTATCAATGTGCCCATAGATTCTACAGAGCTCAGGCCAATCAAGCATTCCTGGGAGATGCTGGCCAAACTAATCCGATCCAGGAACACCCTAACTGGCAACTTACTAGACTGAGACTTAGTTTTAGATGCATGTGAACAGGGTCACTTTGTTCCAGCCATGCGCTCTTTCCATGAGCTCCTTTCTGTGACCTTCTCTTTGTGCATGAGAAAGAGTCAAATGTGCTATCAGTGAGGAACGCAGCTGAGCGCAGAATAAAGCAAAGAGGAAAAAGCTGTCAGGAAATGGCTTGAGTCAACACTATGTCCTGTCTTCTTCTGGTATGTTCGTATCACTGCTTTGCCTGTCTTTGGGCAAGTGTGGAAAAAAAAAAGACTCTCCCGGGTATTAAGCTGTGTTCTCTGTGATGTTTCTCTCTCTGCAATTTTTCCATGAGCTGCCAAGAGAACCCTTCAGTGCGGGAGTGAAAGGCAGGGATCTGATGTAGTAATTAATGAGGCTGGAGAGAAGGGTCGTGCAGTCTGCCTCCTTCTAACTTCAGTGTCGTGGGGGGCACCCCATGGGGAGAACAGTGGTAATACAGTATTCAATTAAGAGCTTCGGTGTGCTCTGACAGAAAGCCAGCAGGGGCTGACATAGCACTAACCAGACACTTACACACTGCAGAGCTGGAGCCAAAATAATGGGCAGCATGGATAAGCTGCTGATGAAGGAATTGACCGGCAGAATATGGAACTGACCCGAGGTTGATTCCAATTTCACCTTCCAGTGCCCGGAGAAAATTAAACACACATAATAGCTTGCATTGAAGAACTGGGACTCATTTATTTGAACGATCAGATTCGTACCTTTCAGTTCTAGTTCCATTATAGGCATCCTGACATACTTGACCCACGGTCACTCTTGGTCTCTGTATACTTTCCAAAACATTCTATTACATGCTATTAAGCAGAGATGTTTTGGTTTATGACCCATAGTAGCATTTTGCCATGACCCTGTTGAAGGCCCTCAAGTCTTCTCCTGGTATACGGTAAAGCCGTTGTTAGGTCTTGCTCATCTCCAGGGTGAACATTGCATCCTCATCCTCTCTGTGATAAATAAACCCCTTTCCCCCATTTGCAGTGATTGCAAACATATGGCTCTCGAAGGGCTTGCCTCCTCTTGATAAGGTTGATGCATTCCTCAGTTTATTAGCACACTTGTCACCCAGGCAGGGTCCACCCTGGTCACCTCTTGTCCTCTCATTGCCGCCTGATTACCAAACAGTGCAAGTGCTTTATTATTGCCTTCTCTAAGGACACCGCTCCAACTCGATGAGCCCTGGGCTGGACTTGGCAGCTGTGTGCCTGGCAGCCTGCTGGCCCTTAATGTCAGTCATGCGGAGGTGACAGCTCGGATCATCCGTCACACAGGTGGCTTCTTCTGCCCAGCCTGACACAGAGGCACTCTCATTTCCAGCAGGAGGCTCAAGCACCCCTCTGATCATATTCAAATGGACACCTTCTCGTGAAGGAGAGCCGAGAGGTATGACCCCTCGAAGGTTTCTTCAAGCTGTCTGCCAACGATGTCTTGTCACAGGCAGGAACAGTTGACTGCTTTTTAAAAAGAAAGCATCAGGTCTCAAGCTCTGTTTTTCCCCACCGCAGGCTGATGTTGGCGTGACCTTGCTGGCCGTGTTGTGTCTTCATTTACATGGATCAAGACAGCTTTGAAACAGGCCTAGGACCGACAGCAAATTGCTTCCTGGCTGCTGAGACGAAAATGAAGAAAGTAGGCATGCTAAGCGGACACTGGCGTAATCTGGATGGAGTTCATTCTCTTAAAAATAATTAATAGTGAAATCACCTGGGCTGCTGCCGTCATCCAAAAAATGGCCGGTTTGAAAAGAGTACCATGGAAACCAATGGAAAATTCACAGCTCAGGTTTCATGTTTACCAAGCACAAAACGTCTGGTCTCTTTATCGGCGCAAAGTGACGTCCGTAACGGATGCTTATGCTTCACCGCATAAATATTGCTATTTTTGAGATTCTTAATTAGACTAGATTGGCGTGTTAGTCTGGGAATCAATTACACCCATGGCTGCAGACACCAGTCTTTTCTGTGAATCAGAAAAATGTTGGATAATGAGAGACAATTCTGAAATCCTTATGTAACACTGCTGGGGACCGTTTCCGCATGGCCGTCCTGACAGATAGACAGGCACTTGACTGGCAGCAGATGATGAGTTCGACCAAGATTTAGAATTCACAGAACAGTAATAGAAACATTTATCTTTTTTTCCATTAAAGGTGCACCAAACATGAAGGAAACAAGAGTAATTATGCACTTCAGCTGTATTTGAGTCATGCCATGCAAAGGCGTTTGCACATTTACAGCAAAAGGCTGCCAGCCAGTCCTTATGGTTGGCTGGCATGGCAACAGCGGTGTGATAATGGTAATTGTAGGGTACTGTCATTTTGTCTTTTCTCACCTTTATCAGAGAATGAAATACATGATTGGGGTTTATAGGCCAAATCAATCAAGTAATCAGTCTTTAACTGACAGAAGTGTGACTAATCCAGCCTATCACTTTCTCTGCCTGTCTGAATATGATTATGGTAGGGGGGGGATTCCTATGATGAAGGCAAATTGCTTTTCAAACATATCCATAACAGCTTATTTTGAGCTGTCGGCCATAAAAATCTTATCCATTCATTCCATTATTCCGTGCAGTCCCACGTCTCTGGCTCCCGAAATTGCAGGTCATGTTTAATACCTGACAGTGCACATATCCAGCTCGCCATTTTAGCTGAATGGAATAATGAGAGGAATCGTCCCAGGCAAGATTATTACCCTTCTTCAATCTCAATAAGAAAAGATCCCGCCCGATATTGGGCCCATTCCTCTTGTGCTGTAATGGAATTCATATAGGCTATTTATCACAGGATCAGTTTATTAGACAGATATTAGCACTGTTGTTGGCTTACATATTGAACATGAGCGTACTATCACCTCAGACTGGATTCTGCTTACACATTGTGGGAGCACAATTCATTCAGCATTGACTGAGGTGGAGAAGCAAGACTGCTATCTGAGATTACAAAATTGCCGTCTTTTCATACTCTTACCTAATTGAGTCTCTCTCTTTCTCTCTCTCTCTCTCTCTCTCTCTCTCTCTCACTCTCTCTCCACAGTTTATAACTTCAGCTGTCCTTTATTCATGTAGAATAGCCAGTTCAAATTTCAAAAAGTCCCTGATCTTCACACTTTGTGAAGATCAGATTAACACCAGTAGACAGTTTCACAAAAAGAAAGGCCTGTTCTTTTGCGTTTACCAATTTACAGCGATTATAGAATTTCTTGTTTTTGTTATTTAACAAGAGATGTTGATGTCAGTCGACGGGCGGCAGCTAATGTGTTTTGGTGCATCGAACACACGCTCATGAACGAGCACGCTTTCACTAACTGAATACAAATGTTTTCACATTGCGCATTGTCTTGGAGCCACTGAAATGACAGAGGCAGATTCGATCATGTCCCTGCAGCCACTGTAACATGCAGTGACTTGTTCAGCAGGCGCTACTGTATGTGCGGCTTCAGTGCCTGCACATTCTGTCGCCAGATAAAACAAGTGGATATGGTTTGTTTGTCTCATACTTACTCTGGGGTCTGGCCGCTGCAGAAGGGGATAGCTTTGCCTCATATTTGTCATGGCCGGCTGAGAGCCAGAGCATATTGCAGGTATAACTCAGGCCCTTCCTTAGACAGATTGTTTCCCCCTCGCATGACCGTGAGTTATTGCGAAGGACCACATTTCTGTCAACAGGCACAGCTCGGGGACCAACCAATCATAATCTAATCTTCTGAATGGGTTCACTGTTGTGGGTGATTGAAATTGTTTATTGTGCGTGGCACAACATTTCAACTCCTGATTAAAAGAAAATATACACATGGCCCTCTACTGACCTGTGGATTTTTCAGGCCATTTGAACCAAAGGGCAATACAGATCAAATGTGCCTGGAAATGTAGTAACTGGATCATTTTGTGTCTCATATTCTCTTAACTGCATGCCCTTCAAAAAAAAAATGGCTATAATTTAATGTGAATATACATACATTCTTAAGACGCTGCAAGTTCTTGTTAAATTAACTGAAATGAAGTGTGTAATTAAAATAAAAAAGATTTGAGATGTTGGTAAACTTGAAATGAATTAGGCCTCAGGAGTCAGTATGTTTCTGTTGATTCATAGTTTTCTACTTGCACATGACTTTGATACATGCACACACGCACACACACGCGCACACACACACACACACACACACACACACACACA
>JBBIGA010000138.1:10084085-10103842 GCA_037576975.1 Alestes dentex
GAAGTCTTAGGTACCTAAGCAAATAATTCTCCGTAGTAAATGTTTTTTTGCATGGCAAACGCCCTATAAAACCAGAGGATATTTTAAAAAAACATCAGTGTTAATAAATCTAACAGGAATTTCCAGAGTTTCCTTGATGCCTCCAGCCATTACACTGTTTTGATCAATTCCACCACTGACACCAAATTAAGCAATTTCCTCTGGGATCAGTAAAGTTTCCTGATTCTGATTCTGAACACACCTGATTTAACTGATTGAACCAAACAAGGCATGGGACGGTAACTACAGTTAATACCATGAGTAGACTTTTGGAAATGGTTAAACAAAATCATTCACCTACATAAAATCTTTACTCATTATATTAATGTAAATTGTGTTTATTTTAGTGAACACAATAATTTAAATAATAAGAAATAACGTAATAAACTATGGAAGGGGCCACGGCGGCGCAGTGGGTAGCACTGTTGTCTCACACCTCCAGGGTTGGGAGTTCAAATCCGGGTCTTCGCCTCCGGGGCCCTTCAGTTTCTCCCACAGTCCAAATACATGTGTGTCAGGTGAATTGGGGATTCTAAATTGAGTGTAGGTGCAAGTGTGTGAATTGTGTGTGTGTGTGTGTGTGTATGTGCCCTGCGGTGGGCTGGTGCCCCGCCTAGGGTGAGTCCCTGCCTCATGCCCGTAGACCCTGGGATAGGCTCCAGGTACCCGCGACCCTAGTAAGGATTAAGCGGTTACAGAAAATGAATGAATGTTGCTATCATATATTTCACTTGGATTATAAGTTGTATTGAGTAAATACAGCTGGGAAATGTGTGGTGTGTGTGTGTGTGCAAAACAATGAAATGTGAATTTTCTGAAAGAGGTGATTATTTTCTACACCTACTGTATAAATGCATAGTTCCATAGCTTTTATGTTAGTTATGTTTTTTTTTTATGTTAACCACGAAGCCCACATTATCTGCTTGTCAATTCAATACATGCAGAAGCACCATGTTTATATTAAAAGGACCACATAGTGAATAAATGTGTGCATTTCAAAAGTGGCACTGGAATAAAACAGTTCAGTTTGAACTGTGCTGGTACTTCCCCCATGTGACCACCCTGCAGGCAAAATAGCATAGCTTCTCTCCTCATTTGCGTGAGCTATATGGCTTGAGAAATAAATTCCATTACAATAAATCTGTGATTCTGCATGTTAGCTCATACATGGGCTGCTGTTCTGTTGTTATTTCAGAGGCTGCATTTCTTCTTCTTCTTTTTTTTTTTTTAAGCCTCGGGTTATTTGCACGAACGGTCCCTGGGGGAAGACTTTGATGTGCCTCAGAAATAGCGTTTAGCCCAAGGCATACTTGCTGTGATTCCTTATTAAGGCCTACAGGGCTTGTGTGTGTTTTTTGCCACAATCACATTTATCTATTCACGTTAATGACAAGAGCTGCTTCCATTTAGCATCACTTGAGATCTCAGGCTCTATGAATCAACTCTACAAGGACAAATGTACAGTTTTCAGCTTTCTGTATCCAGAGCCTTCGATAAGGTTCGTTAGAAAAATATAAATAAATAAAACATGCTTCCAAAAGTCCCATACAATAGGGAGCTTCCTTTCAGAATCCATAGTGTCTCAATTGTTCCGTTTGCTTGAGAGCAGTGGTCTCTTTTTCAATAGGTAGCAACATCGATTAGGAGGCAGGCCACACTTGAATTCAATGTGAACTCCTTATCAATCAACCACAGACAAAAAATAAGCTTACTGTAGCTTAAAGTAAGATAAAACCACAATCAAGGACTGAGCACTATTGACCTTGGGTGGTCTTGGTCAGAAAAGGGTTTTTGCAGTTGCGTTAACTGACAGTCCTTAGAATGAGATTTCATTAGGGTTGTTTTCACCAGTGCAAGGTCGAAGTGAACTGTATAGTAGAAATGAACGTACAAACATTATGACCGGAAAGATTACATGGATGTGAGGAGAAAGTCCTTTCCTGTCTCACAGTGTCAGACACAATATTCTGAGGTCCCTGGTTCATCTGACTGCTCTGCCACAGTTTTTCAATCTTATTTAATCCCTCTTCCATGACAAGACGCTTTCCTATTTTAATCAAGTGGATGAACTGTTTTTTTGCTACTCTTAAAGTAAAACTTCACTTTATGCCAGAGCTGCTCTGATGTATAACTGCTAAACGTATCTGATCGGTATAATAAAGCACGATTGCAACTTATTGGTTAGACAGTTGTAAGAAGTAACAGAGCCATTTACGCAAGCTCTCTTTCGTAGCAGGGGATGCATTGCACGAGACGGAGTATAATAAGTGAAATTCAGCCCACATCCCAACCTCATACCAGTCCAAACTTTGGTGTTATTAGTTTGAGCCTGACCGGTACGTCTGCGTCTTCTAGCTTTCTTGGAGCAGATTTTGGTCTGAAACACACGTGGTACTGAAGCACCCCTGCTCCCTCCATTACTGACAATAATTCAATATTTCCTCCAGATGAAATTCTCCCCAAGGTGAGAGCATTGTCCTGAGCCTTGGCCTCATTTCACATGCAGCTCCATCACTGCCAGCCTGGAATTGTCATGAAAGATGACAGCTCTCTCTAAGCAGAGCAGAATATGGAGCCCTTTCTTACTTTTACAGACTGCAGTCAGAGCATCACAACTGACTGTTCTCAGAGGAATAAGGTCATTTAAGTTTTCACGGGAGAAGAATATATTTGTGTGTGTGTGTGTGTGTGTTTATGTGTGTGTTTGTCTTGCCTGGGCACCCTTTTAGCCATATTTGATGAAGGAAGAGATTGTTGGTTAGCTACTCCTCCATGTTTGCTGCAGACTAAATCAGTTACATTACACTTGACAGCAGGCTAGGAGATGAAACACTGCTAATGTGTTATGGGTTACAGATTTTTTTGTTTGCTTGTGGAAAATGTTATGTAGGCTAAGTTTCTTATGACAGGACAGAGCTTTGTGTTCAGTGGGCGAAGGGCAGGCCAGCCGTCACCTTGGGCTTTAGATTACTGGTCATCAGAACCCAAAAGGCAGGGCTGAAGGTTTGATTACTCAGTCATAGCACCTCTCCGGCGAGATGACCAACTAGGACATGGAGGTGGCCTTCGCGGTTGGAGGGGATGGTTTCACATACAGACGCAGAGCTGCCAACCGTTCCTCTTCACGCACCTGACCCCGCCTTCGGTCCACGGCAAGGACTGGATTAAAGGTTTCTTCTAAAACCGCTCACTCTTGTTATGTTCTGTGGTGTTGCAGTGGCTCAGCTGGTTATGACTTCTCTCCTGCTGGTCTCTGAACCTTGGGAGGTCAGTTGAGGTCCGTGGAATGAATATCTCTTTTTTCTTGGAGAGGGATGGTGGGATGTATGTGTTGAACATGTTGTGTGGTGTGAGTCAGTCTCCAAACCCCTCTGTAGCCTCATTCTTCAGCGCAGCTGCCACCAGGGCAAAAGCAAGAGCCACCCATCATAGGAAGGCAGCATTTAGATAATACATACAAACCTCCCAATGTGCCATACACCACAGCATAGCTGCGTATTAGACCTGACCTGGTCAAACACATTAAGCCATCTGCGGCTCACTGCCGCCTCCAACAGTGTGGTCCAGTAGTGTGGCTTGTTTGAGTTCTTTCAATGAGCTATATGACATTGATGCCATGAAAGTGCTGCATTCCAGTTATTCAAAATTATGCCTGCTGGATTAAAGGGCACACAAATACAGGCCTCCAGAGGTGAAGGGCAAGTGGATATAAACTGTATACAGTGTTTACCCAGGCTGTTTCACTGCAGTGCACTGGATTAAGAGTCTGTGGCCGTGAAGAGTCGTCTCGGAAGAGAGCAGGTTTATTTCAATAAGAGGTAAGGGCTAGGAAACAACTCTCCCCGGGGCTTCAGAGCCTAGCACTGATGAATCACTGCAATGTCTGCTTAGTAAAAATGCATTCATGCTTTTTTGTTTATCCTAACTCAGTTGATGGAAGGAAGGAAAAAAATACCGTGACCTTATGTGACTGCAGAATTAATTATTTGAATATATTTTTGCATAACTGTTCGAGAGAGGGATGATAAAGAAGAGAGTGGTAGCTGAAATCCATAAGGAAGAGAATGAAAACATTAGCCTTTGGCAATATGCATTAATCTGCAGAATTAATTGGAGTGAGCAGAGAAAAAAAAATCCTCAAATCAAGGGTTTGCGCCTTTGAATCTGGGCTTGATGCTGGAGCAGACTAATGCATGTCCTGTTTAAAATACAGCCCACAGCTTATCCCCCCCCACACACACACCCCATCTTGGGTACTCACCCTGTGCTTCCTTGTTTTCTGAAACGTTTCATGTGTAGTAACTTGCGGTATGCTGGTGCTATAACTTGTGAGACCAGGCTGAAAGGCAGAAAGCGACAGGGCAGGTCACCACACGAATTAAAAAAAAAGAAAGATTCGGCACATTCTGTGATCTGTGATGTTTTCCTGGGAACTGTGACAAACGCATGTGTCCCAGGTCCAAGAAGTGCCGCAATAACTCTTCACTGAAGGTAAGGCAGGCAGCCATTGATTGAATTGAGTCAGTAATTCTGTCATGCCAGCATGAGTAATTCTGCTTTTTTTTCCGAAGGCCCTGAAAGAGTCGGCGAGGTGCAGTGTTTTAGTGCTAGGGGTTGGAGGCAGCATTACTTAAGGGAGCACTCCAACTGCAAAGATGAAGTGCTGCAACAAAAGACCCAGTGAAATTAGCTGGATCATTAAGGAGACGCGGATAATGACCCCTTAGTTTCTGTGTTTAATTTCACCGCTGCAAAAGAGATGCACTGAATGCTTATCCGTTCCCCTTTTCAGCTGTTTGTTTTCATCCATTTTGCGTCTGTTCTTCCCACCCTTGATGCAAATCCTCTTTAAATGGTTCTTGGTTGAAACACATTAAGACTTCCATATGAGCCCTGTTAATGGTTTGATAGATCTGAGAAATGTTGCATGAGTGTGCAGGTTGCACAACACTACGCTTGTACGCTTTTTAAATATGCCACCCCTCAGTACCTGTAACCCCCTGCGTCTGTTTTCTGCTGTGTCTTGTGTGTCCTTCTTTATTCGCCGAATGGTTTGGTTTAATTGACAGGTTTGGTTTTTAAGAGCTCTCTCGCTTTGTGTCCCAGAAGCTAATGGGAATTTCGAACCAGTGGTCAGAGTGCGATCACTTTATTATTAGGTAATCCTATCAGTCAGTAGCCATTAAAATAAATCCCTCCTCTCCCTCCTCTAATTCTTGCTCCAACACTTGACTTGGTGCTGCCATTCAAGCTTTTGCCTCTTTGTGTCAGAAATTATGCCACAATTATAGCTATTTGTGGCAAAGTAGGGAAGTGTTAGTTCATGTTGGGAGAAGTGAATAGGGGGCCTGAAATTGGCCTGTATAATGGAGGCTCTTTTGTTCCCAGTTATCCATGTCTGATAGTGATGAATTCATTCATACACAGTCAGCCCTTCGGCATACCCTTCAGGACAATTAGGAGCCGTGTTTTCTTCACCCTCACTAGAATGTATTGTAGAGATTCTAGGGAGTTAATTAACGGAGTGCGAACAAACGTGCCGCTCTCTGCAGCAGCCGCAGATCTGTTGTTGTAGCAGACCTGAAAGCATTAGAATTGTTTTCCGTGCTGCTCTGGTCTGAAGTCACCCCCGGAAGAGTGAGAGGTGAGAGCTGTGCAGCACTCTGAAGCAGCATCCATAACCCACTGGGCCGCTGGCAGCTTGATCTCTTGTGCCGTTGCAGACCAACCCCAGGGTGAGGTGGCTGTGCTTATGCCTATCAGGAAATTGAGAATCCCACCGGGCCTCCCGACTTTGCTTCCTTCTCCCATTCTGACGGCTCCCATGTTCAGCTCCCTGTGTGGAGAGCAGCGCACAAGGACAAACACCACAGATCAATCACCAAACGGGCAACGGTCTTTGCGTCCCTCTGTATTTCAGTGAGACTCCCTCAGCAATGACTTGTACCCAGCAGCCAGGCTTGCCTTTTACCTGCGGCACTCGATTGCGACAAGCTCTACGAGAGGAACACTTGAACTGATTGGTTATGCATAAGGGCACTTTGGATTATGCACTCCATGAATGAAAGATTGAACATGTGGAAACTGAGCGGCCGAAGTAACCACGGGGGGGGGGGGGGTCTACGCTTCACACTTGTCAGAGAAGATACATACATAGCCCAACGGCCTGAATGATTTAGAGCCTGACTTTAATGCTGCTGGTCAGCAGCGAGACTGCACCACACTAGCAGTCTGCACACCGCAGTTTACAGTGGATTTACAGGCCAGAGGAAGTGCATCAGCCCCAGTCCTACCCAGTTTATACCCTGCCCCCTGATGATTCTATTTACTCTGATTTCTCCTGGTGCTCCATGGTATTTATTAGACTGTATGAAACTTTTTTCTATCCTTGTACCTGTATGACTATGCATGTGACAAATAAAGAATCTTGAATCTTGAATCTTGAATCTTGTATGTGTCCCTACTGTTGCATGTAATTGTGTTTGTTTATCCCTTTGATGCAGTAAAAATCTGCGTGGGAGGTGCTGCATATGGGTATAGGTGATGTCTGAGTTGAGCAGGTCTGTGGTGAATTCTTTAGTTTCTGGTGGGACTGTAATCAAAGCCCAGGCTCCGTGACTCTTGAGTACCAATTTACAGTGTGAAATATGATTTTTCCCTTCAGACTGCTGTGTCCACTGCCTCTAAGGACAAACGTTTTGAAACAAAATGCAGCCACCCGAAGATCTTGATTGTTTTTTTTTTTTTTTTGCCTCCAATATCTTCTGTATCCAAAGAACTCCTTGGTGTCTTCCTGGGCCGGCCTGAACCTGGCTCTTCTTTTTTTCTGGCTCTCCTATACAAGGCAATCTATACCTCTTCTCTCTCCAAACAAATTCTCCTGTTACTGAGAGGCTTTCTATCTTTTGAAAAAAAAAAAAAAAGAACTGCACTTGTCCAGCCAGAGATCCTTATCGCTCCCTTTTCTAAGTGGCAAAATCTGTCATTCGTATGTGTTTTTCCCCATGCAAGTTCATAACTTTGAAATAATTGCCTGGTGTGATAAGGGGTGGCCAGAGAATATTCAGTGAATGACAGTGTTCTTCTGGAAGGGCAAAAACACATCTACCTCTTGGTTGTCCCATTCAGGCGCAGACAGATAACCTTTTCCTTTACACCACAGCAAAGAGCAGTTTGAGCCACAAGGTGAGCTTGCGTGCAATTTTTTGACAAATAAATAATGAATTACGGTATTAGAGACAGGTTTAGCAACCCTGTCAAATAAGCGGATGACATAAGATAAACATATGCTGCCCCTTTCCAAGCAGTCTACAAGACATGAAGTGTCAAATATTCTGCTCAGACAAGATGAAACAATTAAAATGTGAATGAGAACGCAACAAACTAGAAGATAAAGCTCTTAATGTTTGACATAGTCAGCTTAGCCTCAGCTTATTTTATTAAAGGTAGTATTTTAGCCTGAATCATTTTGAATTTGTCATAGAAAGAATATACTTGTGGGGCACCCAGAAGGAAAAATGTAAAATGATTACATGATTCCATAACAGTATGCTCTAGAGTAACATTTTCTGCTTGAAAGACAAGGATAACCCCTCCTGCTCTCAGCTAAATTGCTGGGACACAGCCAGGAGTCAAGGAGTGTACAACTGCCCATGCTCGATGGCTTCATCTTCTTCTCATGTTAGTGTAGTCTAGTTGCAAAGTAGGGCATTAATGACTCCAGATTTTTTCTAGTCGATTTATCTGTCAACATAGTCGAAGTCGAGTCGACTAGTCGTTTGATGACGTCATAACACACGCAGCGGAGGAACACAGGTGTCCAAAATAGAGCAACATTAACAGACAACATGACAATTAATCTACACAAAAGAAAGGCTGATACCTTGAATGTTCTGGTAAATTTAAGTAACAGAAAGTGGGAACAGCTTAAGCCGCGCAGCCACTCAGCGTCCTCTGGACTGGGCGACTCTGTGCAGTGCTAGCGTTAGCCATGTTAGCTAGCGTTAGCCATGTTAGCTAGCAATGCCGTTTCAGACGCCGTACAGAACGCCGGTACTGTTACTGTACTTTAACACCGACTTGCAGGTTGTGGAGGTCTCCGTGCTGTTTGTGTGTCTAGAGTGAAGGATCTCCACACATGTGATGTGTGTCTGTCTCCTCCACTGCCGTGTCTCGTCTTGTTGTGGTTTTGTTTATAAATTCCACTCGCACCAACGGTACCGCCCTTTTCATGAAGGGACTATAATAATTGGTTAAGTCAAGGAACGCGTGTCAGCGTCAGCCAATCAGAGGCAGAGACTGCATAGTGTACACAAGCACGCGCACAGAGAGAGAAGAAAAAAAAACACGACTAGTCGACTTCTCTCAGGGGGCGTCGACTTGTGCTTCTGAAGTCGACTAGTCAACTTTTGTGTTAATGCCCTATTGCAAAGTAGCATCTGTTAGGTCAATCATACAGACTTTTGAGAAGTTGAGGTACATGGTTGAATGTGTTTCACAGGGAAGTCACTGTTATCTCTCAGTCTCGCAGGTTGGTAGCTATCAAGGGGTAGGAATGAGCCCAGATACTGAGTGGAAACTGGCACTGGGGATAAAAAAGTTATATTTCTTCAGAAGATAAAAGAACGGCCTAGCGGTTGCCTGAAATTTGGAGAAACTGACAGACTGTCTGAAGGACATGCTCACACGATTGCTAACAGAAGCTATTGATCCCTGAATCGGGCTGTGGTTATGGCCTCCGGTTGTTGTAAGTCAGCATTAAAGCCTGAACACTCTAGGCCATAAGAATCAAGTATAATCTGTATCAGCTCGAAGCCTCTACTTATTTTTACTACTGAAGCACTTCTGCTCCTAAAAGAGTCTTATAAACACTCACCTTCTCTACAAGGCAGCAGTATGTAAGGTCACATAAAACCATGTAACTTATAACCAGGGGCTGTACAGTGTTACAGTGTTGTTGCCTGTGCTAGGAGAAATTGAAAAATCACAGTCGCGGGTTTAAAAGGCCGTTGTAACGCACCCAGATGCCAGTACGCTAATTAGCTTGAGGCTACAGTGTCATATGTAAAGGCAGCTGTGATTTGGGATGTTACCCAAGTCAGCTCAAAGACATCTCTGAATCTGGACGTTGAAGCACCCCCTGCTGTATCCACTGCCATTGCTGTCACAAGACTGTCATCAGGGGTGACCACTCTTATCCGCAAACAGCTGGTGTGGCTGCATTCTTTCGTTGCGAATACGTAGAACACCTTATCACATTTGTTTAATCCGTTCATCGCAGTCTTCAAACAGATGACCACGTGCGCTCCTGCGTGGCTGGAACCTGCAGCCACACTGGCCGAATCTAACTAAAATATCCACCATATCTACCAACATACATTCTTTAACAACATTTAATAATCAATTCAAACTAACGATGTATGCACAGCAAATTAACTTTTGTCCTCAGTCTCTTGTCATGAATATCCTCTTGTGAAAATTAAAATAAAGAGCCCATGCTATTGAAGCACATTTGCATCTGTGTGTGAGTGTGTGTGTGTGTGTGTGTGTGTGTATATTATAGTCAAAAGTTAGGGCCCATGATCAAATTTCTTGTTCTGGTGGTTATCAAAGTGAAAATAAGTACACATACTCTACTGAGAATTAACTTCTGCATATTTTAATTTAATGTTACTGTTTGTTCTGAAAACGCTGTAAAAAATATTAACTGTGTGTGTGGTACAAAAGGCCACATGTGTTCTGTAAAATGAAGACGAGAATGCGCTGCTTGGCCCAGTGAATGGAAAGTTTCCGTTTAAAATGTAAAGATGGAATGGTTGATCATCAAGGAATTTTTGTATCATCGGAGTACATCAGGTCTAAAATATCACTCCAACACAGAGCATTTAGGAGCGAACTCGGTGGTCCGCACCAGCACAGACTCTGATCCCAGGCTTGAGATGCCTTGTATGCATGGGAACCGGAACCATTGTATGGGGGGGCGGCTTTAAAAAAAAAAAACATTACTTTCGTCCCCCCACTTATCCACCCAGCGATTTGAATGAGTGAAACCCTGCCCCCCTGGAAAAAAGACTACGCTACGGCTATCTCCCCCCCACACCCTTTCCAGACCCCCCAGCAGTGGGTCCACCCCCACAGTAAAATGCTTCAGACACCCGTGCTTGTATGTACATTGTCCTAAACTGCACTTTTTAGATGGACTTTTTTTCTCACCATACTCACCATGTTGTGACCCTTATTGCACATGAACAGTGCAAAAAAAAAAAAAAGGTTTTGCTGTTAACACTTTTACAGCAAAAAATTTAGAGAGCTTGTAATTAATTAGATTATTTTTTTAAATCGCTTGACACCCCTACTTTTGATATTTCCAGTAATTTAAATTAAGCAAATAAATAACTGCATTAAAATCAGACCTGACCATCTTCTGGGCCACTTCTAATGCTTTTGGCTGTGGACAGGGGTCAGCATGGGCACTGCAACGCACTGTGTGTTCTTACACCTTCCTGTCATAGCCAGCATTAACTTTTTCACTGTTTAACTTACGCTACAGTGTATCTTCTGTAGAATCAGACCATACGGACTAGCCTTTGCTCCCTACTCAATGATACTCTTTCTGGAACTGCTGTGACCTTAGAACACACTTCTCTTAATGACATCTCTCCCGTCATTTGTATCACTTTATAAACAACCTGCAAAACCACTGCAATTTTCCCGTTGTCTCCTTTATGACAACCATTCATTAGCCCTAATGTGTTTGCACAGCTGTGCAGCATCGAGTATATAAATAGATTAATAGGGTTAAATCTAATTCACATTTTCGCTTTCTCATTTCCAAGGTCTAGCTGTTGCTGCAGTATGTAGCTTCTTGGTGGCCTAGAGTCTCAAGGCCTTGCACATGGCTAGGCGAGTAGAAGAAGAGTTGCACCAGTCCGTCCTTCGAAGCAGCGGGATGCACTCCTGGCTCTCTTTCTTCCACTCCAGCAGAGCTGTGAGTCTGAGGATGCTCATTACCGCACAGGAGCTCCGACAAGCACCCTCAGTGTCAGAGGTGCAGACTTGGGCTGCTTCTTCTTTCTTTAATGCTCCCTGCTCTGTTTTACCCCTTCCCCCCAGCTCCCCCCTGTTTCCACCACCTCCCTTTCAGGCACCGTCTTCTCTGTTGGTAACCTGAAAGAGTCCTCTGAAACATTTTTTTCCCCCTAAGAGTCGGCTGGAAAATCTCCCTGCTTCTCTGCGCTGCACGCCAGCCACAGCAGCAGTTTAGTGGAATAGAGCACTCTGAAACACTGCCTGATTTATTTATTTATTTATTTATTTTTTCACTGTTCATTGTCTGAGAAGAAGGCTTTACCCAGGGCAGTCTCATGTACCATTCATTACTCATCTACTCAGCAGGATATTAGCCAAAGCCAGTCAGCATGAGCACACATCTCCAGGGTGCTGCAGCCATGGCTTGTAACACTATTGCTTGTCCATTTGCACTGGAATTTGGAGCATCAGCCATTCTGTTCTTCAACTAACTGGCAGACTGGCAAAATAAAAAGTTGCAGTGTGACGTTATAGAACATAAGAGCACACTGGACAAGTGTTATTTGTCCAGTGTGTGTGGGGGGGGTTTGGGAGGTGGGTGTGGACCTTTAAACTCAGCCACCGTGCCAAGCATGCCACATTGCTATAGAAACACGAGAACATTTATCAGCTTGGTTACCCCTTGTTAAACGCAAGGCACTTTCAGAGGCGTCGTATGAGTGACATGCTTTTATAGCTTTCTTAAGCTTGTGGTTGGATGCAGCACGTCCATATCTAAATAACCTTCACCTTCTGGAGCTGTGCATCACTGCGTGTGATCAGCAGCATAACAGCTCCGGTGATTTCAGCCAAAGTTGTGTCTTTATAGCAGGTGATTGATGGGAGCTTAATTCTATTTTACCGGCCCCTAATGGTTCTTATACAGTAGAAAATAGGCTAAGAAGGCACAGAAAAGTGACAAAGACCCCTGCAAGACATTCCGAGGTAATGGATTCATCTGTTGCATCGCTTTACCAAATGGCCATGGACCGTTCCAATGATCCATGGGGCATAAAACTCTGAGCGCAACACATTTCTGCAATCATTGGTAATTTAGGACTCTGTGTGTCTCAGCACTGTTCTGGGGTTCATGCCAGAGAGTTTTTTATTATAATGTATTTCTATTGGTACAACTTTATATAGATCAGCTTTACTTTTCCTGAAGACAGCAAACATGAACCATTATCAGTTTATCATTGCCACTGCTGTTTCTCTGCAAGGAGCGCAGCTGTTTTCTCCTTTCTTTTAACACGTCTGGACGTATATTTATATTTTTGACTGCAGCCTGACAATATAACACTGTTAAGTGATCGGTAACTTCTGATTCAGCTTTTTTGTGTTTTGGACACATATATTCAACAGACGAAAAAAATCCGTTAGATGAAAACAGAAAATATGCAATGTATCGATTGGATTTGCCGGATGATGTATTTACTCTTCTCATTGGCTGCCAAGAATTGAAACCAAGAAAAAAAAAATATGTGGGGGAAAAAGAAGGCAGCTGGCCTTCAATCTATATCCTGATCTGGTGGGCAGACAGTGCGGAGGACTCTGCAGAAATAGCGTCGAGTAGGCTTTGAAAGGGAGTGCGCACAGTACAATGCACTTGAAGTGTGTTGACGTTTCAGATGGTAGCAAAGTTACTTTACTTTAATTAGGTTTAAACATAACGTGTCATGAATGTTATGAATGTGTCTGTGGCAACACATTCAGTCTTAAAGGTTTTAAAACTAATATGTCACTGATGTCACATTCATTACATGGATATCAGTTCATTACAATAATTTGAAATGTCGCCATACTTCAAGTAAGACAAAAATTACACTGTATCTGCAGAATTAGCCATATTCCTTCCTATTATATTATATTGTACAGAAATCAAAGATGAGTGGCCATGTTTTCTTACCTGTTTTTGTTGTAATTGGTTGGGAGTTAATCAGAAGACAGAAAAACTCCTGATAAAATAGTTTTGGGACCTTTCCACACTTCTGTGGCTTTGTTTTGACTGCAGACACAGTGGGAATGGGTTCAAACACAGTGATTTCCTGTGACTTTAGAAAAACGAGACTTTTTTTGAAGTTGAGTGCTGAAATACTTCAAATGTTCTTCAAGGGCAGAGGCAAGCTGGAAACTCGAGGAATGTCTGGAGTGTCTGTGTAGCAGTACGTCACCGGAACGAGTATAGTGGTCACAGATATGTACATACAGACCGTAGAGACTTCCAAGAGACTTCTAATGATTTTTTATTAAGGTTTTATATTGTATTTATTCATATTTAAATTTTGTATAGAATTTTGAATACTGTCCAGATTAATCATGAAGATCGTGGTATGCAAAGTCTCAGCAGCCTCTCTGGGATCCAACATTTAGTGTAGTCATAGTCAGCTTTCACACAAAATTTCTGCACAAGTGCGCATTACCATCAAATTCTTCTACAACTAAGAAATAAATAAGGAACTTACCTGGAGGATGGACTGCAAGACTAGCTCTGTGATCCCATCACAAGTGATGTGCAAGGAAGTGGTGAGCAGTTTTGCTCGCCAATGACTCTGGCCGGAAAAACTTGATGTGGTGGATTGGATGTTTAAATTGACTCTGACTGGTGTGCGAAAGCTGTGCTTGTCTCTAGTTAGTGCTCACTGCTGATAATGCTAGGTGCAGACCATTTTATTTACTAAAGGAATTCAATGCTGCTCTCATAGTCGCGGTGTACATCCCAACCTGTGCTAATACTGACAACACACTGGCCAAACTTCACATCTCTCCCAGAAGGACTGTTTATTGTCGCTGGAGATTTCAACCACGTGGATATGAAGTCACTTCTTCCTAAATTCCTCCAGTATGTGGATTTTCCAACGAGGAGCAAATGTGCTGGAATATGTTTACACAAACATTGTGAGTGTATACTGCGCTGAGCTCCACCCACAACTCGGCTACTCAGACCACATCTCAGTTCTCCTGATCCTGGCATATAGAACGCTTGTCAAACGTGCAAAGCCCATTCGGAAGTAGCAGTCTCTGCTCTTCAGGACTGTTTTGATCACATCAACTGGGTCATGTTTAGGGAGGCTGAAACTTACGCCAACCAACCTGTAGGAGTATACAATGCCTGTTACTGGCTACATCAGCAAGTACATTGATGATGTTACTGCCTCCAAGACCCCAAGACCATCACCACGCACCCCAACCAGAAGCCATGGGAGACTGCAGAGGTGTCCACACTGCAGAGAATGTGTGACGCTCCCTTCAGGTCAGGTGATTAAGCTGTTCTGAGAACAAGGGCCATCCTATCCCAGGCCATCAGAGCAGCGAAGCGTTCACATGCTCAGAAAATCCCCAACCACTTCCAGGACACTGGCGATACACAGTGTATGGTGCAGGGCATCTGGATTATCACCAAGTACAGGACATCTCTACCTGCCTGTGCTGATGGGGCCTCCCTGCCAGAACGACTTTTACACACAGTTTGAGGCATCGAGTGACATGGCAGTGTGGAAGACCACTCCGCACCCAGTGATCAGGTGCACTCTTTGACAATTGCTTGTGTGATAAGGACCACAGTGGACAGTAAGGACCGTGGAGAAGTTCATTAGGGTCTCTCTCCACTCTGTTGCAGACATTTACACTATATGCTGCATATGCACACACACACTATGAACTTCTGCCTTAGACACAATCACATGGCATACACACACTAAACTGTTCCTCCATGAAAAAGAAAACGTACTCCCCAGCTGTCACTGTAAATACCCCACATTTATTTATATACAGTCCAGTTTTTTTCTAAGTCTGTTGCTGCTGCTTGCTATCTTTGCACAATTGCTTGCTATCTCTGCCTCAGTCATTTTCATTCCTTTGCATTTTGCACACTTAATGTCTCTGCTGCTAGAATACTGTGCGTCATAGTACCATATTTTTATATGTTTGCATAATTTTTGTACCTTAACCCTTGCGCAATTGTTTTTGACCTCTGCTACTACTGAGTTTGTGCTAAATCAGATGTCACCAAGTGACAGTATAAATATAAAGAAATGCCCAGCCAGGTTCTTTTAGACTTATGTTTTAAAACGTTAATGGGTTAATCACCTCAGATCAGACCACAAATTCATAATGTTTGGACATTTAAGATGACTTGTTTTGAGATCATGTGCTTGATAAACTCTATGCGTACATAATACATTCGACCAATATAGTGCTTGGGCCTTATTCACAGTGTGATGCTCTATACAGTTCTTACAATATTGCTGTACTATAGAGCGGATGTGATGGTTGGAGCACCACCACAGTAGGGCTGGGTCAGCTGCCGCAGGCGGAGCCGGCTGTGGGTTGGCCTCAGCATTTCGCCGGCCGTGCTGGGTTGAGGAGGCCATGAGTGGGCTCTGTATAATGAGCAGTGAGGTGTTACAAGTGCCTGCATTATTAATAGCAGGGCTCAGTTTATTGAACAGTGATGCTTTCTGACTTGCATACGCATATGTGGACAGACACACACAAAGAAAGTGCCAGTTTTGATGATTGCTACATTTACAGTGCTTGAATGATGGCATTCAAGAACACTACTCTGAAATTGCAGTCTCCCCTAAAATGATTTAAGTAGGTTGTTTTGTGATTGCGTGGATATCTTACGCAGGAGTGTCAGCAACGCAAGGACTGAGGTTCCTTAAATCCAATGTTCGTAATAGCAACGGTTGACAGTACACCTCTTCACATCCTGTCTGAGGGTATGTATGCATTTTTCCTCATGTGCTTTACACATGATTGTTAAACTCTCTCTTCAATTGATTTCAGAGAGCACTAGTCTGCTGGTCATCATTATCAGAGACCAGCAGGAAATGCTGGATCGGATATCGAAGAAAAAAAAATGAAAGAAACTGACAAATTCAGGTTTGCGTTTAGAAGCATGTTGTTGATGTTGGCACAATATATCACGCTGAATGGACTGCCAGAAATGGTCCAAAATGACTGGGAACAACCTTTTTGCATAAACTTCCATCAGAAACGACAATATACAAGAAAATCCTTTGTATTAAAAAGTCTAACTCTGTGCACATTCACATGTCAACGTAAGGCTGTATATCAGCTGCATATTTCTTCCCGTGGTTTGAGGGTAAAAACCCTTTTCTAGGAAAAAACACATTTTTCAGTATCTGTGTATAAATGGCGGAATTGGAAAATGGATGTTTTGCCCGTCTTTTGTTGATTTCCACGAGTTCCACTGATAAAATAACCAACATCCAATCAGGAGCGGCAATATCCTGTGTCTTATTTAATTGGGTGATCTCCATTTCAGAATTTGATAGTCTGCCTGATGCAAGAAGTCATATATTCACGAGATTAGAGCATCCCGTCACTCTGCTCTTCTTTTTCTACCTTCCCCAATTAGCTTGAGATATAAACACCCAAATATCAAAACACTTCCTTGGCAAAGCCGCAGTGACATCTCCAGCATAGCCAGAGCCTATTTCCAGATGTATTAATTGGTCGAGGAGTTGCTGTGCAGTGGTTCATGCACTGCACACTTCACATGATTCATCTCCTTCTCCGTCATTGCAGCTTCTCAGCTTCTCTCCCTCTCTCTCCCCCAGTAATGTATGGCTTTTAAAAGCCTCCTGGATGTGCCCTTCAGCAGGACAGGCCTCACTCATTGGATGCACCTCAGGGTCTGGGTCTGTCCATCTGAGCAGGTTTTTAAATGGGAGCCAGGGCAGCTGAAGCAATGTGCAGACAGGCCTGATTGCCCCTTGTCTGGCATGTCAGAGGGCCATGGAGAGGGGGAGTGATCAGTGTCCGCCATCAGGCCTGCTCCACATGCATCTCACAGCCGTTTCCCGCAGAGTGACTGTTCACATTAAATTACCCCCAAGTTTCTACTCTTTGAGATAAGGCTTCTAATTGGTATTCTTAATGAATGGGACCCTTTTGTTTGCTGGTCCAAGAACGAATTACAATTAGTCATTGATCTAAACGGGAGCAGACTTTTTATAGCTTTTCTGGAGATTGAATTTTAATGGACGTCGCAAAGTGAAAGGATCGTTTCGGACAGTCGCCCATGGTTATTTAGGCCTTCTCTTGCATGCCAAGCCAGAGACGTCCTATATTTTGTGATTATCTCCATAATTCTACACTGGTGAATTAAACATTTGCCTTGGCAAGCGTATTTGAAACCTGCCACAGCCAGTCCACCATAAAGATCCTGACGTGTTTTGCTAGACTTTTTCATTTTTGCCCGGCGCAAATGTATTCTCTTCATGTGCTGATGAGGTATCATAAGTTGTCAAACACCATACATTTAGGTTCAAAGTGCTGGCTGCCTCTTTGATTTACAGTCAGCTCATCAAACAGATGGTAATGCACTAGTTTTGCCCACTCCGACTGTCAGTGTGTGGGCCATACTCTGCCAAACTGACTGACAGATAAAAAGCAGGCTAGTTCTCTCAGGAGCCCCTTTAGAGGTAATTGAGTTAAAGTCGAAACCAGACCCATATTTGGACTGCGAGGTAGCCAGTACCGGGAGCCTGCTTGCACCTTATCACCTTATCTGAATAATGGCAGAGGGCTCCTAATTAGACAGGGTCTGCAGTGGATGTTTTTGATGGCTTTTAATGTTTTCGGGGGCACGGGAAGAGTAAATGTGTTGCGTCCTGATAAACGTGACTCATATTAAATGGTAGAAATCGCACCCGACAGTTCTGGCAACATCCATGGGGGATGTTTTTTAGAAGGTAAATGTTAAGTTGGTCATAGTCTAATAAGGGCTATCTCAGATTCCCACTGCAGCTGCTTGCCACAACCATTTGTGACGCCTGTCCGTAAGCTTTCGCGTTTAGCCTCCTGTTTAATGGGAAGGAAAGCAAAACGCTGGGGAAAGAGGGAGCTAATGAAAAAGGAATGGTAGGGTGGGGGCTGAATTCGTGAGAGGGGGCTGGAATACAGGCCCTCTCCATCCAGCCTGAATTCAGCCTGTCTCCAGTCGGAACATTTCATCTTTGATAATAATCCCAACAAATTGAATTTCCGTGCCCGGCTCCGCTTCTGCATTCCTGCGGTGGGCTTGCAGCGGGACGGCCCGTTGGAGAAGCAGCATGCAGATGAGAGCGCCGCTGCCTCTCCGGCTGTGGCACACAAGCGAATGGAAAGTGAAGGCACCGCTGAGCGCACGTGGTCAAGTGGCGCAGTTGAGGAGGGGCTAACCGGCGTCAGAAACGTGGGGGTGCAGGCCAGGTGAGTCTCCTTACCAGACAGAGCCTGCTTGAAAGAGTACACGCCAGGAGCTCAAGGAATGTGAAGTTAGAACAGTATTACTCATACTCACGAGAAACGTGGCTGTGATTTATCATTACTATTCGGCTTTGAATATTAAGGAAGGTTCCAGAAGGCGCTATCTTGGTCAGCCGTGGTCTGCTACAAACATTTCATTTCCTCAGAAATGATGCAGCACTTTTTTTTCCTGCCTTCCCTTCTGCATCCCCCTCCCCGTCAATCCCCCTTCATATTTATGTGTGCTTGATTTAATCAGATCTGAGAATTTTCAGGGGGCTTCTAGGCATTCAAAATAGCACCCATCCCCACTGCATATCAAAGGCAAAGCGTCTCAAGTGCAGTCTGCCATCACTGTGGATTCCTCCCTCTCTATTCCAGTTAGTACACCGAAGACACTTATCTTTAAACAGCAGGGGGCTTTGTGGTTCTTTTTCGACAGGCTTGATGGAATTATACTGAAGCGGAGTGGTCATCAGAGTAAAAACATTGCCTGCACTTGATTGACAAGTGCAACTACAAGGCTGTATTTGGCCAGTTACGCTTTCTGGGAATTCACTGAGAATCACACTGGGCACCGAGCATTTATTGACAGGTCTGCAAGTTGCTTCTGAAACATGTTTGTCTCTATGACATTTCAGACTGTAGGAATAGAAATAAAATGATTGGTGATAGGGCAGAGATATGATACATTCTTGTGATACGTCATGGATTATTGGTACAAGAGGCTCTTATGTGGCACACCCATCTAAGGCCCTTTTATGAAATTGTGAATTTGATGTCTGGGAATGCCACAGCCATCAGTGGCTGGGAGTCCAAGAGGGCATGATTAGCCTCACACTCTCTGCGTGGGAACTACGGCCCTCTCAAACGCTCAGCACGAGGCTGGCCAGCACGGGTGTCTGTCAGCTGACACAACAGAATGATTAGTGATCACCTCTGAGCATGCTGAGAGGTCCAGTGGTGCTGTATTAGGTTTAAAAGATGCGGTGGCTGGAATCATACGTCTCATAGGAAGCACAAGTCAGGTTTCACCCTCCCAGCTTGGTGGCATCATGTGATAAAGGGTGTTTTCATACATGCCTCATTTAGTTCGGTTGAATCGCACTAGAGTTCATTTTCCTAGTTGGTGCGGTCCGTTTGGGCAGGTGTGAATGTAACAATCGCACCCGAGTGCACACCAAAAGCGGAACAAAAAAGCGTACCAAGACCTACTTGAAGAGGTGGTCTCGGTACGCTTTCAAACGAACCCTGGAGCGGTTAGTCTGTGGTGAGAACATGATCCGAACTCGAACAGACCCAGCTGCAAAAAGTACTGCCTTTTTGCACTAATCCAGCTGCCGTAGTCAGCTGTGCTGTGCATTATGGGATGAGGAGACGTATTTGTTACAGTT
>JBBIGA010000138.1:10103942-10118776 GCA_037576975.1 Alestes dentex
CAGAAAAATGCTACAATGTATCATTTGTTGCTCTTGGTCCGGACCAAATGAACCGAACCACAGATGTGAAAGCACCCAAAGAGACACCTAGCTAGTGGATGAGAACTGGTCAGACGTAAAAAAAAAAAAAAAAGGGGGGGGGGTTAATAACTTTTTCAATTCAGTGTCTGCAGAAATTAAGTTTTTAAGTGAATGAATAAAACAATATAGTGGAGTGATATGCACAGTGATAGGTTCATAAAAGTCAGGTAATTTATCACAATAGCGATTCCATCTTTGTCATATCGCCCACCTTTAGAGACGCTGTTCTGAAAGTGTTGAAGTAAGAGAGCATGAGCAACTGAAAAATGCATAGTTCCTCTCATCCTCAGAGCATCAAAGAACAATAAGAATCACAAGGCAAGAAAACTTGAATCAAGCTGTCAGGAAAGGGCTGCCAGTGAAGAGAGGAAATGTGCTTGATGAAAAATGCATTGATACTGACGGCAGTAGCGCAGTACATTAAAACAAGGTGTTCTTTGCCCCTAGTCGTGCTGATTCTATTTGGATGTGCTGTTACCGCTACTATTTCTGTATTTACAGGCTACCCGAAAGGGTCCCAGCGTTTGGCAGGCTCTGCGCTGGTTCTGAACGCAGTGATTCGAAGGGGTGATTACAGAGTGCAGCCTTTAGCTTCGGATTCAAAGGCCTTTCATAAGCAGAAGTGTTTTTGACTGGAGTTGCATTCAGGCATGTATTCAGTCGTTAAACTCTTGACTTTTCGTGCGCTGCTTAGGAGGGGACGGAGCCTTGTAAAAGAAAGAGCTGGAAAAATGTGGATCTTTGCTCGAGTCAGCGCTAAGAACAATGAGTCGGATCTCCATGGGGCAGCCGTGTGGTCGTGTTTGGTCTTAGGTGCAGCAGAGATGCCACAGGCACACACTTAACCCTCACTGTGCTCTTTCCATTCAGCAGCTCTAGGAAAGTGAGCATTTCTATGACAAACGTCTTCAGGCTTGACTTCTCCCTACTGGTTAGGCAGTAAAGGGAGAGAGAGAGAGAGAGAGAGAGAGAGAGAGAGAGACAGACAGACAGAAAACAAAGAGGAGGAGGGAGAGAGGGAAATAGAAAACAGTTGATGCTGGGAGGAAGGAGGAGAGAGAGAGAGAGAAAAAAAAGGAAAAAGGTCTGAATGACTGAATGACTCAGTGGATGCACAGTGGGGAATAAATCTTGCAAAGATTATTTATGATAAACATGTTTTGCTTCCACGTCTTATGCAGAGTTCAGCGTGTCCAACAGCGTGCGTTTGTCCTGATTATTGAGATTATGGATCTCACATTGCCAGACAAGAAAAAACATAGAATGAGATACATTCATCACGAATATAGGAAGCCAGTATCATCATAAATACATTGTAGTTGAAATTTGAAGTGTCTATAACGGACATTCGGTTAAGTACACCAGAAAAAAATTGCAGCTGAAAATAAGTAACGCTGGTCGACTTTAAGTTTGCGAAATAAAACTGTAAAACAAAAAATATTCTTATCATGAGGTATTATGCGGTAATACGATATTAGAAAGAGATATTCAGTGAAAATGAAAGTGAAAAAAATGAAGTAAAGTGAATTTTGCAATTTATTCCATTTGACCTGGCCCTAAACCTAATACTCATTATAAGCTCCTTAATCTACTCTTCCCCTTTAATTTCTCAGTGGAGTTGTCACATGTAAAGAAGGTGTTCTTACAATTCTAACAATTCGTAGATTCACCTAAGAAGAGACAACATTGTGTTTCGTACATGAAGTGATAGAAAACATGGTAGCAGACAAAAAGCAATTCCGTCTGCATATACATTTTATTATGTCATTCATAGACACGCACACGTGGGCAACTACTCTGGGGACCGATTTTACATATTAAAACGGATTAGGAGGAATGCTGGGTATGCTGGGGTTGTTTTTTATCAGTTGCTGAACTGTAAGAATGAATAAACCAATAAAATGAAATAACTAAAAACATTAAGAGGGTAGGTAGTTAAACATATGAGCATTTGTAGAATAGAATTTCTTTCAGTGACCTTTAGAGATCATATAAGAGATCTTTGTCTGTTACCCAGTGTAATATATATTATTGTCCTGCAGCGCTGCGCTGTAGTATTGTCATGCTCTCTTGACATTTTCTGTTCCGCTGAAATACTGTGGTTCAACAGCCAGGCAATTAAGTCCATCCCTCATAATGAACTTGGCCAGAGCCAAGGAAGAAAAATGTCTCTCATCGCCACAGGTGTGTATAGTAATAAGATCAGATGGGGAACTCGTAAATGTTGCAGAAACATATTTCTAGCTCCAAAATTAGCAGTTTTGCTCTGTTGAAGCCCCGAGGGGTCCTGCCAATTTGTGGGGAAAGTATTTTCTCCAGTGATAGAAAACCATCCTCGGCCGTTGCCTTTGAATGTGTCCTGCGTAGTGGCCTCTGATTTCTAATGTGACAATAAAAACAGACCCCATACTTATTTCACCATCTCACCATCATTTGTATGCGGCCAGAAGGAACTAGTATATAGCACAAATTGATCTGTCTGAGATTTGAGGGCAGCACTGCAAGGATGTGTTTTTTTTGTTTTTTTTTTTTCTTTTTTCGATTGAAGTCAGTTACCCGGTGCCCTGCTGTTCCGGCACTAAGAGGTCTCTTTTTAAAGTCAAAGCTTTGTGCAATTCTTGCGAGGCGAAGGTGGAAAATCCTTGGCCGGGGGGTTTGAAGGTTGTTGTCGGTTGTCTTTAGCTCAGTGAAGTGTGGTCCTTGCTGCATTTGTGTCTGGGAACTGGCTCCTTTTTGATTATACACACTTAAACACACACACACACACACACACACACACACAGTGTTGGTGGTCAGTCTAAATTGGAAAAGCCGGTGAACTGATGATCCGGACTGTTGGCTGCAGTTGGAAGGCTGTGTTGGAGTGTGCCCCCACCTCCCCCTCCAGGGTCCTGGAACATTAATGGGGGGTGGGGGGACAGATGCTGCTTCGGTTTTCTAATCATGCCCTCCTCTTTCATCTCTCCCTTACAGGTGACGTGGCCCCTTACTTCAAAACGGAGCCGGGGCCTCCAGAAACACACCTGGAAGGGAACCGTCTGGTCATGACCTGTCTGGCAGAGGGCAGCTGGCCTCTGGAGTTCAAATGGATGTTCAACAGCACAGACATCACTGCCTTCTCCCCAGCGTACAAGTGAGAGCCTGTCTTTATTTCAGCCTCCTCAGCAAGAGAGGTCTCGCTTTGACAACTGCTTAGAGATCAGGAAAAAAAAAAGCAGGTCACATTTATCATAGGGAACTAATTCATTTTAGCCTTCCAATTCCTTGCTTTCTTACACAGTGACTCGTCGTTATATAACCATGGGTGGCTGTTGTGGTTATTAGAGCTCACACCAGTCTCTTTTATAAACCACATGACAGGTTTACTTGCAGGGTTTATTTGCAATTTACTGCCCAATTGATCTGCTTTTGTATAAAAGGAAAATCTTATAACTGAAAGCTTCATGTTATTTAATGCCTTGTGTTTGGGGGGGGATGAAAGCAAAAGAAATGAAAATGAAAATGAAATTAACTTTTCCTGCACTGATTACTTAAGTTTATGCAATTGCACGCTTAATCGTTCATACAGTTTTCAATTCCACTTCTTGCTCTCTATCTGGCTTCCATTTTTGGAGAATAATGCAGCCTCAGCTCTGCTTTCTAAAGTCAGCTGGTGAATTGAGTACTCTGAGTACTTTCTGGGACGTACAGATTGGTAACACTGCTGAGGGATCGGCCTGGTGAGCTCCCTTTGTCTTTATGTAATAGCCTGCTGCTGGAGACGGCATTTTGCAGTTTGATGACACTTTCGAATGCTTTACCTTAGAGTGCAGTGCACTTGATTCATGGTTAGCACTGATTTGCATTGCTTGACTTACATCGCCACACCACACATTTGTGTAAAGAAGGAACAATTTGTCTGTCTGTAGAATTCATTCTTATAATTGGTATTGCTTTTCCAATTATCTTCCGTCATCGGCACTGGAGCAGCACTGGGGTGACTATTGACTCTCCCTGGGGAGCGATGTTCCCTCAGAGATGAACCCGCAGTGGCGCTTCCTAAGATACAAGCCGATCTGCGTGAGGATGGAGACGCGGCACATTAGCCACATTTGGAAATACGGGCACATTTTAATGCATTGTTTCTACTGGGCGCTAATATCCAGGGAAGTGGGCATTTGGCACAGGGCTCATATTCGTCATCGCAGGCGCGAGCTGGGTGGGAGTCTAATGGCATTTTAATGATTTGCTTGCTCTAATGCACAGGTTGGCAAAAAAGCCTGGCCTCGGTTGCAAGGGTAAACCTTTTAACCCGGACCTTCTAAGTGAGAACGCGCTTAGATTTAAAATCTCCTGCAAGCATCTAAATGCACCAGCAAATACCAAATTGCTGTAGCACCGTGCTCGTGTAAAGAAAAAGTCATCAGGTGATGGATATAATAAAATGTAGCAGCAAAAGGTAGTTATATGTCTCTGTCTCTCTCGCTCTCTCTCTCTCGCTCTCTCTCTCTCACAGGTACATTATTCCGTCCCTCCAGCACTCAGACATGGGGACGTATCAGTGTGTGGTGAGGAACAGAATGGGCGCTCTGCTGCAAAGAAGAGCAGAAATACAAGTGGCATGTGAGTTCGTGTGATCAAATAATAGATTGATTCATGTCCAGTCCCAGGGACTTACGGCACAACATATTTCTGTTTTGCATGCTTACACAACCCCTGGCAGAAATGATGGAATCACCACACTCAACCAGATTGATTTGATTTCGTATCAAATTAACAAGTCCCTGATATGACACAAAGCAATTTTTGGTTAATGGGTGAACCTTCTGGCTTTGTGAAATATATCTCAAACAAATTAAATTCATCTAATTGATCAATCTTGGAGTGGGAATGACCGAATGAGAGTGATATTCAGTGTTGAATGACACATCTGCACTAGCCAAGGATGTTGCTGAAACGTTTGTCTGGTGATGTTCCGGTAAAACATGTGATAGTGACTACCTGACGTAAACAATCATTAATAATATGGAGCTGCATATCAGGCAAAGGGTCAATGGAGTCGGCAATAGTGAAGATTCAGTGCACAAGTGTACATTAAAATTATAGACACTTCTTTCGTTCCATTTATGGAAAACAGGTTTGGTGACAAAATCGTTTTTCAGGATGATGATGATGCATCTCGCCACAGAGGTAAACCTTTACAAAGCCTAGTGAACCCTTTCTTCAGGAAAGGCACCTTAACTGAGTGACATGGCCTACAAACCGTCTGGACCTTGATCCTGGTGAAATGTTATGGTGAATTTTTAAAAAAAATGTTTATGACTCCATCCTGCTAAGTTGATCGGTTAATGGACATTCAAGAAAGTTGGAACCAGCTTGATGGACAACAGTATCCATGCCTCAGAGAATTCATGCCCCTGGAGGAGCAACAACTAATTGTGATTTTTTTTGTTGTTGTTGTTTTGGTGATTTCATAATTCTGAAAAAAAATGCAATAACTGAAATGATCATTTTTTGAGGTATGTTTCACAGAGCTAGAATGTTCAGTCATTAATCATTTTTTGTGTCATGTCTGTGATTTGATATTAGTTTATTATTATCCTCTAAGTGTGGTGATTCCCTCAGTTTTGCCAGCTTTGTAATTACCTTATGAAATGGACTAGGTGTGTTATCCAGCAGGGAAAACATAATAAACGGCAGTGCATAGACATACACTGAAGTAGTGCCAGTGGTGATCCTACACTCTGAGGGGAACCCCTTGTAAAAATACGAAGTGGGGTGTGTATAGAAAATATTGTCATTCAGTGCGTGCATTCAAGTGTGGATATGAGTGACCATCAGGGACCCTTTTCCCAGATGGGGGGTTGCAAGTATTTGCCTGGTTTACCGGTCCTGACAGTGCACCCCCGGTTAGTATGAGACACTGACACCTATCTAAGGCACAATTCACATCTGACATCCTGTGGTGTGGACAACTATAAGTACAGATATGAGCACTCAGACCACATTTTGAGGCAGCCTGGGCCACATTCTTTTAGAAGTCTGTACTCAACCGTGTCCCGAGCCGCAGTAAAGACTGGCTACACAACTCACGTCCTCTGTGTAAGTACATACTCATTTGTGGCATCATATTCTATTTAGATTTCTTTTCAGCAGACACAGGACGTGGAGAAGAAGATTCTTTATTTGCCACATGCATAGTCATACAAGGACAACACACAGTGAAATTCTTTCTCTGCATTTCACCAAATGAAGCAGTGGGCTGCCGCCGACGAGGCACCCGGGGAGCAGCGTGTGGGAACGATGCCTTGCTCAAGGGAACCTCAGCGGTGACACTAGCAGTTGGGATTCGAACCCCGTCCCTCTGATTGCAGGGCCAACACCCTAACCATCCAGCTGCCTTCTGCCAGTTAAAAACAATGGCACACTAGAAACATTTGTCTACGGTGACAAGGCAAAATCTTTAGCGTTAATGACAAAAAAAGAAAAAAAAAGTTGACAAAACTCGCCTTCTGTGGACAGAATGAGAACGGAGCCCCTCCGCTCTGATCCTGCTGTAGTGCCTCATTCCCCCGCTCGACATTTGAAAGACCCCATTTATGTATTTTCATCAGCCAATCCTGCTTTGTCTGTGCCATTATCTCAGCTAGGCTCAGCAAGTCTCTCCATCTCCCCCACTGCTTCCTGTTTGCATTTTCAGCTCTGAAATGAACCAGTTTAAACACTTTGAAACGACGTGCGAAATGCATTGCTTTTCCCCAGAATTATGTCAGAGAATTCAAAGCACAATGCTGCCAAGTTCTTCATTTTTGAGGTTTTTTTTCTTCTTTTCTTTCTGTGCTGTGATGCAATCTTGTAGCGCAGCGTGCCATGAATACACGCCTTTGTTTGGTTGCACACCTCTGTGGTCTATAGGGCCCTTGTGGTCCGCGCAAGCTTAAAGGGAGTTGTTTTGTGGGTACAGTCTTCTTTCTTGTTTGACTACAGTGCTGATATTTTCTCCACAGATATGGGGGACTTTGTGGAGGCTGAGCAGCGGAAAACAGTGACCCAGGGCCGGGCGGCCATCCTGAACTCCCCGGCCGTCAGCTGTTTCCCCAGGCCACAGGTGACGTGGTACAGAGACGGCTACAAAATCATCCCCAGCAGCAGAGTGTAAGTAGATCTACGCTGCCCTGCTCATTCACTTTTATCCTCAAAAGCAGTGCCGTTTCTCCAGTCATTCATACACACCTTAGCAGTACACACCTTATGTCACTTACATCTAACACTGAATGTGTAAATCTATGCCTTCACAGGAATACTGCTCAGTTACAACTTTGTAAGGTCAGAGCGCTATTTCAGAGCGCTATTTCAGATTTTTATCAGTTGCTTTTTTTTTTGCTACAGTTCAGAAGTACACAAATGTGTCTATAGGGACTATTTTTACACAGTAGAACTTTTTTTTTTTTACCCAAGTGACAATTTTTGCATATCTCTGGTTACACGTTACAATAGTAAGTGTTATAATAGATTATGATTGATTATGAAATTCCAAAGTTCATGCAGTTGAATCTCCACCATCTTTTTATATAACGTTCATATAACTAACACACATTGGTCCTCAGTATCACAGCAGACTGTGTTGGCAGTGATAAAATAATTTCATGTCATATATCGCATGTAGAGATGTTGGTTTACATTTAGCAGAAAAAATGGATGGAAAAAAAAGATGGAAAAGGAAATAAGGTCACAAGATTCTAGTGACCTCAGATCAGTATTTAATGTTTACAGCACGTCACAGAGCTGAGCATCTGAGCTACTGTGCAGCTGAGAAGGCTCCCAAAGGGCACAGGCTGAGCCTCACTGCTACTTTTCTGGTGCGTTATGGTAGGAATCCCCTCTCAAACTCCCCAGCAGGCTGTTGCCTCACCTAGTAGTAAAAGAACAAGCGAGCCGGAGACAGACGTTGAAGACAAGCTTTGGGTATGTGTGAGTGTGTGTGTGTGTGTGTGTGTGTGTGTGTGTGTGTGTGTGTGTGTGTGTGTTTGCTCTTCTCGTTGTCAGAGAAGGAGAAGTGCAATTAATGCCTGTTCCTGTCCGTTCTTTAATCTAACTACGGTAGTTCTTCATTGCCTTTTTCTAATTAGCAGCCTGCCCAGGCAGAGACAGGCACGCTTGATCCTCTCTCCCATTATCGCTCAAGTGTCTTTCTCATTCCGCCTCATTCCTGCAGCATCCCAAATCACAGGCCCGTGCTCTACCCAGCCATATCTAATGACTCAGCCCCTTCATTCCAGCACTACAAAGGTGGCTCTGTTTGGGGGGGAAAAAAAAGGATTTGATTCCATCGGAGGGCATAATTGAAAAGTGATTAGGATTTGGAAATTTGGAAATGCGCTCCGGCTGGTAATGATCCGCGTTCCTTTCATTCCTCTGTGAGCTTCCCTCACCAGGCTGTCTGCTTAAAGTTCACACTGATTATAGAGAGTGAGTTCCGCACACTTCAGTCAAAGTTTCTTTCGCAGACAGCTGCCTTGAGGTTGGATGCAGAGTCACCCTGGTGTGACTGGTGTGTGTGTGTGTGTGTGTGTGTGTGTGTGTGTGTGTGTGCGTGTGCGTATGTCTGTTATCCTGAGGTAGACTCGGGATCTCTTTAGTCCAATACAGTAGAGGAGGATGAGGAACAGGGCTTCAGTAAGCCACAGCCCAGCCCTATAGATATGCTTACAGTGTCCTGGCACCTCGCCAGGTCCATAATTGGACCAGAGCTCTCCTGCCAGTGCTTTGACACAATATTGCGTCAGGACGAAAAGCAGGCTCGGTGCTCCAGCAAATGAATATGCCTCTGCCAGTCGAGGTTAGCAGTCACGCACATGCAGTTCCGCGGAAAGCGGAAAAAGTAGCGCTAATGTGTTCACATGCCCGTGACTTTTTTTTTATTTACCTGTGGAACCATGGCAGCGGTCCCAGAAGGCGACAGCCATCTGCCCCCCACCCCCCCACCCGGTCGGACTCCAGGGACACAGACCCATGCCTGGCCACGGACACACATCTCCCAGTGAATTGGCACTGGAGGAATATAAGGAAATCATATTCCTGGCCAAGCCCATTAGCATGTTCCTGGATGTGATGTCATGTTCTTAATTGTTCTGCGGCAGCAGCAGAAGCAGTGCAATCAGCTTAGCCGTTTAAACTGGCTCTACTTGTAGATGGGCAGAATCCCCTGGAAAGGGTTTTAGAAAATAGGGGCATACTTCATAAGCAATTGACTCACATGGCGATTAACTTAACTGGCCTTGCAGGATCAAAGTTTATCTGTGTGGGACAATTTGAAGCCCAGAATCAATATCCATACGGTGCAACATGTGGCAACACAAATCTCTTTATGAGCCTCATAAGATATTTACGTTTTGGAATCGAGTCCTGCTGCTCTGCAAAGGAGGCAGATGTCCTCGGCAGAGTAAGCAGGGCATGAGGAACTGATGTGTGGGTGCTTGCTTAGAAATGACCTTGTCTGGCAGTGTGGTGCTTTCCCATTAAGTCTAGAAAAAGGCCAGTTTTGGTTTCTTTCCTTTCCTTTGTGTATAAATACTCTGGAAGGAAACAATACATATTATATATTTATTCTGAAATAGTGGCTGGGGATTTGAGGCTCTGCTCTTATAGCTGAGATTTAATTATTAAAAGGGAATGAACTAATCACCCAGAGGGGTGAGTGACTGAATGAGAGTGAAATTCAGTGTTCAACTACAAATTTACCAGGACTGGAGCTTCCCACACTATAGCTTTATATAGTTTCATACTATTTTTATTTTATTAACAGTATTAGTGGTGTTATACTGTTTGTTTGACCAGCCTAGATTTTTAGATTTTTCTCTCATATATTTAGATTTTATTTTTCATTAACTTTACTTCATAAAACTTAGTTATAAAACGTGTCTTAAAGAAGTTATGATCCATCCTGTATTTAAGTGAATGCAGTAATTATGAACTATGTAGCAAACAGTTGTTTAGCAAACAGAAAGAACATTTCTTCCACTGAATTTAAGGACAGGTCAGTGTTCCTTATCATAGAATGTACATATATGCACGTATTCTGGCAACGTATGCAAATGTGAAGATAATATATTTCTTCCTAGCTATTTGGTCTTTTTTGTCCCTTAGTCCAAAAAAAAACCCTAAAAAATTGTTCCAACTTCTGAAGCCCTGAAATCATCTATTAATGCTTCTGACCATTTCAAGTGTCTTATGTTGTTTTGTTGACAATGACGATATTTTCATTTCCAGCACATTTCCTTTTGACACTTCAGAAGGTGGACCCTGCAGCATCTTCCTAGTTTTCATCCTCAAAATGCTGTGCAATTCATTATTTCAACTAAAAGGGAATCGATGCCCATAGCAGTTCATCTCACTAACATTAAAGGTTCCCTCCCTGGCATCTATAACCGTCCTTCACTAAAGCATTGTGTTGGACTTGGGGGTAGGAACCATTCATGGGTTTTTTCATCTTTAGTGCTAAAATGGACCTCGTGTCTTCTTTTCAAAATTATGCTGTCTGCTTGTAAGATAATGTAGCTCATTGAGATGGAAGCTGTGGTCAGCAAACGCATCAATAAAACGTGCTCGAGGCAGCAGATCTCATTCTGTTGCTGCTCCCTCTGTTTAATTCCAAATGTCTGCTGCTCTGGTGATGCGGATATTTGTGTTCTGACTATAGATGTCCTGATTAAACCCTGGTAGTTGCTGCCACAGTGTCTCTTCCAGTGTATTCATCACTTAATGCCATTAGACCAAATGAGTAATTGAAGAGCCGCTAATGACGTCGAAAGGATATTTGTATCCCTACCAGACAGAGGGAGAAACTTTTCTGTGATCATTTTGCCAAGTGTTTTCTTTCATTCTTCGGTTCGCCACTTTCGCCTGGTCCTTGGAAAGGAAAGTGGCCTTTTGGTCTGCTAATGTAGCGTGAAATAAGTGGCGGTGTGGATCGTCAGCAGGACTGGCCTGTATGGCTCCAGCTGATTCCAATCAGTCTCCATGCTGAGGAATCATTGTGCTGCAGTCCATACGACGCACAGCTCTTTGAAAACCCACCGCGGTGCTTCTGCTTTTTTTTTTTTTTTTTTTTTACCCGTCCTCTCCCCTTGTTGATGTATAAGAAGAACTGTTAAAAGCCGTGAAATGTCCAGAGGTGAATGCCAATGTATGTTGAGCTGGTGAAGTGTTATGCTTTGAGAGTCACTCTTCTCGTTCCACCTTGGCTTCCCCTTTAGAGTGCATGAAATTTTCATGATGCTGATAATTACCCACCAGCGCGAAGTGCTTTTCTGGTTCCCATCGCAGATCAAAGTATCTGGTTGGGGAAAGAGATATTGGGTCTACGTCTCATTGCTTTGTCCTTGCATCCTCCTCTACCTTGCTGAATTTTTCATCTTTCATTATTAGATATCTTTGATGTCCCTACCCAGTAATGGGCTGTTCAGCCACCAAGTGTATTGAGCCCACCAGAAAGGCATTGAGAGGCAACATCAGTCAAACACAGAGAGTGAAGCCCCTAACAGGGAATGGATTACCTCCCCGTTAAATGCAGCAGCTAGCGTTGCCACGTTCATGTGTGGAGCCATGATTGACAACAATAGCATGGCTGTCAGGTGCCTGAGAACGTTGCTAGTTCCCTCAAGTGAATCACGGCCCCTTTTTGTAGAGAGGCTTATCAGACCCTCCAGCCAGGAAGCCATGAACCAGGAACGTATGGCTCCATAGAGGTTTGGCGAGGTAGGTGTGTGTGTGTGTGTGTGTGTGTCTGTGTGTGTGTGTGTGTATGTGTGTCACAGAGAGAGAGAGAGAGAGAGAGAGGAGAGAGAGAGAGAGAGAGAGAGAGAGAGAGAGAATAGGCCCTACATAAAGCACAGCAAGAATGGAGCCATCCAGATGAGGAACTACAGGATGTCCGTATTTGCTCCAACACTGCAGACCAAGCTGAATAAAACACAGAAGCTGTCAGATAGTGATTTGGTGGAGGCATTTTGTGAGTGCAGTTCTTCTTAAGTGAATCTTCTTTCCTAACAAGACCTGAATACTGAGTGCTTATTAAAGCAGTGGTTTGAAGAAAAATCAAATAAACACACTTTTGAGTCTTACTTTAAATATAGCCGTGCATCAGTCAAGTCATGTGTGGTGTCCAAATGATTCTTGTTTAGTTTTGCACGGCAGATTTTCGGTGCATGTAGGCAACGATGAAAGGCTTTGACCTGTTAGCATCCACTTCCCGCAACACACACTCCCCTCAAGCCTCGTCGAAGTGTTGGGTCATCTCAAATAGACTTGTTTATGTGGTTTCTGACACTCAGTGGCATGGCTGGGGTGGCTGGAGGCTTACTGGGTGTTATTTGTGCCCTTGAGCAAGCAGCTCTGACCCCAACTGCCCATAGGCAAAGCTGTTCTTTTGGTGGCACTGTGCTTTTCAAACACATTTTTTGCCATCAAAATGACCATTTTATGTCATAATCGAATCAGTATTGTATCATTAACTGTTATCTTAAAGCACTAATTGGTTTGTATGCCCGTGATTACCTAAGAAAAGAAAATGTGCTACTAGTAGTTGGTCTGTAGCTCAATATTTCACGTCATTTACAATGTTTCTTTCAACAGCATGAAAAGATTCATTCTTCTTTTGTGCATGGCTCATTCAAGAATGAAACGCCTGCCCTATCTTCTAAATCATAGTTACAATAGGCAAAAACCAGCAACACATTATTTGCACTGACCTCAAAAACACATTTTTCTCTGTGTGTAATTGCTAGCAAAATAAGGCAAAAGCACAAACAAAACTCACATGACAGTCCAAATACCGTGTGCTTTCGACGTGGAGATTGCATTTCTATTGTAATGATTCCTCTTGTAATGATAAAGCAAAGATAAATGAATTGTTTTGTGCGGTATATCACATTTGGTAATTTAATTTGTTATTACAGAGCAACATTGTAACAGAGCGGCGATCAGCTCTCTCTGACATGCAGTGCCCTGAAGCCTTCTCACCACATGTGAAGCAGTAATAACCATGTGCATGCTGTCAGCATTTGAAAAACCTCCGTCTACACACATTAAACAGGTTTAAAAATGTACACCCTGGTGAGTTTTTTTTTTTTCCGAAAGCTGACTTTTCAGTGGCTGGGAGGCCAACATGCAGAGAGAGAGAAAAAAAAGTGTGTTTTTTAAAAATATCTGTGTGTATTAGCAAACGCCTTGCAGAACCTGAAAATGCAGCTTACGCCTTCAGCCAGCAGTGTTTTTTTTTTCTGTTCTGCTAACTTGAAACGGAGTGGAAAAGACAGTAGGCTACTTTTTTTAACTTTCTGACTACAGTATTACTTCGGATTTGGCAGTTAGTTACTTTTAATGGGTGTGCCGTCATACCAGGTGAGCTTGGTTTGACACATTTTAGAGAGAATCACTTTTTAGACAATATTGTTAAGCTTTGGATTTGTGTTGAATCAGAATCAAAATCAGGAAAACTTTAGTGATGCCAGACGAAATTGCTTATGCTACGACTGCACGAAGACACAAAGACAAGAACAAAATAAAATATACTGTAATTTAAATAAAAGTCAAATTAGACTGTCCAGAAGGACTCTGAAAATGCTCAGCACTAATACACTATACTGAGTACAAAAATACGGTGGTCAGTAAGTGGATATAAATGCTATAGCTAGATAAATAAAACTACGGCTGAAGTTTACTAATTAACACAAATAGTAGTTTGTAGTTGCACTCAAGTATTACTGATATTGCACATTATAATACTATTGCATAAGTAGCGATATAAGTGACATGAGTAATGACATAACTGCCCATGAAAAGATGATAGCACATTAACTATTTCACATGATTAGTGTCACACATGACCTATGTAGTGATATTGCACATGATAAGACAGTTGCATATAATAAACAACTGCACATAATAAAGATAATAAATAAATTGCTCATAATGGGAATGGTTCAGCACACCATACGAAATCTGGGTAGGAGCAGGTTATTGTGCAAATTATTGTGTAAGTGTGTGACAGAAGTAGGAGTCATAGAGTCTGTTGGCACTGGGGGAGGAATGATTTTCTGTGGTGGTCAGTGGAACACTGGGCTGGTGCGTCTGTGGCTAAAAAGCTTCTCGGTTTGACAGCAGCACTGTGGTGGTGTCCTCTCTGTATCCTCTGATTCATCCAGGCGATGTAAATGAGAAGGGCAAATGTCATCAAGCCAATTAAACCATAGCAAGATTCATTGTCAACATTTTTATGATCAATATTATCGATTATTAATTGTTGACTAGTTCAACTGAGCCAACCTCGATTCGTGAAAACGGACAGATGGACAGATAGCTTTCAGTCTTCAGGATAGATGCTACAGTCTGTAACCATGTGACTTGATGTTTCTTCTTTTTTGTAACAAAGAAGGATCATGTTTCGCTAACAGTATGTAACGGGACACCAAATGCCTTGGTTACTGACTACATTATTTGTAAGGAGAACATCGTTTAATTACGTTTTTGCCGAGCTTTCCCTTTAAATTGGCTCATAGCTGCACATTGGTTGTCATTTGCATTTAGATCTGCTGATGTTCAGCAGAGATGGGGACTCGAGTCTGAGACTCGGACTCGAGTCGCACTTAAGTCACACAAACAGAGACGTGTGACTTGACTTTAGACTTGCCCTCAATTACTTGAGACTTGACTCGGACTTGGGCATTGTGACTCGTGAGTCATAAACTCGTAAACAATGTTCATTTCATGGAATT
>JBBIGA010000138.1:10122163-10144317 GCA_037576975.1 Alestes dentex
GGGACAGAAGTCCCCTGCCCCCCCCCCCCCCCCCCACAACACACACAAAAAATAAATATAAAAATAACCCATTAATCACATGGCTCTTGACTGTCCACAAATAAATGGGCTGTATGACCATAACTTCAGATTGCAAATTTGAATTTTGCATTTGTCACATATATAAAAAATAACTCCTTTTTTTGGCATGTACCTTGGACTAGTAGAAATGGTCCAAAAGGATATGGAATAAAATTGTGTTACCTGTGTCGTAATACATTGCAGACATTTTTATTTTCTTCTCCTGTAAAAGTTTCCATCACGGAAATATGAGGCTTTGCGGTCACAGGGACGGTTTTGCTCATTGAGAATGCATTGCAGTGGCCACGTATTTTTTTTTTTTTTTTAATATGCCCATCACTTTTGCCCTTGTTGCAGAATCCTTGGTGCATGATTTTATCAGCATATGGAATCCTCTCCCCGTGCTTTGTTTAGGGCTGATGTTCGTGTTCCAGTCAGAGACTTTCTCTCTTTCCACTCTGAAGATGTGTGAATGGAAAATCCGAGCCGCATTCTCTGTCCTTAACAATGGCTTCTTGTGCGAGCGCCATTTTTAGCCACAGATCGCTCAACTTCAACAGATTCTTCATGAACTATTAAGCATCGCAATTAATTGCGAGGTCCATTTGTCATGCAAATAGACCAGTGAATAATGCATGCGTTTCAGCTCATGAATAACTAATCTCCGGAATTGCAAAGCACTTCTTTAGACAAATATAATTAAAGGTCAATAATGGTTAAACAAACTTCTAACACTTTTAATGCTGGTGTTAAGGCATCCTTTTCCTTCCTTAGAAACACAGACCGCTGATTTGGAATTCCATGCGCTCGCACTGTTTCTGACCCCAGACCTTCAGAAATTCCAGTTAAGCTTTGTATCGGGTGGCTTCAGTGTGTATCAGTGTGTTTACCACAGTGTATTATACTATCTGGGAGCAGCCTTCCAGGCAATCAATTGCATAATTGATTTAGAGGAACTTCTATGGCAGGTTCTGACATGTTTTTCAGCTGTCATACAGGAGCAGGTGCAATAGCCAAGCCCTGCAAAATTCAGCCTGGAGTCGACATTGAGTCATATGGAAAAGCATAATGTACTGTGTACTTTGAGGTTGTTCAAATAAATGTCAGCATTCCCTAAACAGTCTTTTCTATATAGACCTAAATTGTATCATTTTTCTATACCGGCTAACAAATACACAAATCAGATATGACTTAACCACCCATACATGTTCTATAGTTTTAGCACATACTATACTAGGATTGCTCATGCAAATAAGTCAGATGTTTTTGTTTATAACACAGTAAACTAACACCTACCTTTATTCACGCCCACTTCAGTTTTCTCATCTCAGAATCAAACTGCCTCTATTAACAGACATAAAAGTTGGTGTGTGTCTCTAGAGCTTTGGCGGAGCTTCACACTCTGAACTGGCACATGCTTTGAGAGGGCCCTCAATGACGTTGGCGTATTTTAACTATACTTGCGTATAATTAAAGTTTCCCCGTGAAGGTTGTGCGCCGCTCCCCCACAACTGCAATGATTTCTTTTTGTCAATCTCCCACCGCTGTTGTTTCCAGTCCTTCAGGGACTGCCAGTCGTTACCTGTCCACTTCAGCTCTGGCTAAGCTGTTGATATTTTTGGAGTCCACTGCTTGACCACAGTGGAGAATATTTTTAAAGCGGTGTGGTCTTGAGGACTGTCTCGGCAGCTTCTTCCTTCTCCGCCGCGTTTGGCAGCAGTTTCCGATTTTCTCTTGATTCTGGTGAGTTTGAAGTACAAGGCGGGGGGGAGACATCCCTACTGTCACAATAGAAACCTTTAATTACATGTTTGGGAAGGATAATGTGCAAAGATTACAGTGATTTCGGTAAACACTGTTTTTCATAGTGATGCAGGGAAAATTGTTTGTTGGGATGGACTTAATTACACCTCGCAGCACCCAAGTTCCACAAACCGTGGGTCATCCCATGACGAATGTTGTTTGCCAAGCCAACAGATTATTGCACAGCAGAGGAACTTTTCTTTTGCGCACAGAATTTTAGCACATGCTAGTTTGGAAGGTTTCACATCTAAAATGAAATTTTCAGGCAGAGTTTAGGGAAAGTTTCTCACGGGTGCTCAAAAATGTCACCACAGTGAGGGACTTTAAAGTGTGCCAAACTAGGTCATGTTTTCTATGCAATTGCCTATGTGCAGGATTCAATTAAATTAGGATAAAGAAATAGGCTTTTTTTATGAGCATCCTTAATGCAGCATATATGAAACGGGAGCTCAAGTCAAAATATATATCCTTTGAGTTTAAATAAATATACGTTTTTGAGTCTGAACAATTACCTGAACTGGCGAAGTCCGTGTGTGTGGGTGAAGGTGTTACCGCCCAGTGACACTGTTCCTGATTTTTTTCATCAAAGCTTTCCAAAATCTTCCTTGAGAATCTTTTGATCACACAGAAACCTTAATTCAGTAAGCAAAAAATATACATCACACACAGAGCATATGTAACACAAGAAAGATGAAGGAGACATAGGAACATTATGCAAGTTTGAGTCCCAGGTTTTATTACAAAACCTAATGAAAGCAGAAGAAAACCACAAGACCTTTGAAACAAGGAATGCTAGATCCACTAAAATGAAAGGAAAGTAGGGGCTAGGCAGAGCAGGGAAACCAAACATTTAACAAGGTACCACAAAACCAGAAACAAGGGCATAAACAGACAAGGAGCACCTGGCAATAATGACGAGAGTGGGATCGACAGGGGTAAAACAGATGAGAAAGAAGCAGGACAAGAAAGGAGACAGAGACCACCACAGCAACAAAAGCGCACGGTCAAAGATACAAAAGAGGGTAAACGAGAAGGGAAAACAAAGGCAGAGCCGAGATGTGAAGGCATGAAAATAGAGTTAAAAATGCTCCTCCCTGGAGCAAAAAGGAGGACACCGATATGGTATGGATACAGTCACATCCACAATAAAGTGCATGTTCTTTGTTTATTTCGTATTGTATGAAATATTTATCAGTGAACAAGAAATGAAAAAAAAAAGAGCTAAAGCTCAGCTTTACAAGTATGAAATTGGATCACATTCTGAAAATTCACCAACACATACAGCAGTCAGGGCTGAGTAACTTGCGTGACAAAGATATAAAAGAACTGGACTGATATCTATGGGCAGACTGCTTCATAATTTATGTACCCGTGAAAACAGAAAAGTCCCAAGGAAGTAAAAAGAAAAAGAAAAATGAATTTTGGCAAGTGAAAAGGAATTTAAATCACCTTAGCTGAGTAAGATCAGAAAAACAGGAATGTAAGAGTGATTCTGTTTTCCTGGCAAATGGATTTGCGAAGTACAGCTGTTTGGGTTAACATTAGAGTGTTAGTGTGCAAGGCAGACCAACATATAAAATAAAATGTGTATATATATATATAGAATGTCTGTAGAATCTGCAGCAATTAGTGCTCTGTTCACTAAAAGCACAAGATGGAGGACTGTTAGAAATGTCCAAACTACTGTAATAACTGGTTGGGCACTCAAGTCACTGCAAGTGCATTATTGAAATGGTTGTGCTTCGAGGGCTGGATTGTTGGTCTTGCATTTAATGCCTTGCTCTCATAAATGCAGCATTTAATAGCTGTCCGCCATAAAGCCTATAAGCTTCTGAGTGGGTGTTTGTCACAAGGCACATTACAAGCTAATTAGGAGCATGGAGGTTTTCTCTAGTTGCAAGTTCATATGCTAAGCATTTATCCTGATGAATATAGCCTGGGGTTAATTTTTCCCTGTTGCAGTGGCTGGAAAATCAGCTGTGTCTGTGTGAATTAGTGGTTTGTTTTCCTTTTGCGTTACCTTCATTGTTACGCTAGCTACAGTAGCCCATTAGCAGGCTACAAGGCAGACAGCACATATCAGTTTTCAATATTCTGCATAATGGACTGGTAAGATTTCTCAGAGTTTTGTGCTGCTGGCATGAAAGGTGCTTTTTGTTACGAATTCTGCAGCGGAAAACAAAAGGTGATGTATATCTCAGGCTCCCGGTGAATGAAAGCCCGCTATGAAGAAATACTAGCCACGAAGTGACAAGCCCGTTGTAATTCAGTACAAATGCACAAGTACTGAGTGCCTTTCACCTTAAAGTGACATTCTAAAACCCATTTAATCATCCTAGTACCTAGCGAGCGCTCCCATTCATCTGCATTAAAAAGCACTGGTGCCCATCTGTGACGGTTCACCCGCGCTCCGAGCTAGACGTCTTCTTCGACATTGGGTTCAGAGTGTTTATCTCGTCCCCTTTTTTCCGCGGTGAAAAATAGAGTTGAGGACGTCTTCCTTCTTTGTTATTGAGCAGCTGTATCAGATCAATGTAAATCTACTAATGAGACTCCGAAGCCCCCCCTCCCCAGCCCGTCTCTGGTGTCAGGGCGCTATGCTGCTCACTTTAATTGAGAATTAATTACAGATGGAGGACGACGCTACAGGAATCACATTATAGCAGTCCACAAGGCACTCCACCTCCTCCTCCTCCTCCTCTCAGCCCCAGACAGCTCAGGCTTGGCCTCGTGTTGAAAGGCTAATGCTGGGAGCTTTCACACCCAACCATCACTGCCCTTCTCCCCTCTTGCAGGAATCATTAAATAGCTGAAAACCCAGAATGATGATGTCTGGACCAGCATCGAGATTCTGGCTCCTCTCATGAGTGTAGTCATCGGCTGAAGTCATCAACCTCCATCTGTGATGACTGGACGTTATCAGCATCAGCCACTTTCACTGGTTTCTTCTCTTTGTTCAAAATGACACACTGCGCAAAGTTCCATACATTAGACAACTGAGGGCACTGTAGCACAGGGAAGAAACTAATTTCTTATACAACATGGAGGCCTCACTATTGTGCAGCTGCAGCCACATCGTACTTCTTACCGATCATCTGATCGTCTTAACTATCATGATTGGGGAATACTTGCCGTTTTGTTCATCAATGACATCTGCATCTCATTAAGCTCTGCCTGCTTGGAAAGCTGTAAATATTTCAGTACACAATCAAAAAAAAAGTCTATCAAACTTTAAAACTGTTCCTCATGTTTGAGAAGGGATATACTTTTGTACAAGACGGTGCCTGCAGCTAATCACCAACTGAATTTCTCCACTAAAGCCTCAGGACTCAACTTGGATTTGGACTCCGGAGATTCACCACTCAATCCGAACTTGCATGAAGTTACTTGTGATCATCTTGGTATATCCTTTCAGCATGAACTGATTATGCTCCTACATGTCAACACTGGGATTTGAAAATAAGGCAGGTTTTTAGGTTGTTGACATTGGTGTGATATAGGGGTATGGGTTCATTTGTTGACCAGGATTGGTGAGATGTTTAAAAACACTTGAAATATTAAAATGGGAAGACAAGGCTATGGGATGAAACATGAAAAATGGTCTACTAATGCTGTGTCTGCACGCACGCTCAAATGACTGGACTTGCGTAATTTGCGTATAAATTCTAGGGATTGTGTTATTCAGGGCTTCTGTTGTCAGAGGGCAAGAGCAGGAGGCAATCAAAAAGTTCTATGAGAGAATTTTTATGTATCTAAGAAAAAAAAAACTGTGTAGTATGTACTTAGAAGTGGAAGAGTGGAATCAAGATATTTTTGGAAGTCTTTCTATCTTTTCAAATGTAAATAAATAATACATTTGGATTTTTTTTTTTTTTTGCTTGTCTGTCTTGATTGTCCCGTTGTTTATAGCATTTTTATGAAATGCTATTCATAAAATAATATGTGAGAGTAAATGAGACTTTGACAGTGAAAAATATAATCACCCTTTAGCCACTGTATGTTAGCTTTTGGTTAGCGTCCTGTACTGGTTAGCGTCAGAAGTTACAAAGGTCATCCTTAAATAGAACAGGTGCTCACTTCCTAGAATCTGTCTGAACTGCAAAGTCTGTCATGTTAAAAAAAAACAAAAAAACAAATGTAAATACGGTGTGGTGTTCAGACATACTGCTCATCAGGGACACATTAACTTTCCCATCTTCTGATGGGAACTTCAGAGAAGGCTGTAGAAGCTGCTTGAGTAAATTATACCAATTAAACTAGGTTTAATTCCATTCTTTATTCACTTAATTGAAGGCACCAGTAATTACTTATAATTGCTGTTCGTCACTCCGAAAGGCCAATTGTGAAGAGCAGAACTTGACTTGTTTCTGTCTTCCAGTGGATAGCACAGAAATGAAAAACAACATGGATGTATAAAAGAGATGGCACAGACACGGGCATCAGAGAGACAATGGCTCTACAGATAATGACCCACAGTAATTACATTTCTCAGAATAGTCTGTTTATTCTGTTGTGTCAGGAATCAACTAAACCCAGGGAATATTTGAAAAATAATCGGCTGCTACTCATCAGTCAGATGGACATCAAACCTTTCATTTTGGGGGATATAAAAGTTGCAGATATTGTGGGCACAGAAGGGGTAGAATCTGAATGCTGTGATATTTCGCTTGGATGGCTGGGCTGTTTGTTTATTTACGAACCTGGAAGCCTGTGGTCGGTTTGGGGAAGCCGAGACATCTAAACAGCATCCAACTTGAGCGCCTGCTTTTTAAAGTGGCCTTCTGTTTAGAGACCACATCGATGCCATGCTGCTCCAGTGTCAGCTGTTAATGCACCCGAATGCCTCCTGCATATTTTGGCTGCTAATGGGCCCTGCAGCAGGTTCTGGAGCGCTGCCCCGTCGCCCATGCTAATATGGAGCAAAGTGCTTTGGCACGGGCAGGTCCCCCCGCAAAGGTCACCGTTTCCCTTACGTCAGTGTGTTTTCCCAAGCCTCCGGGCATGAAATACTGCTGCCATCAGATCTCTGCCCAGAACTCTTTATCCCGCTGCTATGATCTTTCTAATCTGCATTCTTAACCAGTCAATAGAAATCGTGTCCACACCATTTTTTCCGCTCTGATTGAGGTTGACAGACTGATCAGGTTTAACTTTGTTTGGATCCGCAGGTCAAAGGTTATTGGTTTAATTTTATTATTATTTTTTTAATACTAGACTCTGTTCTGTTTTCCGGGCTTTGGGCCCACAGCTAGAGTGCAGATGGAGAAATCGGTTTCTTTGTGTCTACTTTGAAGTCACTTGCTGCTAAAATGCGGCCTTCCTCTCTCTCTCTGCTTCATGATGATTCCATTTGCGTCTGGTCACAGCCGAGGCATCAGATGGATGCCATGAGCATCCCGGCTGCGATAAACTGTGGCCTTATTGGCAGCAGCGCAGGCTGTGCACGGCTTGGCTTGGCAAAGCACAAACTCCTTAATGGTGTTTGGAGGCAGGAAGAGGAGGCAATGTTCTCGCGCCCGCTCTCTCCGACCGGCCCCTTCCACTCTCCTCATTAATTGCGCAAGCCTCCCCGTCCTCGGAGAAGAAGAGCTGCCACCGCCGTGCATATTCATCCCAGTTTAAGACTTGCGAGAGTGTCCATGCCCGCTAAACATCTCTGGGTGTTTACAAAAGGAGCAAAAACAGCCTTCCTATGAATTAATTATGATCTTGACAGGGGGTTCTGTGTTATGTGGCGTTTATGTGGTAGCATGCACTCCGAGGAAAGTGTAGCTTTTACCAGGAACCTTGCCTACATGGCGCAGGTTTAATTGGGCGCCTGAACATTTAAATCTCAGCTGAAATATCCGAGCATCGCAGAAGACGAGTGTCAAAACCCCTGTGGGCTTCCTTTCCATATTTCAGATGTTATTGAGCCATTTCAGCGAGAGAGCTTTATGTGAGTTTTTACAGCAGTGCAGAAATATGGATGTCTGTAAATCCACTCTACGTTGTAATTCCGTTTTCTTTATTATTAAGCAAAGATTTTGAGATGAGCCCGTGGTTTTCGTATTAAAATGAACTGGTGTAAAATAAATGAATATGTAAATGAACAAGTGCTTTCCTCCAAGGCCTCCTTGCCTCCAAAGGCCAATTTACACTTAATACAATACATGCGTTCGCCTCGCCTAATGCCATTAATCAGCAGTGCCACAACTCTCAGTGGTTATTAGGCAGCGCTGATTGGGTTATGTTTCTCATGTTTTTTCATACACACACTCCGCTCGCTTGGTTTCAGTCTGTAAAAGATTGTGTGCAGTTCTACACTGCTTTGAGACAGAACTGAAGGATTTGCCTGGGCCACTGTGGTTTGGGTGCGGTATTTTATTTATTTTTATTTTTTTGCAAAGTCACCAACTCTTCCCACGATCTGACTTTAGGGTATTGATCCGCATCTAAAGGTAGACAGAGACGTGTTGCACAGAAAGGCCACCCCGTCTAGCATATTGCAACAGCTTAGTGGGGCCGCATCTGCAGCTGTGAGAGATGTGCCCCGCTACAGAAAAGGATACAGTAACCTGTTGTTTCTTTCGTGTTCGAAAGATGTTGATAGAAAGTTTTGTTTCTCTGTGAGAAAACTCCAGATCCAGTCTGCACTGTTTCTCCAGCTCCAGTAAAGACACGACGCTGCGTCAGCTCACCGTACGACAGCACTTTGTCTCTTTTGTAATGTGATCATCTCATTCGACACGAATTTCATTTCACGTTTCTTGACAACAAGCAAATTGAATTATACGATACATGATGTGGGTCTGTAAGAACCATTCATCATGTACTGCTGCTTGGCTAAACATGGACATTATAACGGTGTTATGTCTCGCAAAATGTCATTATAAGCACGTAATTTGAACATTCCGTTCTGTTCCCCTGTTTAACCGTTTGTAAGCAACAAGGTTCCATGTTTTTGGCGGATCTATCAGGGCCTTTTTGTAGGCGCCTCGTGTTTTTTTGGCATAAATCAAATGGAATCTCCTTGAAGCATGGCGACATCAACCAAATTGTACTCCTATCTTTTTTTTCCAGTCGGCTACCTTTTGTAGTGTAGATTCAATCAGCTTCTGAAAAGCAGGACTTGCTAAGGAAATGAAAATGTCTTTTTATCAGATTTTGAAAAAAATATGTAAATCTGACTTTAGACCAAAAGTTTTTCTTGGGCTATTGACGTATTTTCCTTGAAAATCGAAAGTCTTTGCCGACCAGGTTGTCTCCCTGTGACAAAAACTGTCTTTATCCTTTCTCTTTTTCAGAGACATTTATTAAAGTGCCGAAAATGTAATTTTTCATATATATTATATATTGTTACTGTAGCTCTATATTTGTGATATTTGCGTGGTTTTATGTTAAATAATTCTTTCTTCATAATTCAGAAATATTGTGCCAGCTGTCTGTTGTCCATGAAATGGGCCCTTTAACACCTCTCTAAGGGTTAGTGCGCTCTTAAAGGTTCCTAATTAATTCTTGAAAGGTTCTTTAGGGAACCAGACGTGTTTCTTCAATGGCATTATTTCAGACAACCCTTTTTGTTCCAGTCGTTTACAAAAGCCTGGATGCACGTAGCCGAATATGTTTTGTTGGTTTTCTGTGTAAAAATAAATTCATCTCCTCTAGAAAGAATGCATTTTAAGGCACAGATACTGCTGAATTTAACTGATTGGGGGGGAAAATAAAACCTTAAATGGGGCATTTGAAAACACCATGGCACATTTCATGTTTTATTACCTTTTTAACTAGATCCTCTTTGATTTGTGGCAAAGGCAACCAGAGAAGCAGAACCCCCCCTCTTTTCAAGAGCCTCCTGAAGGCTCATCTATTCAGAGAGCACCTCCTCTCCTGATGCACCGCTTCTTGCACTACTCCCTACATGAAGATTTTAGCGCTTAGAACTCTCCTCTGGTTCCCACACTGTTCTCAGTGTTTCCTTCAATTTTAAGTTGCTTTGGATAAAAGCATCTGCCAAATGAATGTAATGTTTTTAATGAAAAACATGTTTATGGTTTCTGCACCCTTTGGTAGGATTAGAATTGCTTGGCTACAGTGAGCGCTCAGCCAGATCTGGCCTCTACAAAAGCACGTGTGTCATTTTGCACTAGCCACGTGGACTGCAGCCAGTTGCACTACGGTTTTTAATGGGTTTCAATGGGAGAGACAGATTGTTAGAGGGTAGTGTCAGAGTATTGGTCCGATCCTTGCCGGCCATCCACGACAAATGTGCTCCAGAAACCACAGAACAGTGGCCACGGCTGGCTGGTGAACAAAGCCACCAGTTTTGCCCAAAACCCAGCGCCTCAGAGTACCAGTAGGCTCTCAGCTCTGCACAGCATCTACTTCACGGGCATTAGGGATAGTAATGGGCCAGTTAGAACGCAGACAAGGCTGGAGAGGAGGCTCTTTAGAGAAATGCCCTTTTGACATTGCACACATTAAGACGTGTCTTTGAGGGCTGGTCCAGTTGAGGTGGCATAATTGCCACTGGGGAACCGTAATTACCCAAAGTAAAGACAGCGTTTGTGCTGATATGCCTGAACATGAGTCTTGCGAGAGATCTCTTCTTTGAGGCGAGAGAGGAGCTCAGCCTCTCTCATCTTGAGTGGATTATTCCTCTCTTTGAAACAAGGATACATTTGAGGAATAAGGACACATTTCAAGTGGCTTCAAGATGGATTCCACCAATAACGAGAGGTCTCAGCGGAGCGACTGTGTTTGGAGTTGCTTGGAATATCAAGTTATCTCAGGTCATTTGTATTGCTGCAAATTAAGTTAAGCTCTGTTTTCTTCAGGGTATGCACTTTTGAAAAGTTACTTGCAGCTATTTTTCAAACTTCAGATTGAAGTTTATACATTAGAGACAATGAAATATTCAAGTATTTCAGTACTCTGTTATTAGAATGTTTCAGCACTCGGTTGCTTCATGTTGGTTTTCGTTGCTTGTTAAAGTATACTTTGCAGATTTTGGAAGGTCTTGTGTCTTCTCTGATTTCTCAAATGACACCAGATCACTACAACAGTAAGATGCCGAAGCGTTTAAAGATGCGTTCCATGGGTTCATTAAAATTCATGAAAATGAATTCTCCGCTCTCCAAGAGTGTGCCGTTATATTATCTGTCATTACACATGATACCAAGAACCTAATTAACTACCATGCAAGTATGTAGCCTCATTTTTGCAATGTCAGGTAGTGTAAAGAAATTATTTTCCAATTTAATTTAAGAGGGAAGCTGGGAATACTGTGAGATTGAGGTTATATTTTGCCTTGTGTCTGCTTTCTTCCTGATGCACATTTCAAAAGTTTTCTTCTTCCCCTGCTTCTTTCTTCTTCTTCTCCTTCTTCTTCTTCTTCTTCTCCACGTTCTTTGCCATACTCTTTTCAAGGCACACAGATGGAAAATCAGAAGGTTAAATTATTATAGAGCAAATCATTTTAATCAGGCCTTGGAAGTGTTCCATAATGAATTGCAGGGAAAGTCTTTGAAATGTCAGATAGCACTTGAAGCCCCCAGAGCAGACGGGCGAGCTCCATCCGGACTCGCACGCAGGCGGCTGGGTTACTTAAGGAGCAGGCTGGGACCTGCCAGCAACCTGGTTGCCTGGCAACCCCATTAATTCCCGCCACGAGAACAATGTGCATTGGGTGTCTCTGGGAAAATGAGGTTTTACAAAAAATATATTGCATTACAGGAGAACACCTGTTTCTTTGTTGGAAACAAGAAAACACACCACAATTATGTGGAAATTGGAAGAGTATCTTTAATGTATCACTAATGAGCCTTTGATTTTTTTTTGTTTGTTTGTTTTTTTCTCTCATCATTCCTTCCTAATTGGTCTAGCATTGGAAGGGATTCAAGGACTTATTCAAAGACGGTGCACGGTATTTATCTTAACCTATTACTGCAATAGCTGTAAATGTTTTGTCATTTTCTAAATAGGTAAAAAAAAAAATGTTTTAACTAAATTCTGAGTTTAAAAGTTAAAAAAAAATGTACTGTTGTATCTGCGATGTTACACCTTGATTAGACGTAGTCCAAGAAATGAAGACAATGACTTTCTTTTCTGGTATGACACTGTTCTAACCCTGATTTTATCCCTGTGGTGGTCTGCCGAAACTCATCTGAGGCCCTGTCTGTTTTACTAAAATGTCCAAAATGATTACCAAAAAAACAATAAAATGATATACTGACAGACTAAAAGGTTTATGTATTTAAAAGTTTTAATGTATTTTTATGTATCGGAGGTGGATGTAACGTCCCCCGTCGGCAGCCACTAGAGGCCACCATCGGATTTATGGGGACTTTTATGTTGACAATGGGTGTGGTCTCGTCCCTGGTCGGTGTTAGGAATAAGGGTTCTCAGCCGGCCAGGGATTAAAGAATTATTATGTTTAGGTGTTTTGGGGTTTAACCCTTGGATAAATAGTTTGTCTGTGTTAGTTTGAGTTTAGTCTGTTCTCCATCACCTTTACCCTGAGCTGTGTTCGTTTCGGATTCATTCCTTGTTTTGAGCTTTGGCCCTCATGCCTTTCTTTGTTTCTGTAGTTAAAAATAAGCCTTTTCAGTATGGAAGTCTGCGCCTGTGCCTCCTTTCAGAACGGGCAACAGCCCTTATGTGACAGTGGAATAGCAGGCTAAGCGACTGGTAGGACAGAGACAATACCACAATGTTGCTATTTGTTCTTCCATTTAAAATGATACATGTATGACTTATGATGCAGTTTGTATGGGACAGTGTATATAGGTGTATAGGTTCTGCCTCCTGATCGAACACAATACTAACGTCATCATGTGGAACCCTTAAACTTTCTCAGTCAGTGCATTTGTAAAGGTGACTGAACTTAATATGTCATAACTATGTTTCTGATTGAAATATCTTGAAATAAATAAATGGCTTGTTTGAGAAACATAAGCATGTAAATAGGGTTTCTGCAGGCTGCCACACCTTATATCACCAGTAACATTCAACCTTGCCATAATAAATGTGTCTTTAGGTAGATATGATTAAGTAAAATTCCTTTCTTTAGAAAAAATCTGTCGCTGACCTTCTTTGGCATTTATGGTGTATAAGGCTCTCACACAGTTTTGATCACGCTCAGTATTTGAATATTCAGCTACTGAAAGTGTTTGAAATATAGCAAGAGAGCCAGTCAACATGGTCAGGACTCAGCCAGCGCCCAGAAAAGTAAAAGTGGCATGTGCAGCCCAAAGGCCGAGCTCTCCAAAGCCATACTCATCAAAGAGAATAGTGTACAATGTCTTTTCTTCTGATGTAAACCATCACAACAACATAGCCTTCACATTTCTGATGCTGGTCTCTAGCGAGCATGCCATGGCCCGACGCAAGCCCCGACACAACAAAGACGCTGGTCTGCCTTTGTTGTGCTGTCACTCTTGCCTGCACCCGTGACTGGTTGAAGCATCTCCAGTGCTTGGAGTCATAACTGTCACCAACACAGCGAGTTTACAGTGGTAGCGAGGACTACTAAACCTCCGCCCAAAGGAAGAAGCACTCCCCAGTCCTGCAAAACATCTGGTGAAAGTTTTCCCATTTCGGCCACGTTGGAGTACATCCCAATTTACTGCTTTGTGCATTCTGACTGACAGGCCAGCTTTACTGTTGGATGGAGTGGCAGACAGGCTGTCATTTCTTTCAGGAAAAAATACGCCATGTCTGCTCTCCAAGTGAATTTGTAAAACTTCCCCCAGTGTCCACCCCCAATGCCAATTCCAGACTATAACAATGTGCTTCAAGTCTTATAGAACTGGGAAATGGCTCAATGTGTGAATGAAAAGTGGTACGAGAAGCTGCGTGAGAGACAGCTCCGTGCACCCCGCAGGCATTAGCCGGTCGTTGTGTGAAAAGAAAACAATAAAACAGCAAGAAGAGTACCCATGATGCCAGCCATCACTGTTACTGTACCGTTCAGCACCTAAGACGAGTTTCCATGTTTCTCCATCAGCACTGCTCAGCTCATTCTAAACCCATGGTGTATGAATTATTATAAATGATGAGTTATTTCATATGAATTATTTTTCACGTTGAAATAAGCTCAGAAATTCTGTCGCAGTCAACTTTGGATTCTGAAATGAACAGCAGTTGTGTTCTTAGGTGTTTTATTGTAATGTTACAGTCAGTGTTGTTTAGTGAAAAGACAAAGTATCCTTTACTTATGGTTTTTGTTGGGTTTTTTATTTATTTATTTATTTATTTTACTTTTTTTGGCAGCAAAATAAATAAAAAAATGTCAGACCTGAATCTGATAATACAGATTGTAAATTGATTGTAAATCCAACGCATTGCATAACATACCATATAATTAAATATTTACGATGTACCTGTTTGATTGTTGTACAAAATGAAAGTAATAATAGTAAAGTTAAGTTGCTTTAGGCTGCGATTATTACTGCACCAAGGTAGCCGTCACTTTAATCCTGAAGTCAGAGCCCAGCGCCCAGACTGTCCCTGTTTCTTAAGAAAAGGTCTTCTGAAGGGGGGAAAGCGAGAGAGAAGTTGGGCCCATGAGGGCAGAGCTCTGTTTGTTTAACTCCCATTGTTGCACTGGACTCTGAAGTGTTTTCTAGCCCCCCAGCCATGAGCTACTCACTGCAGCTAATGAAAAGAGGTGGCTGGTTCTGCCTGTTTATTTCGTTTTTCACGGGGGAGGAAGAAACGCACGCATGCTTCTTCTTTTTTTTTTTCAGTCATTTTTCTGGAGCTCAGATTCCAGCCTTCCACGGTCCTCTACTCGAAGCAGGAAGAGGCAAAGAAAAAAAGCCCCTTTTGATGTGACTTGAAAGTTGTATATGGGCGAAGTACACTCATTCACTTTGTCGAAAGGTATTTTAAGCAAGTCCTTTTTCACTCTGGAGATCTGTGGAAGAGAATGCTGTTTCAATGAGAGCTTTACCCTGTAACATTAATGTAGCTCTCAATATAAAAAAAAAAAAAACAACAACAACAACAACTCGCCTGGCATCTAAAACCTTCCCACTTCTCTCATCCTCAACTTCACTTTCTTTCTTCACTCTTTTATATTTGATTGTGTACACCAGTGTATGGACCTGAGGGTTTGTTTTTTTTTTTGGTTTTTTTTTAATCAGTTTTGAATGCAGCAGAGAATCCCTGGCCTGTACTGCTGGAGTTATGAAAAAAGGAGAGTACAGTGAGAATGGCGGGCTTTCATTATGGACACATGTACGACACACATGATGGTTGATTTAATGTCTGCATTGCTGCGGGAGAGCCTAAAAATTAAGAGAGATTTTTTTTTTTTGCTGTGGTCTGCGAGCACGTTCATATGAAACACTTGTCTTAAAGATGCTAAAGTGTTGGATAGGCTCTCTCATGAATTACCAGGAAAAGGAACGCAGTGGCTCACAACCAGAATTGTCTCTTTTGGAACATCAAGCATCAAACAGTGAGTTGTTTCTCTTATCTCCCCACCCTGTCCCTTGACAACAAGAATGCTAACTAGGCCGAAGTATCAGATGGAAACTCGCTGCTTTTGCATTGGTACAGTCTACCGATTTGGTCCGTCTGCTGAGGTTAATAGAGCCAGCCTGGCCTTGAGTGCCTGAAACCAGCCCGAGATCCTGTAGGTGCCCATGCACGTATCTGCTCTTAGATTCGGATGGATTATTAAGCGCGTTTCTCTGAGCCTCGGGAGGGGCATGGCATCAGGGTTATCTGTGCTTGTACATCGTTCGGCCGCAAAATCCCGAGCACATTCATCACAGAGAGGGAGCTGTAGCAGAACGCTGCTCCTAATAGATATTAAGAGAGCCGGCTCTGAGAAGCATCTCAGCAGCGGCCTGAGTGTGGGCTGGATTGGGAGACTTTGGGCTGACACTGCAGTCGCGCCATTGATCATCTCCGCTCTGGCTCGACACCCTGCTGTTGGTGTTAGAGTTGGAGAGTGCCGCATATTACCATGCTAGAGAGCAAGCTGGCCCTGGCCTGGAGAGGAAGGGAGAGGAGCATAGTGAGTGACTGGCAGTGGCCTGGCACCTCCTCTTATTTGGCTCTGTATGCCATAACAGTCTCTTCTCTATGAATTGTTGCTGGAGGACAGAGTTTCTTCAAGCCAGCCACTTGGAGGTTCTTGCCATCATTAACCTCGGTTTGTAACAGTATTTTCGGTTATCTTTCAAGTTTTTTTGACCTTGCCTTTACTTCCAGACTGTTTGGGCTTCCAGAGACCCCATTGTTGAATGTGCAGTGATAATACTTCAAATATAAATTGTTGTTGTTGTTTTTTTTTTATATCCCTCCAGTGCTTTTTTTTCTCTTTTCCTAATTGAAACCCAGTAGACAGAGAAGATTTGAAGGCTTTAGGCTCCCGAATGGTGCAACCAGCTAAACATTGGCGCTATCAAGTTGGGGGCTTGGCCAGAGAGAGAATAACTGGCCTCGCTCTCTATGGGTGGGTAGGATGGCCCTCCATCTCTCTCATCACTGGCGTAATGCTAAGAAACGCAAGTGCCTATGAACAATGACAGATTTAGAAGTTTCCTCCAAATGCATTGAGCTGCCTAATGTTGTTATAGGCAGTTTGAAAAGATGCGATCTCTGTCTTCATGTGAAAATCATGAAAAGGCAGCTCACCAAGTATTAGGAGAGTGTCCGGAATATTAAACTGAGAAATAATGTTCAGGGTCTGGGATCTCCAGGGCTGCAAATGAAACACAACAAGTGTTGCAGGCCACAGGTGGTTGGAGAGAGAACGTGAGACAGGCTGATTGTGGAAGCAGGTAGAGTGGAAAGGACAGAGGACATGGTTAAGGATTTTTCTCATTTGATCTGGGCTTAAGACCTTGGAGAACATTATGGATGGTCTGTGCTCTCAGATCAGAAGCGCTGAGAGATGCAGTGGTTGCTTGAAGCACCTGTGTGTGTGTGTGTGAGTGTGTGTGTGTGTGTGCATGTGTGTGTGTGTGTGTGTGTTTGTATTTCAGTGTCCTGAGTGTCCATGTAAAAAGTTGTGGAAATTATTTTGTCCACTTTGACCATTTAATGGTCTGACCCTGAGGCTAATGGGAAGAGCAAGGCTGGTGTCACTGCCTGGACCCACCTGTCCCTCAGGACACTTTTCTACAGAGCTCTTAGAGTCTCTGCCTTTGATGCTAATGCATGTGTTCTCAAACACAAGAGCCCATCTCTCTGTTTCTCTGTCTCTCTCTCTGTCTCTCTCTCTCCCCACCTCTCACCCCCCTCCACACACACACACACACACACCCAAACACATGGCTGTGTTCACTTTGTACTGTAGACTCCAGCCATTTCCTTCTGAATGGAGAAGTGTCTGTCTCCTTCCCCACCCCGTACTTTGATCTGTTGTTCAACCCCACCATCAGCAGGAGGACCACAGTACAGACGGCTGCCACCCTTCTGACACATTCCTGGGTGGTACGGCTCAGCCTAGACTCTTATCTCTCCTCCCAAGGTCTCAATGTAGTTTCTGTCTCTGCTCAGATGTGGCTGGCAAGAGTTTTTTATTTTTTTATTTTTTTTTCCTGGGCCTAAAAGCATCATAAATCAAAATGTAACAACAGACAAATCCACACAGCTGGGTTCTTAGTAGAAGAGGGAGCACAATATGAGTTGCTGACATTTTAATTACTTTGTCATACATCTCAGACCAGTAAGCCTATTTTGAGAGCGTTATTTATGGTAGTAAATGAAACCAAATATTATCTGAACTAGCATTCTGAAAGCAGGTACCCGCCACGTTGATTAATGTAATATCTCTCTAGCGGTTGTCCTGTGCTCAGGAGAATTATGCCGCGGACCTCACAGCAACGCTCATGTTAGCCGAGTATTACAGAGGGGCTTCATAATGCATGATGCCTGCGAATGGCTCTGCTCACCATAATGAACTGCATACAAATAAGCTCTCCTGAGAACATCAGGTAAACCGCATAAATAATACTCCTCCAGAGAACAGGAGAGTGGAGGAGAAAACGCATTGAAATGATGGCAGTGCACTTCACAAAAAAAAAAAAGAAGAAGTCCTCTACAATGTAGGATATTACAATAAAGGACCCATCACAGCAAATTCACCTTTCCATTTTTATTCTTGAGTCATAGTATCGTTAAGAGTTTCTCGCTCCTCTTGGAAACGGCCGTGACGAAGGCAACAGCTGGGTGCCCGTGATGGAGGCTGGCAGAGGGGACGCTCTTTTTACAAATTGAAGCGGCCATGTTGTTTGAATATTTAGATTACCTGGGCTCTCCAGCACCTTTCCTAAGTGGATTAACATTTCACATGGCTCACAAGCTGCATGTGTAATAAGTTGTGGGCTGATATCAAAGAGGCGCGTGGCCCTTGGGGATACAAAACAAGGCTGCCCATTATCTCTCCTACTGCGCTTTGTTTACCGAGCCTCTGGCAGGGGCCATTCATCTGGAGAATTGTAATGGAATCCAAACTAGCTAGACTAATCATAAAATCACTTTATACGCCACTCGTATCGATTCCTCTCACTGCAGAAGGAGAAGAAGCCAGGTAAATGCTACTCTTCCATCCTGTGTGCGTGCGTGTGTGTGTGTGTGTGTGTGTGTGTTTTCCCTTGGCAGCCTTCAGGACTGTTGCATACACCTACCTATTACACCCTAAAATCATCAGCAAACTGTTTATGTAGTCATCAATTTGAGAGGCTGCGTGGCACTTGCCAAGCCATTTTCAGACTTGTGCATACTTATTAATTAAGACTCCATCAAGGCGGGTCGCTCTGACCTTTCAAATCTGCCGCGGGCATCTGCGAGGGGGATGCGTGTTTCTCCCAGGTGCAAAGGCCGGCAGGGGTCCATAGTCAGGTGTCAGGGTGCAAGCAGCAAAGCGATGTATTAGGGATGCTAATATAGTCAAAAACCTTCTCCTGATTAGTTGTTCCATATAATCAATCTCATTGATTATTATTTCATGCACTTCTTAATGGGTAGTATTTCAAACAATGAAGAAAACTAAATAAAAGGCTTCGTCTAAAACAGGAAAATGTTTATTACCAAACTAAAATGTAACAGAGCTATGGGGGCTCTGGAGAATTGCAACCACCTAAACATCGGCCCTATCATCAGCATCCATACTTTATGGTCCTTGTTTTCTGCCAGCTCCAGCACAGAGCTTTTGGAGGATTTGTTTTTGGTTCATTTTTATCAGGGAACCTCGAGGTAAACAATGATGAGCACTAAGCAAACCTTAAGCCCAGTCTAATTATCCACTTGACTTTGTTTGCTTCAGAAACAGAAAAAAAAAACAGCTGTTTTTTGCTGGGCCTGCTGAAAGGATATCGGCAAGTTGACTGCTTTTGTCGAGGATCCATCTCAAAAATGTAGAATGACTGCAGCCCTTGTTCCAGCATGTAGACATGAGTGCGCTACAGGTCCCACACTAGCTTCAGAAACTAATCATAAGTTTCAAAGCGTCCCCCAAATCGTGCTCTGCCTCCCAAGTGCCGCCTCTGTGTCGATTGTGCTTCGGCAGAGAGAGCGCTCTGAAGCTGCATTGACGTGTAATTGAGGATGTCATCAATTAATCAAAAAAGAGGCATGGAGAAGGACTGCGCGTGTGGGGGGGGAGTAAAAGAGATATGAGTACCTCACTCTCTTTCATCTGCAGAAACAAAGGCGAAACGCTTCCGTTCTGGCTGCATAAAGTGGTGGGGAATCAAAGCCGCCGGCGCTCTGTAGCACAAACTTGGTTTGAGATGGTAATTTCACCTTGAAAAGAGTCGGAAAAAGACCTACAACACAAGACCAAGTACAGACCTGATGAGCAGAAGTCATTAGTTTCCCAGCACCAGATGGGTGAGTGTGAATGCTGGGGAAACACATTCAAATATTCGGCATGTGTGAGCACTCAGAGAGGCTGAACTGCCTACATTCTGTAGGCTAACCTTAGACCACGGTGAGTAATGCCCTCATCATCTCACGACTATCTAACCCAGATCCCAAAGCCTGTACCCTTTGATTTTATTGCAGCCTTAAGTCTGCCTCACTATTTCACCTCAAGGTTGCCTCTGTCCATGTTTCAGTGAGTGCCTCAAAGAGCGAGACTCTATCCTATGGGTTTATACCCTCAAAGCACACCATTTCTGTCAGTAATGGCCCTTGCAGCATATCGATTCTGTGCTTATGTCAGAATGAGGGATCATGTACATTGAGAATGTGCAGAGCCCATGAATTCCTCCATGCTGGATGCCTCTCAGTTGAGTCCTGCGCCCAGCAAGCCTGCAGCAAAGATACTTTAATGGAGCTCAATACACATCAGTAGGTCACTAATTGAAACGCTGTCAATACATAGGACATGCGAAATTTGTCAGGGCAGCAGCCTAATTGTCGATAGTGGTTTAACAAGCCCCCCTTTTATTTCTCTTTTGTTGCTCTCTGCAGGGCCATAACCCTGGAGAACCAGCTGGTGGTGCTGGCCACGGCGTCCGCTGACGCCGGGAGGTACTACGTCCAGGCCGTCAATGAGAAAAACGGCGAAAACAAGACAAGCCCATCCATTTACCTGAATGTGGCAGGTAAGCAGAGAGTGCACTGTATCATTGCTATTTCCTCGGCAGCCAGCAGCATGTAGCCAACTAGGCGGCACAGACATTGCTATCGACCAGGAGAGGGAATAATGGCCTGCGGTATGTCTGCGACCTCCCTTATTATCACCTCAGTGCTATAGCCACCCTTTTGCTTCTCCATTTCTAGCTGCCTAGGCTGCAGGCCCTGCATTTAAGGGAGCCACTCATGGGTGACAGAGCACAACAGCGATGGCATGCAGATGTGAGGTGACTCTGGCTAGGTTCCCAGGACAGGAAGGAAATGACAAAAATACAATTTTTTGGCTTAAATTTAAGATGGATGGAAAGTTTGGGTTTTTTTTTTTATTATTATTATTTAGATTTGAGCCACTTATATGCATATGTCAGGGGCTGAGGTACTAAGATTGTGTGTGCATGGAAAAATGAAAAAAATGGAAGGATCACATAAAACAGTAGGTGGAGATTACACATGCAGGTGATGACATTACTCGCTCCATTTCCAGAACGGCTCTGTAGTTTGAGGAGCTCACAGCAGCTGGCTCTGTGTTTTTCTCTTTTGCATTTTTGCTTTTTCACCTTTTAAAACCTAGTGTAAATTTGTGTTAAGATCTCAAAATATTTGAGAACCTGAGAGACTTCCTTTAACAATAACAGCAGCCATAGCAGCTAAAAATAAGGTTTACTATCAGAACAGTTCAGTTCAGACTCTCAGAGCCAGTTGTACACCTGTGAAAGGTGTGTGCCATCATGCACTCGCATTATTTTTTGACAAAGTAAAATAGCTCCCCGGTGGAATGTTTTGAGGGGAGACAGGCACTAAATTCTCTTCTACACTGAGCTTTCATTTTCTGTTTTGTCTTGAGCTTGCTGACACATCCATTATTTCATTGTGCCTTTTAAACTCTACACTTCCTGAGCGCACAATTATTGCCAGATTTTATTTGGCCTGTGGATCATTCTTGTTGGTACAGCTTGTAGGTGTACAGTTAGAGACTAGTGCTCCTTTGTCGTTGCACAGTATATGTTAGTCATGCCCTGCCCCCTCCATCAGTGGTCAGTTTCTGATAACAGACGTGCCATTGGCTGGATATTTTAGGTTAGTGAACTATTCTCGGCCTAGCAGTGACGAAAAGGTGCTAAAAAGCCTGAGCAAGATGTTATAGACTTGTTTGAGAGAAATACAAGTCATTTTTAAAACATGAATGTGGCAGAAAGACTGGACCTGAGCAGAAAATCGCAATCAGGTAACTTTTTTTCTCACTGGGCCGCACGAATCGTCAAAGAGGGAGGACATCCAGAGAACGAGTGTAGCGAGGCCGCTTGTTCCAGTGACACACTTGGATCTGCTGGCTGGCACTTTTATCCTTGTTTTGGCTTTGGCAGGTGTTCTTGTGCGTCTGGGTCTGTTTAGAGGATGCTAATGCATGAGAGCCAATCTCTCTCTCTCTTTCTCTCTCTCTCTCTCTCTCTCTCTCTCTCTTTCTCTCTTTATGTCTCTCTCTCTCTTTCTCTCTTTATGTCTCTCTCTCTCTCTCTCTTTCTCTCTTTCTCTCTCTCTCTCTCTCTGTGTCTCTCTCTTTCTCTCTCTCTCCGTCTCTCTCTCTGTGTCTCTCTCTCTGTCTCTCTCTCTCTCTGTGTGTCTCTCTGTCTGTCTGTCTCTCTCTGTCTCTCTCTGTCTCTCTCTGTCTCTCTCTCTCTCTCTCTCTCTCTCTCTCTCTCTCTCTCTCT
>JBBIGA010000138.1:10144417-10161345 GCA_037576975.1 Alestes dentex
TCTCTCTCTCTCTCTCTCTCTCTCTCTCTCTCTCTCTCTCTCTCTCTCTCTCTCTCTCTCTCTCTCTCTCGCATGCACAGCTGTTGCAGGCTGGCATGCCCAGGGGAGTTCATGTGTGTGTTTTCTCAGTCTGTGAGGGTTACAGCAGTGAGCCAGATGATGTATGGTAACCAGAATCGGACTTAGGCTAGCAACAGGCACCTTTTTTTTTTTTTTATTCCTAAGCAAGATGAATCGAACCTAATGATTTCATTTCGGGGCTGAAGATTTAATGAGCTCAAGGCAAAGGATCTCTAATAGGGGCAGACCAGCGCCGAGATGTGCTTCTAGCTTTGCAGGGAAGATGTTTAAATTGTATTACGCGTTTTAATATGTCCACATGAAGGAATCGTATTCGGTGCCTCTTAAGTAAGAGCCTTTTAAGCTGAGCAGGGCTATCGATTCCCTTTCTCCTTCTTCTTTTGTGTGATTTCAAATATCGAGTGTTGAGTTGTCGCTTGGAGTAAAGATGGCATGGTGGCATAATCATGTTTTTCTAATTAGTTTTGCCTGTGTGTGTGTGTATGTGTGTGTGTTTCTGAGGATTGTGTCCAGGTGTCTGTGTGCATGCATATGTCTGCACGTGTGAGTGTTTTGAGTAATGTGTGTGTGATTATGTGCATATATCCCAGTTCCCACAATTTTGAAATCCTTGAATGATCGTGAATTTAAGGGGGGGGGGGGGAATCAAGTCTTAAAAGTTTTTGAAAATTGGCATGAATAGGCAAGGGTCTTTGATTTTTATCATTTAGGAAATTTGCGCACGGCCTAGTGCGCGTGAGTGATTGAAGCTAAATGATTCAAGTTAAGCAGTGGCAAGCGAGGAAAGCTAACATTAGTCAAACAGCATTGTGACAATAATTAACCTTGATCCATGTCTGAAACTAGGCTGTGTTTGGTCTTTGATTTTGAGGAAATTGGGCCTTTAAAGTCCTTGAAACCGTCTAAGAAGGTGTGGGAACACTGATGGACTTGTGCTTGTATTGACTGCCAGAACAAAGCGTTGTATCTACATTTTTCCATTTTTTTTTGAAAACGCAGACCAACCTTGGAAAAATATCATTATACATGAACTTCTATTAAAAGTTAAGATTTAAAGTTATCTTATTTGGAGATACACTGTTTTGTTCCAGCACCAATGAAATGTGTGTGCGCGTGGGTTTTTTTTGGAATGTGTATAGGTGCATGTGCGTGTGTGTGTGTGTGTGTGTGTGTGTGTGTGTGTGTGTAGTGAATTACTATGTATTAACAAAATAAAACTTATACCCATCCATTCATTACCTCACCTGCTTACCCTTAACCAGTGTCGGCGGAGGCAGGGCTGGAGCAGTCGTAGGGCGAAAGGCGGAGAAACATCTAGGGCAGGTCACCGTTCCATCAAAGGGCAGACACAAACACAAACACACAATTAGCATTTCCACTCCACCGGATATGTTTATCTTTGGACTGTGTGAGGAAACCCACACGGACACAGGGAGATCATTCAAACTCCACACAGAAAGGAGACTCAACCCTCTGGCCACAAACTGAACCAAAGACCTTTTCGCCACCCACTGCACCACTGCAAATGTTTGAACAAATACGTTAAATGGCCAAAAGTATGCGGACACCGGTCCTAATTATTAAGTTCAGAGCTTTCAGCCATGCTCTTTGCTAACAGGTGGATAAAGTCCAGGACATAGCATTCACCCTCCATAGACAAACAGTAGCCATAGAATGGTTCATCCTACAGTGCTTAAGTGGGCAAACCGCTGCCCAGGCACTGCTAATCATAAATGAATGAAACAGCCATCTGTTTTGGTTTTAAAAGAGCCAAGTAAACAAAATTACATTTTCCCTGCTATTTCACATGGATGTTACTGGTCATTATCTCTTCCATCCAAGCAAACATGAAATATATCTCTGATGTTTTGGCGAGGTTCACTTTTATAAAAGGCGTGGGATCCTCCCAGCTATTGCATCGCATTGAGCAAGCGTCTCGCCCCCCACTCGAACAAACATACCCACTCAGAAACCCTCCACAGCTTCCGTTTCATATAGACAGACATAGGCACTAGATGGTGTAAAACAGTGATGTAACATATCATAAACCTTGTGACAGATTCAGCAGACTCTTTTTGTTGATCTTAGCAGGGCTTTCTGTGGTCAGTTCATATTCTTTTCCCACAAAAGTAAGAGGGGGCAGGCTGGAGTAATACTGAGAGACCGACTTTGAGTTTAAATCTTTACTGAATGCAGAATTTAAGATTCAGAGTGAAGACTATGTTACTTCAGCAAACTAGAGATCTGCTATAAATGTCAACATTTATCAATAAAATCCTGATTACCAGGCTGGCATTATTTTTAGTGGGGCTAACGTGTATTAGCAAAACAAATGACAGGGTTAGTGCATTAAACATTGCTGTGTGATGAAATGTTTAGCTTGTACATGCTTGTGATTTTAAGACTGTATCTGATTTTTAAACATACTAAAGATGATTAAAACTTTGAGCTCATCAGGTCTTTGTCTCTATACTATGGTCTGTGGTGGCTCTTTAAGATAAGATAAGATAAATCTTTATTGATCTCACAAGTGGGACATTTACCACTGTACCGTCCCCGTGCCCTCCACTAAGACAGCTAAAGATAGACCCAAAGGCTGGATGAAGGTGCCATTATTTTTTTATTTGTCACAGTTTAGAGAGTGCATGGAACTATATAAATGTAAATATAGTAAGGGTAAAAAAAAAACTTTGGCTCCTTCATTTCATTTTGTTAGACTTTCACAAGCTGCATATGTAGAGTAGAACATTACCGAAGTAATTTGACTGATTCAGTTTTTACTAGCAAAATATTTCATGATAATATTATACTTTGCATTATAATATTTCTTAATGAAACTTGAAACCGAGACCTGAATCGCTTCGTTGTGATTTAAATCATTCTTACTTTAATCAAATCAAAAACCAGTGAATACTGAACTGAAGCACACCCCTATATGAGTGATTAGATGTGCATATGCACTTTTATACATTTATACATTTCTCACATTTGTAAGAGTGGGTGTTTTTGTGGAATAGTGTGTGTGGGTGAGTGAATGTGTGTGTGTGTGTGTGTGTGTGTGTGTGTGTGTGTGTGTCTGTCAGAGGTAGCAGTGTTTTGATGTAGCTGAAATGAACCCGACTTGAATAAATTCCCCCACTGAGGTTGATATTCCCTCAGTGCTTGACGAGTGAATGCTCATAGCACCTCAGCACAGGTTGAGCTGCAGGTGTGTGTGTGCGTGTGTGTGTGTGTGTTTATGTGTGTGCGTGTGTGTGTATGCTGTAGCATTGCCACACGTCTCCTTCAGGACATTTTCGTTGCGCAAACTAAAGCAGGTGCAAAAAAAAAAGTGTGTGTAACCAGTTCGGAACATCCCTAGTGAAATCCCTTTTAGTCACACTGTAAAACACTGGCACATGAAAGCTGCGACTGTAGCTAATGTTCAGAAAGTTGCATTTAAATATCAGCGTTGCCCTCGTGACTTGATAGTCGTTTACCTCAGAGCCAACACTGAAGTGCACCGAACGGTTTGAGAGCAAAAAAAAAAACGATTTCTCTTTGAAGAATCTTGACCTTGCTTTCGCCTTTTTCAGATTGTCCTGTGGGCTCTGTTTGGTCTGTTTATTAAAGCGGAGCTCAGCATGGCGGGGGTTATTGTCGCGCCACCTCAGATGTTCGGGGGGGAACAAAACCAATTAGTTAAAAGCTCACTCAGTTTCTTTACTGATTCACATTGCATTCAGAAACACATCAAACCCAGGCAATCCAAAACCGGATGAGCTTGTAAGTGGCCCTTTTGTTTCCATTTTTTTTTTTTTTCCCCCGTTTTACCATTTTCGGAAGGCGATCGTCTGTACAGACGTGAGTGAATTATTGTCCGCCAGAGGAGAAGCTTAGTCATGGGTGACATGGATCTCATTTGGAGTTGTCTGCCACGGGCCTCACGCTGTTCTTCCTCCATTATCACGCCCCTTTAGGCTGGGAAAAAAAGGTCAGGCCAGGTAAAGAACAGCCGCTTGTTCCGCACTGCTTAATTGACGACACTCAGAAACACATCGCTGTGTGGTCTCAGGGTGTTGATGCTGATTCCTATCAGGCTCGGCTGTGCCTCAAAAAAAACCCAAAAAACAAAGGAAATGAATGCTTTTTATTGCCCCTGTCCATGTTGTAATTATTATTCATTCATTTATTTTAGAATTTATTTGAGCACATTGTGGAGTGAGTGTGTGGACGTGACACTCCTGATTTGGACCGTTTATCTGATCGCGGTCTGTCTGATGCTCTCCCTGGCATTTCCAGCAGGTTTTAGCGTTCAGTGCTTGATTTATTTGAAAGGAAATAGGCTTCGACTAACCAGCTCAGTCATTATTTGCCGTTACTAATGATCTCATTTGGAGGCAACCGTGTGCTTGGTTCTGTTTCATTTCTCCCGGCTGAAATAATCATCCACCATTTTAAAACAGAGCTGGCACTTGTGCCGGGATGCTACTATTGTTTGCAAAACCCGTTGGAGTCGAATGACTTTAAGCCTCGGTCATATCAGCTTTTCAAGATGAACCGTCAATGTCACGTATGCAGTATTAAGCTACCTAGATGGGAGCGGCGGCGGATGGCCCAAAGAGGTCTCATTTGCAGAGATGAGCTGTGCAGTGTTTTTTATTATTAGAAGAGGAAAGTGGCTTGGGGAGCTCCGTTTTATGAAATCATATCGTTTGTAGTGATTTTCATTTTGAAAATTCCAGTGCAGAGCAGAGCATTTCATCCCTGGGCACCTTTTGTGGTTTTTGATTTTTAAGAGCGGGTTTTGATTTTTTAAAACTGCTGGAGGAGATGCCGCGGCTGCCTGCCTTTTACACAACGCGTCAGGCCTCTCTACGGGAAGCATAATCCGGCCTGCATCTCTCTCCTGAATTGACAAGTCGGTCGCCAGCAGAATCAGTCGATAGCGTTTGTTCGCTTTCCTGATTAGAAATTACATGTGAGATTTAAATCACTGGAACAAAGACACATTGTTTAGGCTAGATGTGTGGGCATGAAATATTCATGGCCTGGCTCTTCCAGATGCCGCGCCAGGTTCCCCTCCTCCATCCCATAACATTTTAATGTGATTTCTCTTGTTTTTTCAAATGACCCTCGGTTGCGAGCAGCGTAAAAAAGGAAAAACAGACCCCTAACAGGACTGGCACGTGTGCGGTTGTATTGATTTAAACTAACAGATCACCTGTGGCCCTGAAGGAGCCCCTTGTTTACTGGGTTTTTGTTTAATGCCAGCTTAGTGTAGAACTATTCCTTTTTTCTCTTCCTTTACTTTTTCTTACTGCCTTTGCGACTGGGATGTATTTTTGTCAAGCCCACCCAGTGATACATGATAAACAGTTCCACCTGCAGCTATTGTGTGTGAGTGGAGCTCCTGCACAGCTCCTGTGCAGCATGTGTTTTGGTGTGATAGCGAGACTAACACAGACTCCTGCAGGACACAGGATGGAACGAACAACTCCTGCAGGCCTGCAGAGCAGTCGGGACAGGACTGAGGGAGGGAGTCCAGGTCTACAGACAACTAGGGATATCCTGATCTGATCCCAAAGATAAGTTTCTGGGTCAGTCAAAATATGTTTTCACAGAGTACTTTCAGCAGTGTTAGCCGAGATTTAAGAGGGATCCATTGTTAAGGTTGTTTTAAAGGCTCATTTTATGCAATGGCAATTATTCACATCTGAGAGGTTTTCAAGTAGATAACAAGTGATTGAAATGTCTGCATGGAACAATTATAAAGTCTATAATGAAAACAGCATATGTGTCTCCATTTGATTATGTTAGAAATGTTCCAAAATGATTATGTGGTATAAACATATATTACATTACCTGATGCAACATATTCAAGACTCCAGAGTCTCAGAGTTTTGGACATTTTGGAGATATTTTTCGGACAGGTCTATAACCACCAATCTTTTTTTCATGATACACACTGTTGTAAGTTGGCATTACTGTATGCAAAAAACATCAGTGATTTCGACCACCTTTATTTGGTAAACACAAATGTCTTTAGGTCCAAAGTACCGGCCTCCAGAAGTGGTGAACTCTAACTGCATCACTTTAAGTGATTTAGTGCAATGCTTTATATTGGCAAAATACCACAGATTAGGTTTACTAACTTGAATTGACTTATACATTGTATTCCGAAAGCTAAGCTGCAGTCCAGGTGGACTGCATCATTGAAGGCCACCGGGATGTCACTGGGAAATATCCTACAATCTGATGATTTATAAAGATGCTGTGAGAGTATTCTTCAGTCTTCTGTCACCCATAAACCTTAACACACACATTTGACACAAAGAACGTACAAAAGAAAGCAGCTATGACATCTTGTTTTTAAAGGTCAGTGCTATGAACAGAAAAAAAAAATACAGTACACTATTTCTTTAGTGGTGTAAATTGAATGTAGGGAGTGAAAAGAACCTGATTTCAGTTATTTGAACAGTTTTTCACCTGCAGAGTAGCATTTAGCTACAAACAAATGAACATTTTTCCTGTCACATTACATCATTCATATCACTAATTAGTTTGTCAGCTTATAATTGTACACATAAACAGTCGTTTCTCCATCAAGTTTCACACGCCAACTCCTTTGTCATAATGTGGCAAATCAGACCTTAGTAGATCAGTATGTTTCGCCTTATGTAACACAAAGAAGAAGCCGTAAAAGCAGCGGTCACCGTCCCTCCTCCTGGAGATCTACTTTTCTTGCCGCGTTTAGCTCCAACCTGCATGCTGCCCCTCCTCACGCTGCCCCCTCCAGCGTTTTCAGGGACTCCTAAATAAGTGTATTAGCCAGAGCATGTGTAGCAGATTGTGGTAAGAACTTCTCTGGTCTCTTCAAGAACAGGGTTAGGGACCACTCACTTAAAGGACAGTGCTACCATGGACCCACCAGAGTCTTTGGGCATGCAGTGATTGTGTACACTGTATGGCTGCACTATTTGTGAAAGTACAAATATGCGATCAAAGCCTCACATCGAAAGATATTCAACATTTAGAAGATGAAGATCAGGACTGGAGGCAAAAAAATAAACCAGGACATATCAAAAAGTAACGAAACTGGGGCTTGGGGCTCTAGATATAAACATGTGGACTACCGTAGGAGGATGAGAACCATGCATGGAATATTTGGAGGACCATGTCGTTAAGATTTAATGAACAACCTCCATAAATTTTTATTATGCTCTTCTTGCCGGCAGATTACATTCAAACAAAAGCTGCTTTCCTGTGCTGTAAGCTGACCCGAGGGACCCAAGATGATTAAAGCATCGGCTCCTGAAGCATTGGCTCCCACCCCGCTACCACCCTCCTTTTTTTCTCCACTGTTTATTGCTGTAGTTTCCCGTATTCCAGCACAATTTTCCTCCCTGTTTTAGTTCCCCTCTTTGGTTTCCATTAGGAGAATGAAATTAGCTCTGGAGGCTCATAGCGGAGTCTCCAGCCCTGACAGGCCGTACCTTGTTTAATTGCCTATATCTTAAACAAATAGGTCCCCTGGGAGATGTGTGTTTAGTTTGTAATATTGGAGATTTGATAACTTGTCACCTGTAATTTGAGTGGAGATTGATGGGATGCGATGGGCGGCTGATTCGCTGGGCTGCGGCATTCAGGCTGCTGCGTGCACGCCGCTTTTCGTCTCATTAGAGTGTGGGAGACTCTGGACCTCCATCTTCATGACGCACTTGACAGACAAATAATAAGCTGTCCGTCAACTCTCAAGATAGTAGATGTTTATAGGTCGATGGCTCTCTCGACTTTCGAAGGCAATAGCGCTCAGTAACAGCCCCCTAATCACGGCAGCCTTATCTTGAAAGCTGGCTGCACTTTGCAGCTCTTATCGATTTCTCCAGTGTCGTCGTTATTCTAATGGTTTGCATGAGGTAATGGGGGAGACTGATGTGTCAGCAGAAAGCATGTGGTTTCACATGGGACCACATTAATGCAGAAAGAGCGGATGATCGAAATCATCAAGACCCAGCTCTGCTCTTGGGGAACCCCTACCATGCACACTATAGTATAGTCTTTGCCATAACACACCCTTCATAGCTGAAGAGAGGCTTGTTAATGAACTGATTATCTGGATCAGGTGTGTTAGAGCAGAGAGAAGCACTATACACACTATACTTACTTATCTCTCCATGCTGTATACACCTAGCCTCTTATAATTGTTCAATTATTTCTGACTTGTAACTCACCGAGCCAGAGAAATTCTGTCAGAAGTGTAGATTCTAACCTTTCAGTTAAAGGCACAATGCATTTAGGTTTTCCCTCCTAATTTAGTCATGTCTATTGCTCACCTGCCAGCTGAGTTTCCCCCCCTTATGCGACGCTGCCCAGTTGGAAAGCTGAAGTTTAGCACCATGTGCTAAACCATGTGGAGCAAATTACCAAATCTTTTGAAAATGTTGTTAATGCAGCATCATTGAACTGCCCGGCTCTCTTTGAGAAACACTTAGAATCAGAGGTATTATGATTTGAATGTAATGAAGTATTGTTGTTTGTTCAGTATTTGGCCATATTTGGCCATTTCTTGAGTAATTGCTTTATTTGACAGTATAGCAACAGCAAAAACTCTTAAAAGGTCCTAAAGGTTAATACTGACATTGTTCTGGTCCATCAGTTTATAATCGTATTGACCTTAGGTAATTTATTTCCTCGGTCTCTGCTTTCGAGATGTGAGAAAATGTCAAATCATAGTGGCTGATATTGTATACAGAGCAGTGGCCCTGTACTGGTTTAAAGTTTACACTACAGCAAGCATGTCACAGTACAGCTGACCTACTTAATTGCTTTCTTGTCTCTTTAATTCATTACCCACCAGAAACTTCTTATCACTTTCCATGCCTACAGTAGCTCACTATAGTGGCTGTGTAATGTGAAGGAGCTCCCTGCAAAAATGTTACCAGCCAGCAGCGGTCATTTAGACATGCATGACTTCAGTGCAATTACATTTCCGAATGAGGCCATAAACTCAAGAACAGACACATGCAGCAGAGCGGCCAGGCCTGCCACGGTGCTCTTGACCCAAGACCAAAGGGTCTCAATTTGCATATGACTCGCAAACCCCTGGGGCCTCTTGGCGGGTCCCTGGAATAATAATCTTTTCCTACTTCAATGACACTGCATGGTTTTCCGGACCATATAAACAAGGGTAAACATGATTAAATGTGCAGTAATGTAGCCTGAGCACCTGCGGTAGCAGCATCATTATTTTTTATAGGAAATTCTTGAATACGTGCTGTCAATTACCACGCAATTATGTGCAAATCTGCCATAGCAAAGTAATGTGTATTTTTAGCACCCAAGTAAGGTGCAAATTTCTCTGAACATAACAAAACTTGTGTGAACTTGTGGGCCTTTTTTGAAATCCCTCTGGACCGGTTTGTGTCCTCATTAACAATGCTGGCGTTCTACGGTCAAGGAAACAGAGCTAGCGGGAGTCGCTCAGGTTTTTCCAACTCAGTCATCGGGCTTGTCAATCACGTTTGCTGGAGTGTCGGTGGAAGTAGGTCACGGTGGTACAGTGGTTGAGGCTGTTTATAGAAAAGCCGTTGTTTCTGTGTCAGTGTTACCACCCTGAAGGTGGCATGGAAATCAGCGCGTTCATAGTAGACTTTTGCGGCTGGAAAAAAACACGACCACGAGATTGTGCTGTAAAAATAAACAGCCGTCTTTTTCTGATTACCGAGAGTAAGGAATCTGACGCCGCTTTCGTGGTGCCACGCGCAACACTCAAAGAGTCGAACTCTGAGCATTCTCAGCAGTGTATGTCTCACGGCTAGAGGACAGAGGGCTGCCACACTGAAGAGAAGTGTCTGCACATGCAAATAGCGCCATTCCAGATGGAAAATGGGGGGTGGTGTCAGAGGATGAGATGTTAAAGGCAGGCCATGGTCCCGTGGTGTATTTTATGATGATGTGCAAGCGGGGGGCCTGGGAGCAGCGCTAAAGTTTTCATTTCTAGAAAGCGCAATAACACATTTGCTTAGCAGTAACATTTTTAGCCCTCCCTCTTTGCCTCTTTATGGAAATGTATTCGCAAAGAATAGCTTTGTAGTAAGGGCCGACGAGCTCTGATGAATCCAGCTTATGCTGTTATGTGAGTACAAGGTGTGATGCCAGGGCAGAGGCGTAGGTAAGCATTAGAAGTCTCCTTCTCGTCGAATCCAGTTTGCCGTTGTGTCGAGGAAGCGGCTCTTATCTGTAATTATAATGAGCTGTGTCATTAGTGTCAGGGTAACGGAGCAGAGCTGCTACATAGAGTCAAATCAACAATGGTTTGCCTTCTTGTGTTTGCCAATTTCTTTCAACACATTTGTATTCCGAAATAATTGTGCAGACCCCGTGGCTCTGAGCTGCTGTTTTCCTTTCTTCGGAATTTCACACTATCACTATTAACGTGGTACAGCGTACACGCATTTACATAGGTGTACACCCACACGCGCACAAACACACACACACACACACACACATACACCTGACACATTTCTCCTGGCTTTTGAATGCTAGGGGTTTCTGTCCATTCGCCCTGTCATTGGTGAGCCCACTTTGTATTCTGAGCGTGACACCTGCCGTCCCTTCATATTATCCGCCTATCTGAATTACCTTGCCAGTGAACTGCTGAAAGCCATTTTGCAATGCTATCAGAACAATGGCTGTTAATGTGATGACTATAACAGAGCACTTACTGTAATATTATTGGTATTTGCCTTTGAATTCTGTCCCAAGGCCAGCAGTACAATAGCAGTCCATCGCAGGGAGCTATCTCCAGCCACTGATTAGTCTGGAAATGAATTTGTGGGACGAGTTGGCACTTTTAGACGTCTCAAATATGCTAATAGCTAGTGGAGGTGGGCTATTACATGTCCATTTGTTAATGGCGAGACATTTAGGGTGGTGTAATATTAGTGCAGGACATGACTCCACGGCACAATTTGCGGAAATCAGGTTGCAGTCTGTTAGCCCCATTAAAACGAAGGCTTCCAGCGACACAGCTAGAAGACATTCCCGACTAGTCTGGTGGACGACGAGGATGTCCCGCCATGTTTTCTGGAAAGAACGTTGAAAAGCGGCAAAATGAAACAAGTGGCTTGGAATCATTGTACCCAATGTGACCTCATCTGAGACGCCGCGCAGTCAGTTACGTTCTGAAAGCCGTTTTTAATAGATAATTTTGAAAGTGTGAGAGCCTTCTTGACAAACAGTGGGCTTTCTTTTTTAATTTCCCCGCAGGGAGCTGGGGAAGTCTTTGAAGAGAAAAGCTGAGGCATTTTTTTTTCCTGACTCTCATTTTCCTGTGTGGTCGTAAAAACGTACCGAGGCCCATTCTTTTTTCCCTTTTCTCCCAAACTGGCCAGACGCACGCCAGTGTGTTTTACCTCCGCCTGCTATCCATCGGGACAGGGGCCATGTAGTCAGCATTTAGGCAGGAAGTCCAGCGAGACCCTATAATTGTGTGTGTGTGTGTGTGTGTGTGTGTGTGTGTGTGTGTGTATGTGTGTGTGGGGAGAGAGAATAAAAAAGAGAGAGAGATATAGGATGGATTCGAGAAAAAGCGAGAAACTGCAACAGGAGGGGAGATGAGAAAGACATAGAAAGCTAGAGAGAAAGAGGGAGAGAGACTTTTCTTTTACTCAACAGTGCTGTACTCAATTACTAATCCCTCTGCCTCCCTGGGGAGCAGCCCTCTGGCCGCTGGATCGTTAACCTTTTGCAGAGTCAGTGGACATGTATCCTGCCCCCTAAACCCCCCCGCCCATGAGGAATCGTCCCAACAGCAGCCAAACCGAAACAGAGACAGTCAAACCGAAAACTAAAAGCCGTGCAAACTCGAAACCTCTGCTGCCTCACTTTCAATACAACCGACTCTGGCAAGTAAAGGACTAGAAGAAGAAAGCGAGACAATAAAGGGCTGCTGGGGAGTGGTGTGTGTGTGTGTGTGTGTGTGTGTGTGTGTGTGTGCATTTGACTTTAGCACTTTGTGAGGAACTAATGTTCAGAGGAGAATATGACACTTTTGTGATTTGGAGTTAGGTTAAGGTTGGGGTTAGTTGTGTGTCAAGGTGAAGCCTTACTTTACCAACTCAAAAATGTACAAATATATATAATATAATATAACACCATCTTGTGTGAGTATGTGGTGGTGGTGGTGGTGTGTATTATGTATGTTTATGAGTATGTTTATGTGTTTGTGTGTGTGTGTGTGTGTCACATGGGTAATTTAATCTCTTGTTTTTCCATGTTATCTGCTCATAGCAGTACAGGACACAGCAGCAGTGCACTTAGTTCTCTTCTTGATTCTATAAGTAATTTCTGTAATTAGTTGACTAATTACAGAAACTAACAAAGGTTGATTGTAATTTTAGGATTCTCTGTTTGCTGCTTGGTGACTGATTCCCACAGCTACAGCGTTAATTAAGTTTTTACTGGTCGCTGTAGCAGTCTCAACAATCGGCGGTGCTTAAAGTCCCTTTTGTAGCCAAGTTGTAGAATCACAAGCGAGGGAAAGCCGCAGCCATAAGCACCTGAACAATAGAGAGTGCGGAGTGTGCACCTCCACTTTTATTGGAGGGGTAGCAAACATATTTTTTATTCAAACAAAACATGACTTGAAATAACTTTTTACGCGTTTAACAAAATGTAATGTTGTCAACGTTCCATAAAAAACACTGCCCTTTGAGAAGCAGACCAGTGAAAATGACTCACTCCTTGCTGCAACATTTAATCAGGAGCGAGGCGCTGAGTCTCGGCACAACGCAGAAGAGTGCATTCATGATTCAGCGGCAAGGATTTCAAACTAAATGTATTTTTCTTCTGGTTAGTTCTGAACAGAAATGGTACCTTTCTTGCTTCAATTTTCCTCGCTTCTCTCTCCAGTTGTTAACCGGTTTGGACAGTTAATAAAGTCTACTAAGGATCCTAGTAGATGCAAAACCTGTATAACGTGTAAGATATAGGATTTAGATGTAGTTATTTAAGAAGTCAGCTTGCTAGGTAACCGTCTACCCTTTTTTCCCACCAGGACATTTCCACAATCTTAAAAACGAAGGTAGCACTCATTACACCCCAAATCATTAAACACAGCTGTGTACTCAACTGTGAAAAGTAATTAGGCCCAAAGCTGAATGATTAAAGCCTACTAATGTTGGATAGTTAACACACTTTAGCATCAGATAGCCTAGTCTTACAAAGCAACGTTGTAGAAGGGAGACAGAAATGTAGAGCACACCACTCTTGAAAGTTGTCTTTCAGAAAACTGGAAAGAGTTCAGTCTTTATTGCATACACTGATGTGAACCGCCATTCTTCAGGCACATGGAACGACGCACGCTACAACCACACTTTACACAGGACTCCATAAAGTGCTTATGCACAACAATGTGAAATGACAGTAACTACCACATGCAGTTTATCATAAATATACAGGGCGATAACTACACAATAAAGCAATAAAAAGTCTAGACATGAACTACATAAATGGCTGAGAAGGAATTAGTGCAGACAGTTATTAACTGTAAACTGTGCAGACAAAGGTGTCCTTCAGCACTATTTAAAGAATTCAAGAATTTAAAGTGCAACTGCGCAGAGATGGCTAAGAGTTGTGTGATGTGTCTGTGCTGGGAAGGGTCTAGATTAGTCCAGTTGGATGTTGGGGGACTGCAGTGCGTTCAGTTTTCGGACCTCCTAGGGGGAAGGAGGAAGCTGTTGCACAATTAGCTGATGAAAGAACGGATGCTCCAGTACCTTTTGCCAGATGGCAAGAGGTTGAAGAGCCCATGAGAGTAGTGGGAGGGGTCATCCACAATGCGGCGGACGCAGCACCTGCGGTAGGAGGCGCTGATGGTGGGCAGAGATCTCTCAATGATTCTCTTAGCTGTATTCACAATGCTCTGTAGGGTCCTGCTGCCTGAGACAGTGTAGTTTTGTGTCTGCGGCGGGTTGTGAAGAAATATGCAAGTAATTACCGCAGCAGCAGCCAATTTTGCTCTAAAAATGTAAGCTACCAACTCATTAACCCCCTCACACACCCTTCACCCCCTCCCCCACCCGGGGAAAATCTGATTCAGGAATCCCATGGCAGCTAAACCCAAAATGATGCATTTTTATGCATTATAGTAGAGATTCACAGCAAAGGCAGACCAGTGAACGTAAACTAGGAAATTGTTTAACTAACACAGTCCGTTTCCCTTGCGCAGTGTGTGTCAGTGGGGAATACTCGATAAGGGTCAAGGTCTGGCAGACTTTTACTCCAAACATGATTGTTTTTTGGCTTTTTTTTGTTATTTTTCAAGCTAATCTGTGGTGCAGTTTTATGATTTAAATATCACGAGGCGTTCATGCTGCATTTGGGGGCTGCTACACCTGTATCAAAATGTGGTAGCATAATTACATAGGGCTCATTGTGCTAAACTTTTTACTATTTAATGTAGCACATTATCTGATTCATGTTATTTTAAAATGCAACTGATTAAAAATGCTGGATTGGGGCTTTAACAAGCAAATAACATTATTTATGTAGTGTTTATACAGCCCACACAGTGTGAGCTCTGAGTTACAAAAGAAGCTAATAAAAATGGGCCAATTTGGCTGGAAAGCAATAGGAAACAGCCATAAACATTTTTGATCAGTGCACTGGTTGCACTGGTTATCAGTGAAATGAATGCAAAATAATTACAAAAGTGTGACAACAAAACCAATTCATAGTCATTTAAATATTTTTCTCCCAGGTTCTTTGTCCACAATTAAATATAATTGAACTGGATTAATACATAGAAACCTTTTTTCCTGCTGTTCAAAAAAACAGGTGTGTGTGTGTGTGTTTGTGTGTGTGTGTGTGTGAGTGTGTATTTGTGTGTGCTTCTTAAGTTGTGGCTGAGAGCATTTCTTTAAGTGCCTGCTGTGGCAGAGCTTTTCTTGCAGCACTGTAATTAACAGGGTTTTGGTTTTACTGGATGCATCAACCTTCAGCCTCTGGACCTTTCTCTGACTTAGTTTCAACCTAGTTTAGTCAGTCTACTGAAAATGCTGCTGCTTTTAAATGAAGAGTACAAACCCGTCATGCTTTCGTTTTATTGTACTGCATTTTGCTGCCCTGAAATATCAGCACTTCCCCTTACACAGTGCCATTTTTCTGCTGGACAGCTGTAGGAGATTCTACAGGTAAAAGGCAGCAGGATTGGGGCCAAGAGAGATCCATACTGCATTAATCCCCCCTCAGCCACTAGCCCCCACCACCAGTCCCCCCCTCCCCACCCCAGATATCTGTGCGGTTTAATTTCCAGCCTGGTCCACTCCTGCGCAGGGCTTGTAATTTTGCGGGGAGATGGAACTCTGTAATGATGTCCCTGGTGAGGAGTGCACGGGAGGAAAAACTCTGACACTGGAGATTGCTGTAGAAAGAGTGCAACATTTAAGCCTGCAAGATTACCTGCAGCAGCTCGGCTCAGGCGGTGCCGCTCCCTCCGGCCTCCTCCGACTACTGGGCGAGAGGATTGGGACGCCTCTCGTCCCGAACGCCGCCGGCTGTGAGATGCAGCAAGAGTGCTTTACCACTTCATTTGATGTGCAAGTTTAAGAGGGCAGAGGCGACCTTATCTGTTATGCCTCAGTCTGTCCTGGTGAGGCATAATACGCTTGAAGTGTCAAAGAAAATCGTTGAAGGAGCCGGGAGGAAAAGAATTGGTCGCTGATGAATGATTTCAATGCCTTCTTTTGTAGCACACTGAATCGTGAACAGGCGCACCTCCTGGTTTGGCCCCAGTTCAAAAGATGGGCTTGTGTAACTCTTTAAAAGCAATTTCAGGCCATTAAGGATGATTACAATACGCACAGGCCCGGCTTTGAGCTTGAAGTGTGTTTCTGCAGCAAGTGAAATAGAACCAACTGTCATTCGTCAAAGCCCTGCATTAGATCAAATGGATAAAGGCAAAAGAATGAACTACAAACACTCCCTCGTCCAGACTTGTGCAAAGAGCGAGAACGCACGAGAGAGAGAGAGAGAGAGAGAGAGAGAGAGAGAGAGAAATGGATGCTAATGAGATGGGGGGTGAAAAAAGTTTGGGAGGCTACAGCTGTGCATGCTGTCACTTTGTCTGAAGTCAGAGAGAAAAGTCCTTCTCACTGGCCGCTCGCAGGACAAGCCCTGGGTGGGCTTTATCCAGAGCGGTTTCAGACCGCTTTGCCAGTGTGAACCCTTTACTCGCTTGTTCCAAAAAAGAAAAGAAAAGTGTGTGCCGTAATTAATTTGTGGGAACAGCAGTTGGTGTCCTCATTATTTTTCCAGTGTTGAAACTCAAATTTGGAATTACAGATCTCCTCTCTGGATAAATGTACAAACCACATCTTAATTTGACAGGGCCAGGTGCCAATTCCAAATATTTAAAGTCCAAAAGGAGAGCGCCTTCACTATAATTACCCTCTCATCAGAGTGGAAGCTGTACTCCTCGTTTCTCTAACGGGCCAAAGAGACTGGCTGATCCTCGCCCTCCAGAACCCACTCGGGCTGTGTTTTTTCACACCACACAAGAGCATAATTTAATCATTAATTGGCGGAAGAGTCTATTCACCTGTTATTATTAATGTGTGCAGTGATGGTGGTGATTTATTTTTACAATCCAATTAGACACGTATTTACACCAGGTGAGTTGCTTTTCTCCCCAGCTGAGTGCTTTAATGAAGTGAATTATGGCAGAGGTACCGCAGAATGCCCTAGCGCCTTGTGTGTGTGCGTGTGTGTGTGCATGTGTGTGTGTGCGTGTGTGTGTGTGTGTGTGTGTGCGCGTGTGTGCGTGTGTGTGTGTGTGTGTGTGTGTGTGTGTGTGTGTGTGTGTG
>JBBIGA010000138.1:10161445-10171894 GCA_037576975.1 Alestes dentex
GTGTGTGTGTGTGTGCGTGTGTGTGTGTGTGTGTGTGTGTGTGTGTGTGTGTGTGTGTGTGTGTGTGTGCGCGTGTGGCTGTTCCGGCGGCAGCAGCTGGCAGAAGTGGAACCAAGCTGCAGTAGCAGCTCTTCTCCTCCAGGTGATATCTTTAAAGTTTAGGGGCCAGGTCCTCAGTCTTTTTCTTCTCCTGAAATTTGTTTGGCTCTTTCTACTTCTCCCTATGAGCACAGAAAATGATGCCGGGCGTTGATGAACTGCGGGTCGTGTTCAGTGAGGGCGATCAATATCGTTGACTAGGGGACGGTTAGAGAATGGGTGGGGAGCGGTCAGGTGGAGAAACGCTGCTGATGGCTTGCATCGTTGCAGCCAGCGCGTGGCCCGCTGCATAACAAAAGAGTGCAGGTGTCAGTCGATGAGCAGGAGCGGCGAGGGAAGAATGCCAAACAGCCGGGGTCCCGTCAGCCGAGCCAGGGAGCAAGACTCAGCTCCTCCAACTCGGAGAAAAGTGGGCGCTAAGGTTCTGTTTTAAAAGTTACTACTTTTTGGCCTCGGATAGTATTATTTATCAAATTAGACATTATATAATAAATTAAACGATTCATTATATGAATTACATTTACATTTCATTTACATTTCCTATCAGTTCTGTTTCAGGCCTGCTTTTCATTTGTTTCAGCAAAAAAAAAGAAATTACTAAAATGTTGTGCTTGTTCTGTCTGCAACATTAGACTTCTAACTCTCTCACTCAGAAACATAACTGCGGTATGAGCTGAAAGTTTAGAGTCTACTCGTGTCCTGAGTGAGGAAAAAATAGGTGCTGATGATGGGGAGAGAGATCTCGATGATTTTCGTAGCTGTCCTCACGGTGCTTTGTAACGTCCTGCTGTCTGAGATGGTGCAGCTCTGTGTCAGACCACAAAATTCTACAGTTGTAAGGAAATATGCAACTAATTATTGTGTCAGCAGCCAATTTTGGTGTAAACTGTAATCAACCAACCCATTTACCCTCACACCCCCATAGAAAAAAATTATAAATTCAGGTGCCCATGGCAGCTAAACCCAACATTATACAGTTTATTATAGTATTTCAGCTTGTAGATCACGGAGACTAAATTACTAGAAATTGCTTAACTGACATGTTGCACAGTCCTTTTGTAGTACAACGCAATACTGCACAATAACTTTCAGACAAAAAAAAAAACAGGAAGTAGGAAAAACTAAGAATAGGATTAAAAACAGTAAGGACCAAGAAGGGTTAACCACCTTTCTGTGCTTCATCCACTACTCTCTAGCTCCTTGCTGACGCAGTTTCGTGTTCTCTGACCACACTTGACAAAAGCAGGAAACAAAACACCAGTGCTTTTTGCACCTGGATGCGTGTGTCTATTCTTGGGGAGTGAAAAAAGGGAAAGTGACAGAGATGTTACTGAGTAAGAATATCCTTATGATTAATTTAATCACAGGATTGGACACAGCAGTCATGGGCTGTGTGTTGAATATTTATTTTTTGTTGAGTGGCAGGAAGAAACCTGTTGATTGACAGTTCCTTTGATAGCCCAGGCAATCGAGTGTGCTTTCATGTCTCACTTGATCCAAGAAACAAGCGAGTTTCTTCGTACACTTATTTGACTGCAGGAGTGTTCTGCATTTTAAACTGTCACCAGCACGGAATGGCTATTTCTCTACAAGACATTTCACATGCCTCATTGGAACGAGTGCAGCTGATCACATTTCACCTCAATGTTTTTAGAGAATCTTCTGACTAGAAATGGGAGAGATGAGGTCTTAAGGCATTTGAGGATGTGATGCAATCATCCACAGCTATAGTCAAACGGTTTTGCCAGTAGTTAGAGAGTGAGGCTCGGTCGAAGGTTTAGTCACTGAGTCTCTGAGAGCGCGGCATTCTGCTCGGCACTGCTTTGAAGCTTTGCCTCTCGTTTTGCTGGAAAAAGACTGAGATGCGAATTTCAAGCTGATTATCCCACAGCCCGCACATTTTCAGAATTGCAAGCTGATAACAAAGCATAACAGTGGCTAGGCTCGAAATCCTTTAACTTACAAAGTATTAATTGTAATGACATCTACAGCCAAATGTCTACAGTGATCTTAGGCCCCTGTTTAGCTCTGGGCCTCCTTGTAAAGGAGCTTGTGTTTCGTTTCGTGCCATGAACATTTGCGAAAGATCAATCAGAGACATCAACTACCTCAGAGAGTTCACATTGTTCCAGAGATTCTGTTACGAATACACAAGTCACCACCTTGTGCCGCACATGTAGAACAAGCACAAAACAAACACAAAATGTTTTAACTGTTCTTACCATGCAGGGTGGCCAACTGGATGTGTAGATCCTTTAAAGAAGTTCATTATTTAATACATTTGTTTTACCTGTAACTCCCTGGGTGTTTCTTTTGTGGGCTTTTACTTACCTGCTATTTGGCAGCATAGCACTGTGATTCGAAGGACTTGGGGTTTGATGGGAGCTGTAGTTCCCATTTCATACCATTCCTGGAATTGTGAATTTTTATAAAACTGGTTAGGTTGTCTATAATAAACATGTGTAATTATTTTAAAAAGAAGGTCTTAGTGTATAAAATTGAGAACTTGTTAAAAAAGAATCAATAAAGAAATATGAAACACATCTTAAAAATCATGTATCAGACCTATCTGAGAGCTGCCTGGGCCTGGTCTTAATACTCTGATGAGTACCTGTAATTGGCAGCCATAAGTGCAGCACTCTCAGTTTGCAGTGCCATGGAAACTGAATTAAACGCAGCAACACCAACAGAGTGGGAGAAATAATTAAAACAGGCTCCAGACTATCCCTAGTGTGTCCATGACTCATTAAAAATGTTTGTATGACAACATCGTAGAGAGAGTCTTATAGTTGCTTTTTATTCACTTTATTGCTAGATGTGCGTTCAGGGAAAGCTGACATGACCTATCTCAGATATGCTTTCTAGCTTTCACTGTGCTTCTGGCTTTTGCTCATTACGTTTTCTGACCGAAGAGAGGCTGTGGGGAACAGAGATGGGAATCGAGACAAATAGTCCGATCCATTGGAATTGTGTGCCTATCGATTCCTTTTATCAGTGCCATCCAGTTCTGCCAAAAAAAGATCATGCATCATGACGTCAAACTGTGCATCCTTGCTGCTGGAAACTATCAACAAGAAGTCATGGCAGAGAACGTCACAGCACGGCTTCCTTTAATGGAGAAATATGACAACAGTGCTACTTGCAGCGTCTATAAAATTATAATTTCGGTCGGAAACACCAGCGATACGGAGTAAAATTATGTGAATGCCATGTGTTTGACACTCTGCACACAATCGTAAATGCCTCCCTTTAGGGAGTGTAAATTTGTGGTGACAGGCGAACTTTTGCTACAGATAGCTTTGAGGCTGCAGCAGCTGCTCAACTTGCCCAGCAGCTCAGAACTTTTCAGTTTATTGCTACATCCAATCCTATAAAAAAAAATCATATTGACTGTTGTTATGCTTTACACACAACACATTTTGAGCTAAAAATACAACACAAAAGCTGTTTTTGTCAATGTTCAAGGCATTGCGAGTTCACATTTTGCAGCTGAAAGCGAGGAATGCCATGCTGTTCTTAAACACAACCTGGCAAATGTTTCAGGGACTCAGCGTGCAGTATTCAGGTCAGGTAGCCATTAGAGCCGGCAGTCAGAGATGTGCTCTTTGTAGTTTTGACCAAACTGAACAGTCTAATGTTATCTCTTGCAGTGCAAAAAAAAACAAAAAGGAAAGCTGAAACTTATTTACATAACATAGCAAGAAAAACACATTGTAGCGGTTCCTTTATTGCTGGTAAACATGCAGAAAATGTTAGTCAGGGGTCTGCGGTGTCTACCAAGGAGTTCACCAAGTACTTGATTCAACACCAGATAAAGTAATGCCTTGATAACACGATGTATGAATTTATGAATGAGAACTGAGTTGTTGTTGTTTTTGTTTTTTTTAACTAATTTGTTTTCATTCTTTTTAAGAAAAGGAGCATTATTTTCACATGCTCAGATGTTATTAGGCAGTTATTCTTTGCTGTGTTCACACAGAAATTTGATCAGGAATAGAAAGGAAAATGATAATAAACGTGTGTAATTATTTTAAAAATAAGGTCTCCTTGTCTACCAAGGAGTTCACCAAGTACTTGATTCAACACCAGATAAAGTAACACCTTGATAACATGATTTATGAAAATGAATGAGAACTGAGTGGTTGTTTTTTGTTTGTTGTTTTTTTTTTTTAAACTAACTCATTTGTTTTCATTCTTTTTAAGAAAAGGAGCATTATTTTCACGTGCTCAGATGTTATTAGGCAGTCATTCTTTGCTGTGTTTACACAGAAATTTGATCAGGAATAGAAAAGGAAATGATGAGTAATCAGACTGGTAATGGCACTGTGTTCATAAAACCTTATCAGCTGTGAATGACGAGCCACCTGTCGGTGTACTTTGGAGAAGTAAAAGATCATCACTGCATCCCTGTCCTGAATCCAGCTATGCTGCAACACTTCTGAATCATTCAGGACAAACGCTTTCTCTCATTTTGGACTCACTGTTGAAAGAACTTAACATGAACCTACACCAGCAGGATTTTACCAATGCATGTAGGTTTGCAGTCCCAGAGTGACTTAAAAGGAAGGTGAATGTAGCATCAAGAGTCATTCCCAGTGGTTCTTATTGGTATAGTTTGTGTCTGGACAGACATAAACTTTTGATCCAACGTGCTGTCAGACCAGTATAACATAGTCTTACCATCTGTTTGAATGACCCCATGTGCTGTTCTTTATATGAACATAACAGAGTGTATTATAGAGTGTCTTTTTAAGCAAACAACATGTCAACAGTGCATCATCTGCTTTAGTGAACCCAAAGCTAGGACTCTTTCAGCACTGATGTGAGTGAGGTGGCCACCCAGAAGCTAATTTTCGGAGGTGGTATTGTGTAGTGTAAGGTGGCAGAGGAGGACACAGAACACAGCTTCAGGTGAAACACAGATCACTGTTCTTTAATCCTGCACAGCTCAAGCCGCACTGACATGCGGCACAGAGCGGATTGAGTCAGTCTGCTGTCGGCCTGCCTGACTTTGCATTGCCCCGGGGACCAAGAGGGAAAGGATGAGGGAAGAGCACGGGAGAACCCCCGACAGCGATGTCCCAACTGATTGTAGTGTGGAGGCGGACAAACAGACAATGAATATGGATAAGCCCCTGCTGCCCACCCCCAACAGACATGCAAGGGAGTCTGGGACACAAGCCCTGTTCACATGCATTTATGTGGAGTGTCTCTAAATAAGAGCTGAGAGCCAACCTCTGCCCCTGGGGGGGGCTGCAGACAAGCGAAAGGCCACCCGGCCCATCGGAGCGCCTCTGCCAGACCCCCGCACCTGGCAAAACAAGTGACAAAACACAGGCAGAACAAGCCTGCAGGGACACGGCCCCTTGTACACTGGTGACAGTCTCAGTGCCACAGTGCCCGTCTCTATTTACTAAACCATCCCAGGCATGAGCCCAGCACAATCACGAATCTCACCAGCTGTCACCGGACTGGCATCAGTGTCATTTGGGATGTGAAAATGATTTTAAAAAAAAGAAAAAAAATCTGTTCAACGGCAAAGAATACGTTTACAATGATGTCTAACGACTACTTGTAAAATCTATGAAAAACAATACAAAAGTGTTGTGCAGACACTAGAAACGGATGTAATTTGAGACATTTTTATGTGTGCTCCTAGATTGGATACATGTCCTGTACATGGCCTTGATGAGAATTTCAGACAGAACAAAGTATACAGAGTGCAAAGAGAGCAAGAGAGAGAGAGAGTGCAAGGAAAAACACAAGAGCAACAAAACAACAGGCCAAGACAACATTTAGTGTTGTCGAGGAAGCAGCTACGTGACAAGTTTGAATGAATACAGTATCATGACGATGCAAGCAGCAGAGTCGTTGAGTATGCAAAACTGCAAATACAGAGGTAGACAGCAATATATAATAGTTGGGCAAATAATGGGAGGACAGAGAATACGCAGTATATAATAAATAAGTGGTTTTACAGTGGCAGTTGAGCGTGTACATTTCAGTGTGTATAAGCATCTTGTTAAGGGAAGGAAGCAGTTCAGTTCAGTGGTGTGCTTGTTCATGTGTTTGTGTGTCCGTGTGCGTGGGGTGTGGGTTGGACGACTCTGGATTGAGAAATCTGATGGCCTGAGGAAAGAAATTGTTTGATGCAATGGAGGCCCACTGGCTATAGAACCTCTTGCCAGACGGGAGAAGGGAGAGGAGGTCTGCACGTCTGTATGCTGGAATCAGCATAACAAAGGTAGCCAGTCCAGCACGGTCACCCCGTTTGTTGCACACACTAGTGGAATTTAGGGAGAACTTACTTGAGATTTGTGTAACAGACATCTCCGTTGACACTGAGCAGTCTGTCTAGGTGTGAGTTTTGGAGTTCACTGATGGCTCTGTAAAGTTAGCATTAGCGTTGTTAGCATTAGCGCTGGGTGGGATGTACACCGTGACTGTGAGCATGGTGATGAATTCCTACATTAAATTATAACTACATCGAACAGTTATAATCTCCAACAGCGGTGAGCAGTAACTAGAGTCCTGCACAGCGTTCATACACCAGTCAGTGTTGATGTAAACACACATACCTGATCTTCCTGAGTTTATCTTCCTGAGTTTTGCTGGTCAGAGCCGCACTTCTGTCCGGGTGAAATGTGAGCATGTTGTTAATCTGGGTAGCTCTGTCTGGAAAGCTCTTGCCGAACCATGTCAACAGCATAAAACAACAACAACATGTAAAGACAAAATGAACAATATATGTAATAGAACAGTATGAATGCGCAATATAGATTTATATTTATAAATATAGGATAAATATGAATGTATGTATGTATTATTTCTTCATGTAATATGTTTATACTGTGCAGTATATTGTGTCTATGCATGTGTCCATATAAAAATATTTTTAATCGTTTAAATACAGTGATACATACATAGACATACATACAAATATGAATATTTATCTTATATTTATAAATATAAATATAAGATCAATATTAATATATGTATGTATTATTTGTTCATGTAATATGTGTATACTGTGCAATATGTTGTGTCTATGCATGTGTCCATGTAAAAAATCATACATTTTTTAACCGTTTAAATACAGTAATATATACATAGACATACATACAATATTGCATAGCCACAATTTATATAAATACATATTATGCATACAGTATATATATATACATGACACTTAAAACGCTCTCAAGAAATATATATATATATATATATATATATATATTGTTGTAAAGTTTCGCTATAGACAGTCCGTTAGGTTCGGTCTGGAAATGCACTGCCTGCAGTTAAAAGTTCGTGGGACTGATCGGGCAGCAACATTCTTTCTGACCGGGCAGTCGGCACGAATCGGGCACTGACAGGCCCAGAGAGGCTGCTGCAACTTGGCGTGCTGTTATATGGGTGGGGAATGATGTCATTCTTTGCTGCACAAGCTTATAGCAGCATCACCCAACATCAACAACATGTCTGCCACATCTGACAACTGCAGCTAAAGATTAGGCGTTCACAGACTAATGACAGATATGGATCACATACACATGTATGAACTGGCAAAGCAAAAATGTCAGAATTGAGCAGTAAGCCTTGTAATGTGAGCATAGCCAAAAACATCCTGGCACAACATGCACAAAATGTGGAGCAAAATTTAAAGCCTCGTCTCAGCCTAGGACAGCATGCTGGTTCATCCCGCAGACCTTCCGGCGCAAGATGGCCAGCAGTCCTCCAGCTCCCAAAAGCTCAAAGCCGTGCTACAAATCACAGGTCTTACTGGACAACTGATTGGCTCTGTGTTCACGGCATCAGTGCGGATCACCAGCCACCCTCTACAGTGCGCTCCACACAATGCTAGTGTCTGTCCCTAACGCTCCAAACAACAAGAGGCAAATCCTTGCCTTCCAGGCATTATCTGTAGTTGCACACACGTCTGTTCCCCAATACAAGCTTTTCTTCACTCCCACGTGACGCAGGACATCTGGGCATGTCTGAGCGACAACAGTCTTCGATGGATTCTCTACATTTGCCTTGAAGTTATATGTCCATGAAGTACTAAACATTTTCCACTTTAAAAGCCTATGTTTCCATTTATGTTTTTTTGTTGTTGTTTTTTTGCTTGATTGGGTTTTTATTTGTTTTGGGGGGTTTTTTTTCAAAGTAATCTGGCAGCTGTTCTGTTGGTAGTTTCGTTCTTCCATTTTGAAGTGTTATCGGATCACCTTTTCACGCTCCATGTGAATTCATTAGGCACTGTCTAAATTAAGGGCGCGACAGATTTAGGGGGGCAAAAAAACAAGGACGGCTTTGCAATTTAAAGCCCTTCTGTTTCAATTTACTGCCTCCCAAATTCCAGCCAGCCTTCGGTGGGTGTTGAGCCAGCTTGTGCCACTGCAAGCCAACCCTGCTTTAATTAGCAACAGATCCGAATCTGATGCTGATGTTATTTCTATCCAGACGGTAGCCTAGCGTGAAAGAGGACGACGGAGGTGGATGCTGGACCACATAATTCCTCATGTGTTGTTCACGTACACTTGATGTATGTGAATACATTGTGTTTGTAGTTCCTTTTCTGCCACGTTTGTGCATATACATGACATTTTAAGAGCGCATAAATATACAGTACATATATATGTGTATATGTATGTCAGTGGCGGCTGCTAGTCTTTCAAACAGGGGAAGCTGATATTAGGCCTTCATCATAAAATCTGTTATGTTATTTGTACATAAATTCTGCCCTCCGTTCTTTGTTAGAAAATGGTTTGTGACCCTGTTGTACTTTATCCACCTGCCATGCTATAAAAGGAGTAGTCTGAATTTACCTTTTATATGATCAGAAAGAGTGGCTGCGAGAGCAGAGATCAAGTCATTTTGGATTGAGTGGGACATTTTGGATTGAGTGGGAAAACACAGCTGAAAAAAAATTGTGTTGCCAAGACAGTCATATTTAGCTACTGTTTCTGTAAATCCCCTGTGATTCCCAGTATTTGCTGATTCACTTCTCCCATCATGCCCCCCGAATGCCAGCTCCTGACAGCCAAGCAAGAAAGACCTTCATTGACTTGCGTGGTCAACGACCCTGCCCAGACAACTTAACACTTCCAGTCTGTCGGTTCACCTTATCGGACCAGGAGAGCAGAAAAGACCTGTTATTTTTCCCTGATTTTTGCACCAAATCAGTTTTGGGTGTTGGTCTGCCCTGCGGTTTCATTTTGAGTCTCACAGCTAGCTATCTGGCTGGTTTCCTCTCCCACAAGCTCCTTTAATGATATGAAACAAGGAGCAAATTCAAGAACGCGGTAATTACGATTTAAAAAAAAGAATGATATGTCCACATGAAAGTGGCTTATATCACCGGCAGCAAATAACACATTACGTGCAACAGTTTGTTTCACAACTTCTCTTCAGATCCGCTGGGACTGAGCGCGAATCGCTCCAGGACCGGTGTAAATTTAAAACATGCTGTCAATCAAAAAGGGGTTCTGCCCTTTAGACAGCTCCTCCAATCATCATGCAGCAGCCCACTGCTCCATTCACTCCCAGAGACACTGAGCTTCCCTGGAACTGACGATTTGGCTGCATTTATGCAATAACCATCCAGTTTCTCTGCAGTGAAAAAGCTCTTCTTCAGCAGGACTTAATGCATCGTGCTGCATGAAAATGTATGACAAGAAAATCGCATCAAACAATCTACAATAAACAGCTGATTCTGAACGAGCTCATCACCAAGTTGAACGTGATCTAGCACACTTTTATTAAAAGCAATATCTGAGCATTTATTTTCTGACATGTTAGAGGAAGTGGAGCTTCCCTTTTAGACTTAAAGCAACCGCCACTGAGCAACCGCCACTATATATATATATATATATATATATATTCACACACACACACACACACAGTACCCTGCCAATGTTTTGAGCCACCCCTCATTTTTTCATATTTTGCTATGAAACACCAAATATACCGTTTAATGCCTGTCAAACTTATCCTAAACATACAAGGTGCCTAGATAGAGGTGTTTTAACCCACTCAGCATTCAGCGCCACCAGTATACCGCCTGATCATCTGGAATCATCTGCACCTGTTTCTTTACTGGTTCAGGCCTGAGAATCAGGCATGAGAATGAGACTTTATAAGTCCTTTAGGTAGTCTGGAGCCCTGTTGCTCAAGATTACATTAAACAGTATAAAAGCAAAGTATGAAGAAATCATATCAAGAATCAAGACTTTGACACAGTTGCCAAAGATATGTGTGTGTGTGTGTGTGTGTGTGTGTGTGTGTGTGTGTGTGTGTGTCTGACAGAGTGGGGGAGCAAGAAATGAATGAACTCTACTGCTATTTTAGGAT
>JBBIGA010000138.1:10171994-10190885 GCA_037576975.1 Alestes dentex
TTGTGTGCTTACCTATTATGACATCTATGATATATACATATATACATATATATGATTGATCTGTTTGAAGCATAATCACAGTGTTGGCTGGTATTTGTCTCTTTTTGCCTCTGCTGCCGGACAGTAAGTAAGAAGAACCGAGGATCTCATGGTAAGATATTTTTAGCACCCAAACTTGAAATCACAGACATGAAAAGTACAAAATCTCTAAGCAAACACCTAACACACAAAGCAAACTCCAAAATAACTGTGAGGCATCGGCTCAGGCATCAGGGTTATGGGCGTAGTTATTCTAGTCAGGAAAATTTTGTGCGTGGGAGAGAAAAAAACAGTAAAAATGATTCTGTTTTGCAGTGTGCCATGGCCGTGATGGGCATGCTGATGCTTTCACAGAAGTTCAGAAAAACTCGATTAAAAAAGACACTTGACTGGCTCTGCTCACTGCATGGGTACTGTCACTGCTGCTATGTGCTACTTGTGTTTGGGTTTTTTTTTTTTTATAAGCTTTTTATACGCTTGAATGGTGAATGTGTGACTAATCTGGCTCTATTGGCAGCGAGGGCGCACCACACAGAGAAATTGTCTCCATATTGATTGTTTGTTAGAGACAGACTGAGGGATACGGGTAGATAGCCTTGCATGTTTTTTTTTCCTCCGCGCCCAGGGTAAAGCGCTGTTCTCGTGTGGACCAGCACAGAACCTTCCTGAAGGTGATAAGGACAGTCCCAGAGAGATCAAGCCATTACTAACAGTGCAGAAGGCTGACCCGCTGTGGAACCTGTGCCAAGTATGCAGCCGAGGGTTTCGGCAGACGGCGGACGCACTTAATTCAATTATTCCACAACGAGGCTCGGCCAAGAACCCAAAGCTCCGAGAGAGAGAGATAACCTAACTTGATATTCATAAACTGATACAATTTGCGAAGATAAATGGCGAAACAGAATAGTCGGGAATCCTTGGGGATGGGGAGATGTCCCAGAAGATCCTGGGTGTTTTCAGTAGTGCACTAAAGGAAGCTGAGTGTGATGCCACTGGCAGAGATCACAGGGCTTGAGAAGCAGTGCTGTTCAGCAGATCCCTGGTGGCTTCTGCTGCCTTCTAAAGGCATAGGCAATAAGAACAGAGGCGCTGAGGTTAGGTGAAGAACTCCAAGCCGACGCTTCCTTAAGAGTACTCCTCCCCACCCCCCAATGCTCTTCTCACCTCCTACTCATTGTAGTTGGGTATAACGGTCCCGCGCAACGCTCTAAGAGCGCATTCGAGGCTTCTAATAATATCTACATGTAGCGCAAAAAGCTGGTCTGTCCACACATACAGCGAGAAGGAAGCCTTTGTGCATTAGACGGTGTGTTCAGTCAGTCCTAGGCTCTTTGAGCCATCAAAGTCCACAGGAGACTTAAGGATAAATACAACATCTAAAAAAAAAAATATTTAAATAAATTTGCAAATAAATAATTAAAAACAAAGCCTCTTTTCCCAGTGGCTTAGATTGAGCTCATAATAGCTTCTACGCTGTGAAATGTTCTTTAATCCTGGCCATTAATCCTGTGTTTTAAGTGAAAGTAGAGGAAGCCAAAAGCTAATAACAGCCTGGAACTTGAAAAGATGCCATGGCTCCCTCACACAGCCTACAGAATAGCAAGGTTTTTCGACACTAAGCTGATTTGAGGTTTGCCAGTTCACTCTTACCTCCACTTCACATAGACTATTGCTTTTTCCCTGTTGGAGAAAAAAAAAAAAACACCATGCACAATGGATCTAGATGATATGACATCCCCTTAATTACAATAAGACAATGGACCAGGGCTGATCTAAGTGTGGTTGCCAAGCCAAAGTTGGCCCATGAGGTACGATTTGGCCAGAAAGTTACTCTAACCCCGCTCCCTCACCCATACTATATATTGCTTCTTAATTTAGGTTTCTTGGTTTCTTATTATTTTTGTAGCATACTGTAGTGTAATGTGACAGATGTTTAAAAACAGTGAGTTCAAGCACAATTGGCTTTGCTCTCTGGACGGGCAGGCTTGTCCTCTCTCTCTCCCCCATCACTCAGGGCAAAGCTTGTCAACATCTGTTAGCTGACGTAACTTAATTGGCGCTTAGCGTTCGCCTCCGAGCATGTTAAGCCGTCCGATGACATTGCGTTAGCGGCAGTTTGAAAAGATGCAGTGACTGGCCTCACGTGTCAAATAGAGTTTAAAATGCTGACATGGTTTACTCCAGGGGTGCTCAAGCGTCTTGCCTTGCTGGGCCAAAGTGAGATGCTTGTGGTGAGAGATGGCCATAAAAAAACAATGGGAGGAAGCATGTGCCGGCCTGGTGTTCTAGCATTGTTGTTGTTGTTGTGTGATTGGAGTTCAGACTAGTGAGTGGAACTGAACACAACTAGATTAGGGAGAAAATCAGGGAAAACATAATACATGAAAAAACTGAATTAGAAATCTGCCTACCTTTAATTTAGAAATCGTTTTGTTGATGGCCACCCCCACCATAAACATAAAATGTTTCAACAATGGAATGAAACTATCCGGTATGTTATCATTCATTATCAAAAGCAATTACACACTCAGACTGGGTTTTACTGACTCAGTTTTGAATATAGCTCCGGTTCCAGGCTTGTCCCCCATTTCCTGCCTTTCAACACCTTTTAACTGTGAATGGATTCGCCGTAGCGTGGCCTTTCATGTCTCACGGCTTAAAGAGAACACGATGAGCAGATCCTAAACCCGCCTATATCTCAAGTATCATGTCTTTATCTTCTTTATCGGACTAAATCCAGTGCATTTTTTTTTTTTATCAAATGCACTTATTTTTCCTTCTTTTTTTCTTGTGTGAGAAAAAGTGGTTTGAATGTTCAAGTTTCTTACACATCGTGGACAGAGTGTTAATGCTCTGAAAAGTTGATTCCAGCCTTTTGAAAAAAAAAAAAAGACAAAAACTTCGGAAAGTGAAAGAAGCTCCGTTACCTCCATCATGCGTTTTGTCAAAGTCAACATCAAAGGCTAGATTTCTGCATTATATTCCGTAACAGAAGCCCTCATTTCCATGTGATTTCAATATTTAAGCTGTTCTCTAATTTCCCAGCTGCAAAATTGAAGCTCATTTAATAGTCACTCTTTAATTTTTCACAATTAGAATACAGATAGGCTTGGCTCATTTTAAAAATGTAAAAAGCACATTTTCATGGAAGAGTAATTCAGTACAAAAGTCAAATCGGGGAGGGAGAGGTACCACAGCCCTTTGAACCATGGCAGAGGACCAGTGCCTGGAGATCAATTATTCAAAGCATTCTCATCCAAGCAGGGCAGAAATGAAACAGTCAGAAACAAAGAGTCATGCTGGCGGACTTGGGCATGATCCGGAGCAGCTTAGCCAGCGATAGAGAGGGCGTGCGGAGGCTCCACTGTGGAGACCCTCTCTCTTCCTTGCCCCCTGTCGTGCAGTTTTTCTTTGTGCTCTGTTAAAGTGATAATTCAACACAAAAGCAAGTTTAGCCAGTTTTCAAATAGATGTTGTTTCTGACACTTTACAACAGCAAAAATGATTTTTTTCAAAACTGATAATTGTATGTCGTACACTGTCAGAAACCATCTAGGCAATTCTGTTTGCGATTACTTATCTCAGAGTGGTTTCGAGCAAGTGTGTGATTATTTGGGAGTACAGTTTGAACAGTGCTACTCGGCGGGACATAAGCTTTTGTAACTTATTAGCTGAATCAGCCTCCAGTACAGTTTGTGTTCCACTGGTTTACGCTTTATTCGGATAGCCCTCTGTAGATGCTTTGACTCAACTAAAAGTCTTTTAAACTCACCGTAATTTTCCCTAACCCTAACCTCAACCTCAACCCAAATCCGAAACCCAACTCCTAACCCTTCTTCTGAACCGAATCCCAGCCTTAACCTTAACGCTGTTGAGAGTATCTGTAGACAATCTGTTGGGAAGGGGGAAAAGATTATTCGTAAGATCCCTAAGTACTGATTATGGCATTAAGTGATGAACAAAACTCAGAGACCATTTCCAGATAAGTGCTCTTGTGGGCACACATCCCAAATCTGTTTCACAGATGGGTGCCTCAAAGTGCTCTTCTCTTGCTATCTTTCCCACCACGTTCTTGTTCTCTCATCTCCCTCCCCACCACTAGATTCGGATGCTCCAGCGGACCCGGTAGCTCCAGTGATTGTGATCCCCCCCAGAAATACCACGGTGGTGGCCGGGGTGAGCGAGGCTACGCTGGAGTGTGTGGCTAATGCACGGTGAGTAGAGTATTAGGGGAATGCGCCTACCTCCGCACTACAGCAGTCCATTTGTTTCAGGTGAGCTCCGCATGTTCATAAGCAGTCATTTCTGGTCCATTATGTGGCACACGAGGCAATCTTTAAGCATATGCTATTTTAAGGCCACTTAAATGTTAGAAAACTTTTTTTTTTGTTGTAGTGGGTACACAGTATGCAAAAGACGAGAAAAGAGAGATGTGGAGCCTCAAGGCCACCTGGTTGTTAAATTAGATTATGAACGGACGTTCAGCCTCCCTGTTTTACCGATCTTATCTCTCTCTGCCTCTCTTTTTCTCTCTGTGTCTCTCTAGGCCAGTGGAGAAGTTGAGTTTGGTATGGAGGAGGAATGGAGTGGAGGTGGCCAGCGGCGTCGGCACTTTTGGCCGCCGATTGACCATCATCAACCCCACCTCTGCTGATATTGGCCTGTATGTGTGTGAAGCGTCCCTGTTGGACAGCAGCGTCAAGCCCGCAGAGGCCAGAGCCTTCCTTTCAATTATAGGTAACCCATCAGCCCTGCTGCTCTGAAAGTTACTGTTGCCTGTGGCACACGTGTGTGTGTGCAGACACATCCCCAAGCAGGAAGAGGAGCAAAGCCTTTGGTGTTGTGCTGTGGATAAAAATACGCAGTGTATTAGCAGCTCTAATAGTTTTTTAGAGCTTCCAGTCCTCAACACAGGAGCGTCCCAGGCATTTTTACTTTGTGAACGTCACCAAGTAAATTTGAATAGTATTGTCCTAGAAAATACAGTCATGGTCGTTTGTTTGTCACATGAGAATGTACCTCATCATATTTGCAAAGTTTGTCAGGTAATTTACTTCCATAGCACTACAGTGAAAAAGCAGTGTTCTGAATGTGGGTAATTCAGTTCCACAGAAATCAAAAACATTGTATTTCCCCAAACACCCCTTGACTTTAAGATGCACCCATTACTGACATAGACTTTTAATTGTGCCTACACAACTTATGTAATCTCCATAGAGAAACGTTTACAATAGAATGCCATGCTCTGCAGCAGTTGCACATGAGCCAGAGGTCACTACGCTCAACAGCAAGTGTTAGCGAGAGCGAAACAAAGCCTCTAGCACTGCATTGCGTAGCAGTTTTCTGGAGTGATGGAGCTTTATCTCTACCACTGGTCTCGTGAGCAAGATTCAGGCTTGAGGAAGAGCCAGGCTGGGGCTTTTGATCTGGAAATAATCATCCAGCATCTGTACCTGTGGTCATCTGACGCCTTTGTTAGTGAATGCCATTAAATCCTCATAGCAGTGTCCTTACTTTTGAAGCAGACCTATAGTAGGCTGTGTGTTCTGTGTGGAAATTGAGGTGACAAGCAGTGATGAATGTGGCCTGTTGCAGTGATGGGATGTCATAAGTCAACAGCTCAGTGGCTGTGTGGGAAAATTAGATATAAGATTCATAAATATGCACCAGTTCACCTGCTCATGTATGCAAGCGTGCACCTGTTTATCCAGATATCACCTACTCATCTGCTTATATATGTATCTACTTATGTATAGATCTATCCACTTCAGCGCTTTGCCTCCAGGGAGTGTAACTGTGCATTCAAACAATGCATTCAGCAGTCCTGTCTTTAGAGGACAGTATTCATTAGGACTCGAAAAATAGAGCTTCTCAAAGAGCTGTCAATAGAAAAATAGGGAAGAGAAATAAAGTGTTGATTTCCATAGTTACAGTTGTAGCTGCTGATTAACAGGTATGCAAGGTCTGTGAAAGCCCAGTCTCAGTAACTATCTGCTTTTATGACAAGCGGTGGCTGTTCACTGCCGCTTTCACGGCCTTAGCAGCTTTACTCCCACCTACACAAAGCATGCGTGCTAGCCTGTCACACAGTGAACTACATCATAGCATGAACAGTGGTAGTCCTTGATTGCATGTCTGTTACACATAGCTTTAAATGCACAGCTTGTGCCCGTGTTGACTGCTTGTTTCCGTTTGGCAGAGCCTCCATACTTCACGGCCGAGCCCAGGAGGAAGATGATGGGAGAGGTGGAGAAAAGTGTGGATATCCCTTGCCAAGCTCGAGGTCAGCACTTTTATATGCCCAGCTAATGCAGTCTGTAGTAGCTTGAATAAATTACATTAACAGCACACATGCACTTCATCACCATACAAAAATAAAGGGTCCTCAGAGATTCCTGGCTTGGGCGAAGGGTTCCAGGAAGAACAAAACAGCTGATGTAGAATCCCCACAATAATGTGCAGGTTATTTAAACCTAAAACATCTTTACACATCTTTACATTTGATTTACTAGACTGGTTCTTTAAGAAGTCATTCACTGCTCTTTAGGGACCCAGAAGTTTGTTTGCCACCTGTGTGAGTGTATGTTAGCCCAGTGCATACTCGTGAACAGGTTTAGCGATGGCTCTTGACTCGAATTTCTGAATCTAGGAAGAATCATTACATTTAGACAGATCAGCCGTAACATTAAAACCAACTGCCTTACATTGTTTATGTCCCCCTTGTGCCGTCAAAACATCTCTGATTCATCAACACCTCCAAGCATCAACATATTCGCAATAGATCCTTTATGTCCGGTCAGTTGGAGGTGTGGGCTCCATGGATCTGACTGCTTTGTCCGTCACATTCCACAGATGCTCAACCCAATTGTGATCTGAGGAATTTGGATACCAGTTCAACACCTTGGACTCTTTGACCGCTCCTAAACAATTTTTGCAGTGTGGCCGAATGTATGATGCTGCTGAAAGTAGTCACTGCTATTAAGGGAATACTGAATACCATCTGCGACAGTGTTAAGATGTGGTTTGTGTTGAAGTAATTTATACGTGAATGCCAGGACTGAAGGCACTTTCAGGGATGGATAGGGGACAGCATGTTTGCTTCCCACTCTCATGGGTGAGCCAGCCCATGACCCTGTCACCAGTTGTCTTTGCTTGGACTTTTGATAGGTCCTGACCTCTGCATACCTCTGATGTTTTGACTGCATGCAAGTGGGGGAGCAGCTCATCAGATAAGAAGTTATTTTGATGTGAAAAGAAGTACACTTACTCTCTAATGCACTCTATTTTTGTTCAATATAACATGAAAAAAGCATAAAATGTTGCCTTTGCAAAAGTTATGGCACCATTGATATTTTGTAATTACAATGTTAAACTTTGTTTTTCCCTGTAGAGCATGTGAACATATTTTCATAAAAAATTCAACGAAACATAATTTGAAGTTATACAACTATATAGCCTATACAGTTACCTTATGCGTAGGTCCTTTTAAATGGTTCTTGCTACTTCTAGATCTCATTTAAATTCTCTGACAGGTCTTCTAAGGTTCTTATATGGCATCACTCCACAGAATCCTCTTTGGCACCTTTATTTTTAAGATTTTCCTGCGGCCAGTAATCTGCATAAAATTCTGCACCTCACAAATGGGACTTTGGTTACCCATATCAAACAGCAGATCGACAAGGGAATTGGAAAATTGTTAAGAATGATTTATAAAATCATTACAGCTAGTGAATGTCAGTGTCAGTCGCACATAAGAGCAATGGTGGCCTTTTGGAAGAGTATTGGGGTTGCAATTAGCCATTAGAGATGAGTGGTTGATGTCAAAGGGCCAGTACTGTTATCATTATACTGGGGGAGTGGGGGGGCAGTGATGGACAGTGGAAATGGTATTGGCTTCCTGTCAGAAATATTCTCCAATGCTTTCCCCTGCAAGTTTTCTAACAGCCCTGAAATGGAAGCTCAGCTCAGTAGTTAGAACCATACTAATCATATTTGTCAGTGTTGCATCCAGGTGGGGTGCAATTGCAGAAGTCGAGGCAGGGGGAGAAAATGATCCACTCAGCATTAGATGGACTGCAAGAAATAAAAACAATGCACTCAGCTAGTCCTGTCCTTCCTACAGTGGAAAGTGAAATCAATCCATTACTTTTTCTCTGTCTGGTTTCAATGACCATTGCACTTTGGTTCTCAAAGAATCTTTTGTTTGAAGAAGTTTTCTGTCTCAGGAGCAAAAGGACAAACCTGAAAACTGCTGGACATTAAGTGGTCTACAAAGTGTACCTAAGACCTCTTGGTCTTTACCTTGGGTCTCGGAGAACCTGCGCAGAAAAGTCTGCCGTCATTTTCTGTGGAATGTTGTATCAGATGTCTATTAACTAAGGACAAAGGAAAGCTTAGGATTTTAAATGATACAGCGTAGTGGCTTTCGCTTAAATTACACTTGAGACACTACTACAAATGTTTCTTTTTTCCATCAGCCCTTTCAGCTCCTACTTAAAGCAGCCCTCAAGAGTACATCTTCCTCAGAATATTCTCAGAATAAGTGTGCGAGTGGATGCTATCTGTGGATTACTTCTGATCATCTCATTTCCTCTTGATAGTCTTTCTTTAGGTTTTTTTTTTGTTTTGTTTTGTTTGTTTGTTTGTTTGGGTTTTTTGTTGTTGTTTTTTTTAGAACATGCCAGAAAGTCCTAATTCAAGGACGCTGATCCGTTCTTGCTCAGTTCCTGCTCCGAGTGTACTCCAGCCATTTATTAAGTGCTGCCATTCTAACAGCTCCAGAGTGATACGTTTAAGTCCTGCATGTACAAATGCGTTCCTTCAATTTATGGCAAAGAAAAATGAGTTTTATAATACCACTGCAGTGTACAGTCTATAATAGAAAACAGCTAAGTGCAACCGTTTCCATATCCCCACATATTTTCACTCTACAAACCTGTAATTTGACCAAGCGGAGTCAAAGCCAATCGTGCACTCAACTGTGCAAGTTTTCTGTGCAGGTTTTTTTTTTCAGGTGTTAATGGACAGTAATATATTTATTACTGAGCAAAAGAGTTTGAGTAAATGCCTGCCGTGTACAATTTTAAGATTATAATTTGTTTTGTTTTTTTCCTGGTGATTATCCTGCAGCATTTTTTGCTGGTCTGATCATGTCCACCTCATTCTCATATTCAGATGCTCTTCTGCATAGGAGTTCCCCAGAATCAAAAATCAGAATCAGAAAGCTTTTGTGTTCTCTGAGGAAATTGCTTTTAAGTCCAGTTCAGTACAGCAAATGCAAGTACAGAATGTGCAATCGGTAAAGGTGGCATTTCCAAATACCATAAGAATTTATCACTCTAACCCATTTGAATATTTTGGGGAAAAAATGTTTTTGATTAAACCAGATGCCAGCAAACATTTGTTGTGTTGGTTGTTAGCAGATTCACCTTGTCGACTTGGCTTTCATGTCCTAGTAAAGGATAGGGAAGGGTGAAGTCCTTCTTATGTCCTTTTTATGCATTTTACAGAGGTGTCCTGCTTTCTTTTTAACCCCCAGGTGTGCCCGTGCCCAAGCTTGAGTGGTATAAGGACGCAGTGCCCCTCAGCAAGCTCAACAACCCGCGTTATAAGGTCATTTCCAGCATGGGGCTGCAGGTCAGGAAGCTGCAGCCTAATGATGCAGGAATCTTTCAGTGCTTCGCCAGGAACGCAGCCGGAGAGATGCAGGTGCACACCTACCTGGACGTCACAAGTGAGTTGGAAGCCACAACAATGAGAAGTCTGTGTTCCAGCTCTGAAGGGTGGCGAGGGAAGTGCCTGAGCGTAATTACTGGCTCGCAGAGAGAGTGAAAGCATAATAAAGGGCATTAAGTGTGATGGGCTGTGGAGAGCACGCTCCCACCGCCTTAGCTTTGTCAGTCACAAATATGTTTCTGCCAGTCTATAGCCAGTTGCTTGCCAGATAGGAAGGGGAAGCTTTCCCCCATGGAAAATGCCTGTCTGGTGTTGATTACATTATAATGTTTGCTGCCCCTGTCGTGTGAGGCCATAAAGGCATCTGGGAGGAATGCTCTCATCACACTGATAATTACACCATCCCTGCTCGAACACGCTGGGTGGATTATGATAATGATTTTTAACTTCAAGCAGTGACCTTTAGGCAATCCAATTTCCTCTGATTACTGAATCGACTGGAGAAAAAGGAGAGAAACACAGCCAGGCCGAAGACTATATATCTTAAATGTCTCTGTGTAACAGTCCTGATCTGGGATCAGTTTGCCAGCAGTCTTTATAATCCTAGATTACTTTATTTGAGCCTGATCTCTGTGACTGCAGAGGTTTCTTATCTAGATGTTTTGGCACAGCCAGTACTATCCCATAAGGTGCAACACAAGCTGTAGGCTACTCTTTATTAATCTTAATAGTGGAAAGGCTCCCTCATAGCCTTCACTCAACGTGATGCAAAGGTAGATGCCTATTAGGGGAGATAATAGAATTAGCAGTTAGCACTCTCATCCCAGCACACTGTGACGTTGCCTTAGCCACAGTTCATAAGGAAGCAGTGGTTCTTCATGTACGTCTGTGGAACCACATGGTAGATTTAACCCTTTCAGCTTGCAGGGGGGGGGCATTTTGGAGAAATTAAATAAAGGAGAAAAGGGTAAAAATAGAAAAAAACATAATAATGTAAGACTTGTGGAACATTAGTGTATACTATATTGCATAAATCATACTGCATCACTTTGTACTATACTAAATTGATGAAGTAATGTCTCTATTCTAATGTCCACTGACAAACAAAAACGGACAAATGTGTTGGTTTTCATAAACTATACTTCTTATTGCACTCCTTTAAAGCAGGGAAGGCATTAGAGGAGAGCTGATTGATTGTTTCTCAATTTTTTACCTGTGAGTAGCTCTTGCATTGTAGGACAAAGTTTTCTTCAGCACCATACACAGATGTTGACTGGTTCTTATTAGGTATATTAAGTTATTAGGTATACTGATTTTGAGGAAAGAAATTAGTTGCTTGTGTCTTTTATTTTTTTTATTTTTTTTATTTTTTTAATATATGGTTATGTGTCCCCTTGCCTCAGTAACGTCCTGTGAGATAAGGATTACAACAGTGTCTTGAGATGCTGTCAATGTTTAGCCCAATCTTCCACGAGCTGGGTGCACATTTCAGAGTTTGTGTGTGTCTGTTTCTGCATTTCACCTGCATTTCACCTGAGAATTAGGATTGAGCTCTGGTGATTTTGCTTGTCCGTCAAAGTGTCCCAGTGTTCCATCATGTCTGTTAAAGCAGTCCCACACAGACACCCCACAGCTGTCTTCCTGGAATGTGGGAGTCAGTGTTGTGTTTTCTTTGGGCATGAAGCACAAAGTTGATGGGAGAGTGGGCTAAAATAGACAGGACCTCCATCAGTTTCAAGAGACTGGAGTAATTTGCTGTTTATAAGGCAAGAGGGTGCCTAACCGAGTTTTCGAAGTAAAGTGACTGATTTTTTTTTTTTTTTTTGTCTGGTGATCTTGTTATATGCTATATAATCTAAAACCTTTTAGAATTAGTGCTTCGTAAAGAATAGGAAGTCAGTAAATATGAACACAGAAAACAGCCAGCAAGAGATCACTGGAGAGGATCTTGCAGTGACGTTCGTTTACTGCCTCAGTCACGCAGCCCCATCGAGTGTGTTTATCTACCATCCCCCACCACCACCATTGACCAACAGCTCAATCAAACCCGTTTCAGCCCTCCTCCTGGGTGTATTGTTGCTGTATGGATCTGTTACATGCTAAAGTGCTCAAAGACAAGAAGAGGGCGTGAATACCAGCATACAGTGTAATTACTCACTATGTAATCTTTCCACCACTGTTCTACTGTGCAGAAAAGCGCAGCCATTCTCAATACATCTCTATCCAGAAGATTTGAATGGCTACGTAATACTGTGCCAGAATTGCAGCGCCCACATTCGCTATAAAGAACCCGTGCTGGGCTGGGCAGTGTGGTCTGTGCCTGCATGACCACAAAAATATTCTCTGTGCATTCAAAGGCCCTGGTTCCATGGGTTTCCGTCTGTAAATATGTACATAATTTGGCGTTTAGCTCATCGATCTTCATGAAGATGCACATGAAAGGTTAAGGGAAAAGTAACCTTTTATCCACTGTGCAAATTGAGCAGTAATGAGGTTGATTTTTTTCCCATCTTGACTCCAAATTGATAAGGCAAAAAATTCAACTCAGAATCCAAATAATGTTGTTTTGCTTTCAATCAGGGACAAGCGCCAGCATCCCAAATGGATATACCTATTCATTTACACATCTCTGCTTATTACAAAATGACCTACCGACGCCACAATACTTCCATTATGGGAGTCCACTCAGAATAGCCTAATTGGATTCATTCCGGTTGTTTACCGTTTCTGATTTGAGACACAAATTCACGGAAACAGTGGAAAAGCGCACACATTTCTGCCAGCCCAGAATAGCAAGGCGATGAAAGCAGGAAAAGAATAAGGGCTTTAATTCAATTTCCCGTTGTTTGGCTACTTGTAATGATTTCTGCATGCATGTAGACATAAATGTGTGTGTGTGTGTGTGTGTGTGTGTGTGTGGTGGACTATGTTGAGCAGAGTGAGTTTGATTAGAGCTGTGTTCGTGGTCTGTCTAGGTCTGTGTTAAGCGGTTCTGTGTGTTTGATTAGTGCTGTGTCTACGGTCTCTGCAGGTTTGGCTCCAACCTTCACTGCGCCTCCAGCTAACATCACAGTGACGGACGGCTCTGCAGCCTCATTCACCTGCCAGGTCTCCGGTGCCCCTAAACCAGCCATCACCTGGAAGAGAGGTAATAATCAGCAGGCCCTGCCCCTATATAACTTTCTGCTCTTGGCTTCTGGCCGCAGTCAGCTGCATTAACAAATCCTGTCAGGCCAGTTTAATGCCCAGTAAGAATGTGAAAACAAACATGACTGTATCTCTGCCCACACAGCTTGTCAGATTTTTACAAGAGTCATATTTTGTCACTTTGACTGGAGGGCCTCCTTAGCACCCGGATTCTTCAGCAGGGCCATAAATTGTCAAACACAAATACAACATCTCGAGTTTTTGTATGCTTCGCAGAATGCTATTAAAGTGTCTTTGTTGCGGCTGATTGGCAACAAAAAAAAGGATAATTTCATGCAAGAGCACCACAAATCTGCCTTTATATCCCAGCACTGTTTTGGCTTTATTCATGAAGTCATTTCCGTAGCCCTACCAATTATGTACAGTGGAGCTCTCCTAACGAGACAGGCTGGAGTGAAGCGCGCTTCAGGGGGATTTCCCTCTGGGGGAGACTTTAAGCTTGTAATAAAAAATCAGCCATAGCTGAACAACTATCCATGATGCCCTGTTAATCTTTTGTGTTGCTGCATAAGTGATTTACTGAGTGTGTGCATGTATTTGTAGATACACAGATATTGGCCAGCGGCTCGGTACAGATTGCACGATTCACGCTGTTGGAGTCGGGGGGGCTGCAGGTGAAGCCTGTGGTGCTACAGGACACGGGAACATACACCTGCTACGCTGCTAACACTGAGGGGGCTATCAACGCCAGCGCCAGCCTCACTGTCTGGAGTAAGATCCTCAGTTCTTATTTTTGGCAGCCTGTCCTAACACGCCCACAGCTCTGTAGTGTTTCTCATCCCATTCTTTAAGGGGTGCCACAGAATCCACATTTTTATTCTATCTGAGCTCCTAGCCATTCAACATATAAAACACCAGAGCAGACAGGGGTTAAAGAGGGATATGGAGCTTAGTGAGACACTTTGTTCACTAAAGTTAGATTGCTGAAATGGACTTGGTTAATTAGCCAGTCACCAAAGTAGCTAAGTTAGCTTACACTATCATCCTACCTCATCCCAGTTCATCTATGCATCTAACTAGCTAGCTTAGTTCACACATTACCTGAAAAACAAAAGTGAAAATTGGGCTGGATGGACCCAACTCACAAACATGGTTAAGTGAACTTGATTTTAAGCAGTGCGTTTCACGTTTTAAAGTTTCTCTGGACCATCAGACTCCACACAGTCAATGAAGGGAGCACCATCTGTCACAGCTAACCCTAACCCTTATCTCTCTTTCAAAATGAGTGTTGCTTATTTTTACTGTGACTCAGCCACAGCAAATATGGTTAATGGTTCAGTTCAATCACACTGCAGGAAAAACAGAAAGCTGTGAAGAAATGATACAGTTTATTCTCGTTTCAAGATACCTAACAGGTGCTGGTATAGCATTCAGATCATTACGGCCCAAATTCATGTACAGGTACAGCTGTACTGGGTGCCAGGTTAATACAAAATGCTGACCAAGTGGTGGGCCGGCACACTGGCTTAAGAAGCAGTTACATCACACACAGAGCAGCTTCTCACCATGGATTTTCTGTGCAAGAAGAGCAGAAGTGAGTGATGAAACAGCCATGAGCAAGTGTGAAAAGAACAATAACATTCCCACGTACGGAAGGAGACTGAATCATATGTGAGAAACCGCAAAGTTTCTGCACTGTTGTAGCATTAGTGACTAAACCTGCTCCTGGAGTTCCAGCCTGCTGCAGCATCTCGTTCCATCCATAACATGCCAGACTTGATCCAGCTGATGAAGGTCTTCCAAAGTCTCAGAATGACTGGATCAGATGGATGAGGAATGAGGGCCAAAATATTAGACATGGGTTAGGACCAGTTTTGCAAATTAGTCATTATTTCTCCCAAACAGTAATGGGATTACTTTATTGATTACTTCCTAGAATTAATAATTTCACTTCTCATTACTACTTTTAAGTTACTCTCCACAACCTTGTGGATTCCAAGCGCATAACAGATTGCGTTTCAGGTCTGCCTAACAGCAATTAACGAAATACGGTTACTTATTTTAATGTGATTATAATAAATTATAAACTATAATGTGTCACACTACTTACTGTAAAAAAGTTATCAGATTACTACTGTTGGGGTATACACACTACTAAAAAGTGGGTCTCTATTGAAATGCGTGTCCAGTATCTAACCAAGTACTGTGTCTTCTCCAAGGTCGCACCTACATTTCCCACCCTCCCACGGACCGCCGTGTCATCAAGGGGACCACAGCCGTTTTAGAGTGCAGTGCCACACATGACCCCCGTGTGGCTGTGAGGTAGGTGGTGATGTATGGTCCTTGAGTGTGTGTGTGTGTGTGTGTGTGTGTGTGTGTGTGTGTGTGTGTGTGGGCAGACCCCATTGTCTGAGGCCAGGGCTGCCCCATCAGTTCCGATTGTAATGTTAATTGGAAGTGCCAGCCCATGTGCCGTTAAGTAGATTCGAAGTGCAATCCGTTATGCTATAAAGCTAATTCAGCGCTAATATGCAGGAAATCAGCATAATGAAGCACTCCTGCTTTCCCTGCTCTCTCTCTCTCTCTCTCTCTCTCATCCCTCCCTCCACCTCTGTGTGCAGGTTTGTGTGGAAGAAGGATGGGGAGGTAGTTGGTCATTCCAGAGGTGGGCGGATCAGCCTGCAAGATGGCTCCCTGCACATCACTCAGACGTGGTCTGGTGACATCGGTGACTACACCTGTGACGTGCTCTCCCTGGCCGGCAACGACTCCAAGAGTGCACGCCTCGAAGTCATGTAAGCCAAGGCTAACAGCTTCCTCCTCAGCACCTGTTCTTTCGGTTACATGCTGTTTGCCTCTTTCCAGCGGCTCTATCCTCATGTGCTCCACCTAAGAATGACCTAGTTCATCGCTGCTGTTAATCCCCAGGAGGAGCCTCATGTTTTTGAAAGCTGGCCAGTGGCTCTCTGAGAGCCTGGGTCATGACACACTGCCTTCCATGCTCTGATGCAGTCTGGACACAAGGCTTCACCCCACCCCCACACACCCCTACCTCCCTTTAGGGACCCTCCAGGGGGCCGACAGTGTGGTAGGCACTCTCAGCGCACTTTTTTGCTCCGTTGCACTCTCCCTGTCAGCCAAGGGAGGGAAAAGGAAAGGCCCATTTAGAAGCAGCTGCTTGCTTATTAGTCCGCACACCATATTTCTCCCTCTGCCGCGTTCGGGCTCAGCACCAGGCCCAGATGCAGCATAGCGCTCACAGCAGGAGCTTCAGGAGTGACCTTTCTTTCGCAACCTTTTTCTGCCGTAACCTTTCAGTCTGGTTTCCAACTGCTTTCCCCTGTATTTCATGCTATAGAGCTGCTAATTGCCATTTTTATAGTTACATTTACATAATCAAATGGTTTGGAAAGCAGCAGGGAGACAGACACGTTTCATTTGTGTTTGATCTTTCAGGTGTTGTGTTTCCCGTCGTCTCTATGTTTCAACATGCTATTTTTTATTTACTCTGCCTGGCAAAATTGAGCATCTCTTAAAAAGCTGTTGACCTTTTGCCTAGTCTGTGAGCAGGCCTTCAGCCAGTGAGGGGTCTGATGCGTATTCGCCTGCTGAGTCCTTCAAATAAAAAAAAAAAAAAGATTTTCTTTGCCTCAGCCTTAAGCCAAGATATAAGTAAATAAATTCACTCTCGAACTTGAATAAAAAAGTCATTTACATAATAAAACTCTGGTAAAAAGGCATCAGGTGTGTTCTATGCAGATTTTGAGAGGCTGGCATTATGTGGGATTAAGACTCATTATCTGTTTGTGCCTCTGCCCTGCCCTTATTATACTGTTGAAATGGTTTGTGCTGGCAGACGGTTGTGTGGAATCAGGCTTTCTGTCAGACGGCTCTTTCCCTAGCGGCTTAACTCATCCAACCATTCTCTCTCAGACGCCGCTTCCCTGAGCCCTGCTGCCCAAGTCATTAGAAAGAAATGGCTTTTAGTCCGAGGTACTTACTTTGGCAATAACTTACTTAACCATGGGAGCGCAGACATTGATTGAGATTGAGGCATTGCTACTCACCTAAAATCTGGAGGCTCTACCTTTATGTTTTTTTCAGTTCAGTTTGATGGAAAATCAAAAGAATAAAATATAACCCAGGCAGTTAGATAGAACATTCTTTTAGGGGAAGATAATGTGTATAAATTGCCCAGTTATAGCAGTGAGTGTCACTTTTTTTTAAAGAACATCCGTATTCCTCTCTTTTCTTCTAGTGCAATTTTTTTGAGAGAGAGTTTCCTTGCAGAACATCAGAGAATATGCAGAAAGACTGCTAGATGAAAGCCGGTGTATCATTTCTCTCCTACCTGTGAGATTGTCAGAGGTTGCCTGTCTAGTTAGAAAGAACACAAAGAAGTGATGAAATCTGGAGCTTTGCTGATTCTCTCGCTGGGTTTAATTTAGAGAAGAAAACAAACTTTCCGTGAGCAAACCATCGGTGCTTGATATGTGGTCTCAGCAGGAATTCAGTCCTTCGCCCGAAATGATTAATAAAGCTATCAATAAAATAAAAAAAATAAAAAAATGAAAAAAGAAATCAAGACGAACACAAATAAATGACTGCCTCCAACGGGCAGTGGGAACGGAGCTGAATTTGGAATCAGGCTGGTTTCTTTGAATGCCTGAGCTAGGGGAAGGGCGGTGCGCAGAGCGTAGAGGAGATGTGAGGCTGGGGAGGTCCGGGGGGACCCAGCATGCAGAGCGCTATGGCGAATCTTAAACAGACCTGTTGAGCCGAGACTGCCCTCACGGTGGGAGCATTCTCCAAACACGCTGGATGTTTTTTATGTCTGTTTATTTTGTGATGTGTGTGTGTGTGTGTGTTTAGGTTGCTTACGGTGTATCGTGTTTGTTCTCTCTCTCTCCAGAGAGCTGCCGCACTCCCCCCGGAACCTGCAAGCCAGCCTGAACGCCACAGACAGCCGCAGCGTGGACTTGTCCTGGATGAGGCCATTTGATGGCAACAGCCCTCTGCTGCACTACGTGGTGGAGCTCTCAGAGAACAGTAAGCAAGCCTGTTTTGTTCCACCCAACCTCACTCTGGGGGAGAGGGAGGTGGATATAGAGTAACACACATCAACTTTGAGCTGAATAGCAGCTCACAAAGAAGCCCAGCTCACAGGTGTGCTAGGTTCTGTAGACCAGTATGTCACAGTTTCTGAACTCTGCTCTTTCCAGTCTGTTCTGGTGTCCCCTAACTTCGGCCTACCTACTGGTGCAAAACAGCATATTTTTCAAGTCTTGTTTTAGATATATTCTGAAAGAATCATATTAGATAGATCGCATAGATGAATCTTTTAGTGATGGTGGTAGAGTGAGTGGGTCAAAATGAGAAGAAACCCAGAGGCCACTGTGCTTCATTTACTGAGTCAAATAATAATTTATAAAACTGATTATAGATCTAATCCATATCATCCTGCAATTCTGAGAGTTATTTTGTGAGCTCACAATTCCTCTTTGTCATGACTTACATATTATCTTCCTAATCCATTACTTTAGAATTCATAATATTTATCAAATAATTCATAGTGGTGACCGAATAATAAGTCTTAATGACTGAAAAGTAGGCCTACAGCTATGGGGTTTAACGTGCCCTTTTTGAGTAGAAATGGATGTTGGGCAAGGAAAACCACTACAGTCTGCTTGTTGGGTGGGGGAGGGACTCCAGGATCATGCTTGGGAACCACCACTATAACCATACTGCTAACTATATACTGAGAGATGCGCTATCTAGTGGCGCTATCTTCTGTGGTGTTGAAAGAACAGATGTGTAAGGAAGCATGGAGACACCTCCACTCCCTAAACAAGCACCACTAACACCACTAGCACCATGGAAGAACAGAACAGATTGATCTGCTCTGGGTGCAAGTGGACAGTGAGGAATGGGCTGCGGTGAAGGTGCAGATTACTGGTGCATGGCTGGAATGGCCCTGGGAAGTCCTATCAGAAACACCTATGTCACTGAGCGAGCCTCCTTTCTCTCTCT
>JBBIGA010000138.1:10202953-10231789 GCA_037576975.1 Alestes dentex
CACTGCTCCCTGGGTGCTGTGTTCCTGGCTGCCTGCTGCTTCACTTGGTGAATGGGTTAAATGCAGAGGAAGAATTTCGTGCTGTTCACACCGTGTGCTGTGGTGTGTCCACGAATGATCACTTTCACTTTAATGATAGTCTGTAACATACAGTGATAGTCCGAGTCAAACATGTGAATCTGTTACATGCCATTATGGATGTTATATTCAAATAGTACCAGTTTGCTTGAGGTTAAAAATGAACAGATCTGTATTTTTTTTTCGGCATAGACGTCTGCATGTGTTCATAATTTCCATTTAGATTGACATTGTTGATGCATGTTCACATATGAATTCACCACATTCTAAATATAGGGTTTTGTGCCCGCTGTTCTAAAAGAGAATTCTTTCCTTTTGATGTAAGCGATTTCAGTTTTGTCTCAAAAGACAGCCTGGATGCTCATACCAAGCCTCAAAATGTTATGTTTACTAAGTCCAGGGGTGTGATTGTAGAGAGTGCAGCAGACTGTGAAAGGCCTCGGCTGTAACTTTGTGCTTAATGCCGTATTTAAGTTCTGTGGTTGTGGCTCCTGGAGGCAGGGTGTACATTTATCCTGAAGCTGAGGTGAGACTGAGCGCAGGCTGCGCTGTGCAGCTGAGCAGAGTCTGGGGGACGGTGGAGCCGAGCCACAGCTGCTGCGAGTACAAGGGATGGGACGCTCTCTCTAGCAGCAGGAGCGCGCCAGACACGGGGAGAGCTGCACTCACTACCCCAGCGGGCCTCACTGAGCCCAGGAAAGAGGCACAGAGCCCATCTGCTCGGGCTGCAAGCACACAACACACATTTACACCGAAACACACCTCCCCATTCTCCCAAAGTATATACTGGTATAATACTCTAACACAGTGAATAAGTTTTGCATATTAATAGTTCTGTACCGTATTGAAATATAGCCTGTGCATTTTGTCTTACCACCTCATTGTACACAGTTAGTGAGCTTGTTTATGATGTGCTTGGATATGCGGACAAGTAATATGCACAGCATTTATAGTATGTGCAGTAATTATCTGTTACACTGTTCCAGAAGAGTCCTTTTTTCATCTTTCCTTCATCTTTTTATTTGGCTGCATGAGGATTGTGATTATCAGGAGAGACGGGGTCCCTATAATCCCTGCACTTGAGTGGAATGGCATTAAAATAAAGCGAAAGGAATGCAGTGACCGAGTATGCTAATATGGCAAAAAATGAATGAAATGTTTGATGTCATTTACATAATGAAAATTGGTGGCCGTGTTCTTTCATTGTTAGTCTTATGCATAATAGGTTTCGGGTGGCTAGACCTTACAACCCTTCAAGGAAACGTCACACCCGCTTCTGCACCCACGCTTTTTTTTACATTTCCTAATATTTGACCTGCCATTTTCCCCCTCAGTGACAGCGCAATGTAAATATCATCGCCCGTTAATGACAGGGTGCCAAGTGTTGTGTAATGCTCTGAATAGGATTCCTCGAGTGGAAAATAGGCGAGCAAGAGAGGACCGCCTAATTACAGTCTGCGGAATGGCTTCTAATGGAGCGTTGACCTGGAAGGAAATCATTGTGGCTAACAGTCCAGCTATCGATTCTTCCCGTGGCTGCAGGTATCGGCTGGCGGGGCTCCCTGGCGACTACCAGCAGCAGAACATTACTAGCCCCGAGATCAACTACTGCCTGATCACGGAGCTCATCATCTGGACGCAGTATGAGATCCAGGTGGCGGCGTACACCGGAGCCGGCCTGGGTGTTTTCAGCCAGCCCGTGGTTGAGTACACGCTGCAGGGAGGTGAGACCTTTCAGCCTTCATCACTCACTACCGTGCTTCCTCTATCTCACCCTTTCTTCAGGTAAAAGCCGGCAGATGGAGAAACGGAGTAGGGAAAGGCAGGTCAGAAGGAGATGTGCCAGCCAGAGCAGGCTAAAATACTGCTTGATTACACAGAGCTCTCCTGTCGGGTCCAGGTTGGCCCAGAGCAGACGCTGCATTCATATGGTCCCTCAGCCGGCTACAGGCCTGCTCTGAAGTTATCATCTTCGGAGCAGTTACATCAGTTATCCCAAGAGCGCGGCTATAAATTACAAGTAGAAGGGGCGACATCCATTGTGGGACACTAGTTATCCCTTTGCTCAAGTTTTATCTTGTTAGAGAATTTTGAGAAGACTGGGTTATGCCTTTGCCTACTCAGAATCTTCAAATGTTAAACACACCAGGCAAATATCTGTTTAAACAATTATCTGTGATGGTTGTGTGGAATAAGCAGATCACTTAGCAATATTACAGTATTACTTAGTAATATGTGCAGTATGACATACTGGTCACAATATGCTTTTGTGCTTGTTTGAGCATATTGTCAGTATCATCTGCACTTAAAGAACCAACCACAAGTTTCATTACACTCAAAAACTTATTTCATTAAAATAAGACATAAATCACATTTTTTAAGATGTGTCTATACCAACCTATCAAAGCTCAAAAAAGCAAACATTGTTATTAATCTAAAAAAGTATATAGGTTGGGAAAAAAAAACCCTCAGCCGAGAGTGATGGGCTATTTTATTTTGGATGTGGCACAAGTCTCAAACCGTGTCAAGTCATTTAACAAATAACAAATGAAATCAGAGACCCTTTGGATGAGTAAATATGAGCAGTAGGTGTTTTGAGGGGGATGTCATCCACCTTGTTATCAAAATGACCAGAATGCATCCCCCTTGTTATCCTGCTGTATTGGTGGTGTGCGAGCAGGGTGTTGCTTCCATTGGGCCACGCCCCTCCATTAAAATCCATCGTCTGTCATATTGGAGCCTTTCAAAAGGATTTCTTTCATGAAGCTCACTGGTTTCAGTCTTTGACTTGGAATCCAGGGCATTCCAGAATTTTCTGAAATTTCTTAAAAGTAATTGTCAGTCAGATTTTAAAGATACAAAATCCAATGCCACACTATTTATTTTGCACATATTGCATATTTAGTTGTGACAACAATAACAAATTCAATAATAAATAACAATAATAAGTTCAATTGTATACCAAAGCAAGCTTTCTTTTCTGTGAAAGTTTCCTTTGAAGCCCTAGGTTAGACAATTCTGTTTGCCAAGCTTTCGCTCCCCTGCTATGCTTTTTCGTATTTTGCCTGCTCGAATATACCCAGTTCAGCTCAGTTATCCACGAGAGATTTAATGGTAGATGGTGGAGGAGAATGGTAGAGTGCAGAGTCTGCCATGCATTTTGAATACACAAACATAGCCATTCATAAAGAGTGGCTCTTAATTGGTCGACATTTGAACAGGAGACTTTTCATTCATTATAACCCAAAGCTTGACTGGCACTACGAGGAAATATTCTCAGATGTATTCTACTCTTCCCTGGGCATTCATGCATATGCTTTTTGTATTACTAATTGTTTTTTTAATGTATCTAGGGGTATAATCTCTAGGTAAAGCAGGTATAGAGTGCCCCAGGGGTCCCACAAATGCAGCTTGAAATTCAGTCAAATGTATAAGCAGTGGCCATATGTACTACACAGGCAGGTGCTTCTCTGATTTTAAATTCCAAGTACACAGCAGGTGTTGAAAGAGCAGTCTGGCTCCTCTGAAATAAGGATAGCTGGCTTATAAAAGCTCCCCCATGTTTTTTTTTTTTTTTTTTTTTTTTTTTTTTTTTTTTGAAATGATGCAGCTCCATTCTTTTGGCTGGGGCGTGTCTGTCTGTCTGGCTAGCCCTGGGCTTTTGCAAGGTCACTAGATATCAAACACGCAAGGTTTCATCTGCCTTAGCTTATATTGTGCCTTTTGCTCGAGCTTACAGTTTCAGTTAAGGTCAAACCAGTGGCTACAATGGGATGTAGTTGCCGTCATTCATATTCTACACAAGCTGAGAAAGCCTGCCCACACTTGTATCAAATGAGGAATCAACAGTGCATTTCCTTTAATAGCTATCATGTAAGGGCTCCTTTTCCTTTAGTGCCAGTGTGGATAGGTCAGCCAGAGAGGGAGCATGGCTGCTAGTGAGACATAATGTGCATTAAGCCCCATATGCCACGATATACCACAGAGCAGGTCCCCCAAGTCTAGGTCTGTCGGCGGCAAGGCTGTGTGCGCTGAGAGCTTCCAGTGACGTCAGAAATAGGTAGTCATTAGACAAGGGCTAGTGCATCTAGGACATTAGCTTTTACTCTCAGAGAGAGTTTTTTTTTTTTTTTTCCCTGACGCTGAGGACAACACTGGACTTTCCAGACCTTTTGAAGTGCTGTTTGCAACCATATTTTCACCAAACCAATTATTAACCTACTACAGGAATACGGACATGAAAAGAGAACGAGTCATTGAGATCCATTATCGTTTCAGTGCAGAAATGTCTCCGACGGCAGAGGTTATGGTTTTGATTGGGAAAAAATGATGCTGTAGGCCACAGCGAAATGGGGAGCTAGGCATTATGTGCTCTTTCATCAGTGTGGGATATGAGTTGTGTTCACACAGGCGGGGGAAATGATATACGTGCAGGTACAGTTTACTTGGCTTTTTTTTTTTTGTGGCTTGTAAAACAAAAGTATGATTTGACGCATATTTCACCTTGAAAGCCGCATATTCTCTCAGCATTTAAGATTGTTGTGAACAACCTATTGTCAGGCACTGGTGTTCAAGTGAGTGGAGCCCTTTGCAGTTAGCCGCACTCTCTCTGTGAGCTGGATCCATACGGATATGTGCAGTATGGATAGTGTTAAGCAGATGTATGCAGTGCTTGGATTCAGCCTGTGTAACGCTGGGGACATTTACTGCACTGGACACTGGCTGTGACCAAATGAGGGGACACAACAAAGGCTTAGGATCAATGTGAGTTTTGTTTCTTCTAGTTCCCACAGCGGCCCCTCAGGATGTGGAGGCTGTAGCCGTCAACTCCACCACCATCAAATTCACGTGGGATCCACCACCTCAGCAATTCATCAACGGTATCAATCAAGGATACAAGGTAACGCCTAATTATAAGACATGAAGGATCAATTGATTACAAACCTCAATACCGCACTTAAATTACAATGGGATTATTGGATTTATTACTTCTAGAAAAAGTAATCTCACTACTAATGACTTTATTATGACCACTGCTGTAGCACAGTGCTGTCATATAGTGTTTGTCAAAGTTGTTTGTCAGATTTGTTTTCATATACTTAGTCAAATCATTCAACCTCTCACTACATGTTCACACGATCTACTAGTGCGCCACTAATCACCGCTTATTTTCTCAACTGCTGTGGCAGTCATATTGCGTACCGCAATGCGATACGTCTAGTTTCTACATTATTCTCATAGAATCTCACACACATCTGAGCCCAAATCAGCAGTCTTTTAAAAGACATATCACTTTACCTGCCTTTATTCTGAGCACACAGCCAGTTATGCTGATTAAAATGTTGAAAGCCTCATGGTATTTGAAAGCATAGAAACTAACGAGTAGACACAACTGCCTTGAAAATCTTTATGAATAAAATATAAGTTTTACAGAGCTGTTTGTAAAATGAAATTCGAGTCTCGGCTATTTAGGTGAGTTTGAGCTTCTCTCCTTTTCACTATTGGGGCCACTATGCGTCAGTTTTGATGTTTTAACAAGTTACTTTTTCTTGTCAGGTATACTGTGGTTTCTGTATTCTCGTGGCACTTCTCACATTCACAATCCAAGTTGCGCAGACATTTAGCACACACTCACACAAACTACTGAGTCACTAATTGTGATTAAAATAAATTCAACTGTAATGCTTTACACTAAGCCACATTAGTATACATTGGTCCCCTTCTTGTTCCTGAAACTTGACAGGCTAGGCTCCGTCTTCTGTCTGAATGACTTTCTCTCTCTCTCTGTCTCTCTTTCCACCTCTCCGTCTCCTCTCAGCTAATGGCATGGCCTGAGCACTCCCCTGAGGGAACCACAGTGGTGACCATCACCCCAGATTACCACGGCACCCGTCACCAGGGCTACATCAGTGGCCTGAAGAAATTCACCTGGTACCTGACGTCAGTGCTGTGCTTCACCACACCAGGGAACGGGCCCCGAAGCGTGCCCAAACTCGTGCAGACGCACGAGGACAGTGAGTGCTGACCTTTCTCCCACACTGCCCGGTCCCTGGTAGAAGCATTAGTTCAGGGGGCACTTTTTATTAGCTATGAAGGAGACCTCTGAGACGATGAGGTTTCAGATTACGGTGTGCAGAGGGGCTTGTGCTCGCTAATTACCTAAAGACCAAAAATTCTTGTTTTTCATTTAATTAATGTGCTATGTCACCATGACACGCGTAACTTAACACTGGGTCTTGGCTTTCGCAGTGACTCTGGGTTGCTGTTTTGTGGCTCCGCGGGGCATTGAGTGGAATATTAATTATCAGCAGCTTACAAAAGTGACTTTAATTAAAGCATTGTCCCAGAATAATAATGTCAACATGTTTCGACATTTTAGGGTATGCATAAATGCATTTGTAATTCTGCAAGTGAGGGTAATTCGATTAGCTCATCAGTAGTTGTTGCTATAGAGACGTGCTGGTGCAGTGCAACATGTTGGAATTGTGGCTTTAAGCAGCATAAACTGGGTGATGTTTCTCATTGTGTTTGTTTGTGTTTGTGTTTGTGTGTGTGTGTGTTTGTGTGTGTTTGTGTGTGTTTGTGTGTGTGTGTGTGTGTGTGTGTGTGTGTGTGTGTGTGTGTACTTAAACCTTAGTTCCAGGCCCTGTAGGGCATCTGAGCTTTACTGAGATCCTAGACACGTCTCTGCGAGTTAGCTGGGAGGAGCCTGTAGAGAAAAACGGAATCATCACAGGTGAGTTTATCCTGCTTGTTGTGTTCTCATGTCAGACACAAGCTCTTGGCTTCTCCTGGAAGACTCCTGGGAAACTGATGTTTATAAGCCCAGCCTCATTGCACGCACCACCACAGCGCTCATCATCCTTCCTGTCAAAAACCATTTGCAAAGTTTAGTCAGAATTTCAAATGTTAGCAACGCTGCACAGCGAGCGTCCAGGAAAATAGATTGCCGTGTTGTTTAAACCTCACGTGCCGCTTTTATTCTTCCCCACTCACAAAACACATTTGTCTGTCTAAGTGATTCATTGCTCATTGGCTTTCTCTTTGTTCTTAAATGAAACCACTGTTTAAATTTAGCCGAACATTATGTTAGACAGCGCAGGTGAGTCTTTTTAGGGGTGTTCCGTTTTCATTACCCTAGTATGCTGCTGCTTTTAAAGCTTCATTAATGGATATACTTCTATTTAACACTTCATTGGTTTTTTGCACAATAGCAATTACAGCATTGTTGTGTGTGGCTCGATTGCCAGAAACAATTCATGCTCCCTGTAGCTCTGTTCTGAAACGAATGATGTTGTGAAAGAGAGCGTGTGCGTGAGTGTCTATACGTGGGTGTTTATGCATTTCTGTGCTACATTCATTACAGTTATAACCGTGACTGAGTCCATTTGAAAAAAAAAAATGTAGGGAAAAAAAAGGAAGAAGCCTTTTTTCACAAAGACGTCTGCTGTGCCTTAAACACGTCTGACGTGTCTTATAGACACCTTTGACGTTGTAGGTCCAGCGAAAGGCGGGAGTTCCACCTGTGAAGGTTCAATAGAGAGGTAAAGTGATGAAGACGAATGTATAAGCAGTGCGGTGATACTGGACATAGATTAAACAGGCCCAGTGAAGGAATGGCATTGAATGTAGATTAAGGGCATGGAGACAGATGAGATTAGAAGTGCATTAGAGCGAATGGCTCTTGTCTATATCAGTACACCCAGCATCAGTGCCCTTTGAATGTTGGGTATGCTTGTTTTCGAGCAGGGTCTCTCAGTGCAAAGCTTGATTTATGAGTGCCTCAATGGAAGAGGACATTCAGTGATTGGAAACAGTGCTGACTGTGGTGGAAAATACTTCCAATAAACAGCAAATTACAGAGGACCTCTGCTGGCTATTAGTCTCAGTTAGATTCAGGTTAGGTGGCAGGGTCCAAGGTCTGGACCACTCACTCCACCAGGTCCTCCCATCTCACCCAGTATGAAGCATGAGGGATTGTTTATTTCGAGTTGAAAAATCCTCCTCCCCTCTGTTCTGGGCTTAAGAGAACAGTTGTCAGGGTCTCGAGCAGCCGGGAGCGGGCTTTCCAAAATGAGCTTATTCCTCCTAGCCGTCAGCCATTAGGCATTAGGTGTTTAGCTTCCCATAGTCAGCTGTGAGTCTTTTTCCCAGGTTACCTGCTGTCCTGGGAGGCACAAGGAAAAAATCAGTCGCGGGTGGCGCGCCCCATGCCCAACAACACTCTGGAGTACAAGGTGACTGGCCTCACTTCCCTGACCACCTACACCCTGGAGGTGGCCGCCATAACTGGAGCAGGCATAGGGACAGTCACCTCATCTACGATCTCCTCCGGAGTGCCCCCTGGTAAGACTTTCTTGTCATGACACACCCAAGCCCCACTCAATGCCTACATCTATAGCTGCGTGATGAAATGATAGCAATATTAATCAAAATCGCACTGTTATGATATTGATAAGAAAAGCTTTGAGAGATATTTTTGGCGAAATGGTAGCACTGATCTGTTCTTAAATCCAATTTTAACTACAAAGTCTAGAACACCTGCTATTTTAGAAGGTGCCTCTACCCATCCTTGTCATTCATTTGTAACAGCAAGACAGAGAGGGCAATATTCAATCCGTAATGTGCATAAAGCTAAGAGATTTCCACATTTACCTAGAATCATAACTCCCTTTATTGTTTTTGTTTTCTGATATTTTGAAGATGGGTCATGTAAATGTAAATCTCACACTTTTTTATCAGGCAACTGCCCCATTTTGCTTTGGTTCTTGTTCTGGTCTTTTCTCAAACAGTCTCAGTTCTACCAGAGAGCCAATAAATTTTTCTTTGACTTGCAGCACCGCAGACCCACATGACATGTGTTTTTGAAGGTGTGCGTGTATCGGCCTCTGTGAGCCTCCTGATAGCTGTGCTTACCCATGAGCCCTTGCTCTGCGTGTTGATGCTGATATCTTTGTGTATCTTTACAAGAGTGTAAAACAGCCTTAAAAAGACTGCGAGCTTGAAGATAACAACTCAAAATCAAAACAAAGAGGACATTATAGTAAAAAGAGACCATTTTAAAGGCGTTGCCTGCTGAAAACCTAAAAATACAGTGACCTTCAAATGGAAGTTTTAATGGATTTTTTTTTTTTTGCTTCATGTTCAGCCATGATAATGAATGATTTTCTATATTTTACAAAATAAAAGGTTTGTTAAGAAAGTTCTGAAAAACGTTAATCAACAGGAAATTCATATAATAGTTATGATCATTACATCAATATAGAGAATATTATAAAATATTATAAAATATAAAATATGCCAAGATGGGACTTTTGGTTGATGGTTCAGTCCTACCTACTCTCCAACCTGGAGGCACTTTCTTTACTCGATTCCCCTACTGTGACTTAGGTTTGGATCATGAAGTGCATTCACTTCAGCAGTAGGAGACTGGCCTTTTTTCATTGCTGATTCTAAATTAAATAAGAACAAGAAAATTTCTGAAATTGGATGCTTGCATAAACATTTTTGTCAAATTAAATTTGCCACATTTTCTACTACGGGAAATCCTTTTAGGGTTGACACAGTTCTAGCATTTGCACAGCGTCTCACTTGGGAAATGAAGCCACTAGTTGCATACACAGGAGCAGGAATTGTGCACTGGAGTGTGTGCGCGCGTGTGTGTGTGTGCAATCAATGATTCATTCGTGCACCCCTCTTACTACACACTAAGCAAGCGTTTGTTCGTGGGAATACACTACAGAGCTTGTGTTACTCATCCCAGGGATAGTCATCTTTAGCTTGTGGTTATGAAAATGAGTGATGATCTTTTAAGTTGGCCTTTTCCACTCGGAAGCTGGCAAGTTGTTGCACATGCTCAGCCATAAATCAAATATGGCTGCAACGACAAAATATTCATTTAAACTAGCTCAGAGGCTCAGAGTTTCTCTCTGAAAAAGAGACGAATGTTGAGGTGGCTGAATGCCAAGCCAGAGCCATAATGCCTGCTGATAAATTGCATATTGTGAGACATTAGAGGAACAGACAGCTACAAAGCTCAGTGGGGATTTTAGACAGATGCAAGGCTATAGTCTGTTATTTGATTTAATTCCAATGTAATTTCATCAAAGTTCCCCGAAATTAAAAAAAGGATTTTATCACTGCACTTCAAAGAGTAAAAGATCTCCTGTAGTTTTTTTTTTGGGGGGGTGTGGGTTGAATTTTTATTTTATTTTTTTCTGGATTTGCACCTCCATCCTGTCAGTAGAAAAGGTTCACAGAAGCAATTAAATGATGCAATGGGTTTGGCAGTTCAGAAGTCACTGACACCTCTTCCCAGCGTATTCCTGTCACGTGCAAGGGCTGTTTGAAAAGTGAGAGATTTAATAGTGTTTCTTTCTAAATCCAGAACTTCCTGGACCTCCTTCAAACCTGGTTATCTCCAAAATCAGCCCGCGGTCGGCGACTTTGAAGTTTCGGGCAGGGGATGATGGGAAAACGTCCATCTCTAAGTGGATTGTGGAGGGACAGGTTAGTCCTTTTTCCCCGTTCACAGTGTAATACACTGTCACATACCGCAGTGTTTCTCATCCTCAGTCTTGGAGGCTCCACCGTTCTGTACATTCAAACATTTTCCTTGATCTCACACCTATTTCATCAGAGGAAAGGCGTGTTGATTAGTTGCCTAGTTGTATCCAGTGTGCGTGGATTAGGTTGTGAAACAATGTGTTAGCTATCATTACCCACATCAAAAATAAACATCGTTATGTGGTCTTACTGTTCAAAAGTTGTGCAGCAGCATCCTTTAATGTCAGCCAAACTTTGGTTTGATCTAGATCATGTAACCACTTTCCATGTGCAATTCAATATAATATCTCTTACTGCTTTTTACATAAGCAAGTCTGAAAAGTGTTTACCAAGCCTCGCTGTTATCGTGAGCCTTTGTGAATGCTCTGTGCGTCAGTCAGCAAGTTCAATTTTAGTATGCATTACTTAGCTCCTCTACACTTCTGCAAAAAAAAAATCTCTGAAAGTTTCCATTAACTCTGACAGCAACCACTGCACCTCTATCATCTCGCTCGTACAGCTGGTGACTTCTTCAAAAGTTGACAACAGATTGAATCATACTACTAACTTGTAATTTGTAATTGACTTAACCCTCTAGCCTGGCATCAGCTACGAACTTGCTGAGGGAAAGTTTGGCCTTTCATCTAGAGGTACTTGAATTGCTAAGTTGATTGAGGCAGGGCTATCTACAGCTGCAGAAATCCGTCACTGTATGGGGAGGGGGGGCGGGTGGGAGCTGGTGCATACACGCAAGCTATGAAATACAGCACCAGTCACCGGCATAAGGTGCTACGCGTCGCACATCGATCACGTTGGCATAAATGCTTACCACATCCAGTACACCCCATTGGTCATCGTAAATCTCCCTGAACTCTCCGTGCCTTGATTGGTTCAGACTCAGACTGCACGTTGCTCCTAAAACATGGGCCGTCTCCGGTGCTGTGCTGTGTAAAAGGCACTTTAACCTGTCTTGCATTTAGCCTTGCGTGTATTTCTAAATACTTTCTCTAGGAACTGTTTGCAAACAGTCGAATTCACACCTTTCTCCTCACTCGAAATGTAGGTGACCAACCGAGGCGCGTCGGAGGTCCGAAGGCTGATTTTTTAGTTTTTCACTTGAGTTACGAGTTTAAGGCAGCTTATACACCACAAAATAGCATCTCACATCATTCAAGCCGAAAACTGCATGCTTAAATCATTACACACTTGCTTCAGACTGCGTTAGGTGTCCTCAGGGGAAGTGCTCAGGCCACACCATTAGAGACCGAGAGATGTTATTTATATAAAGCCTTGGACTCCAGGCCCAGCACTGCCTGTAAACTTCTAGGAGCTTAGACAAAAGCTCGTCTGATATAACTTAAAACAATAAGCCTGATGTAGTTAATGTAAGTGAGTACATCACACTCTTGCCTCAACCTTCAGACACTCTATGACTTTGTATCACTGTAAATAGTGTCATCACATTAAGCATTTCCTTTGTTTGCTCAAATCTGCCCCAATTGTAACATTTCTATTTCATTTAAAAGCACAGTTTTGTTACAGCTATATTATTTGACAAACAGCATAATCAGAATTGATGTATTACTTTCAATAGCATTATTTTCATCATGTATACTCACATTAACCTAAACTGGAAAATCACATGAATGCAGCATAATCTTCAAGTGATCCAGTTTTCATTATCAGGGTCTAGTGCAAGCAACAGTGATTGCATGTTCAAAGTTTCGTAGTCCCTTCACTCACATACGCTCTGCCTTTTTCAAGTAGAACCGTAGCTTTCCACTTTACTATTAATTTGTAAGTCTGTTACTCATTGACTTATGTATGATTGTGCCCCAAGCAGTGTCTGTCAAACCATGGCGTCTTCCTGTGCGAATGTTTTGCTTGTAAATGATATTTCATATACCTCATACAAATAAATGTCTTCATGTACAAATGTACAGAGGATTAATTATTGTGAGCTTTTGCAAACAACTGTGTTGGAAACAGTATGAGGTCTTAACAATCTCTGATGTGCAGGTGGGCAACACGGGAGACGAGGAGGCCTGGAAGGTGCTGTATGAGAAGGAGAACGATCCAGAAGCTCAAGTTCTGGAAGTGCCCAACCTCAGCCCATTCATGCACTACAGGTCAGTATACATACAAAAGCCCTTCGTCATCAGTCCTGTTCTCCTCCCTTCAGTGGTGTTTTTTGTCTCGCTCACTGCTGTTTTTTTTTGATGAACTGCACTCCCTCTGTGTTTTTTCTCCGCTCTGCAATTTGTGCCAGACCTTATGGATGTTACTGCAGTCCCACCATTTGTTTGACTTTCTGATAAATTTAGATTTTATGCTAATTGCAGCAATTAGAATGTGGAATTGTAAAGCACAGTTGGCCACTTTGCTGCCTGTACAGCTGTTTCACTTCCACAATCAAGGTCTCAGTAGCGCTCAGGTGGCCTGCTCCCCACAGCAGCAGGATCCGTGGAACTGAAGCAAAAGTCCATGTGGGTCATTGCAGGTTCCGCATGCGGCAGGTCAACATAGTGGGCTCCAGCCCTGCCAGCGAGCCATCACGAGTGATCCAGACCCTGCAGGCCCCTCCAGATATGGCCCCCGGTAGCGTGACCGTACGAACGGCCAGTGAGACCAGCGTGTGGCTTCGATGGGTGGTAAGAGTTCCTCCCTGTCACGTCTATCTGTGTCTTTTGACTGGGTTCTCAGCAGACCAAGCTGTGCCAAATTCATTCAGATATAAGTAATGAAAATGTGTGAGAAACCACACCTCAGACACTACCTTCTCTCCATCATATTCCCTGTAAATCCTCCTCTTTCATCCCAGGTTCCTGTAAGAAAAATTTCACCCCCCCACCCACCCTATCTCCTCTTCTTCTCCCATGCCAGCACTGAACTGCTGAATGGCAGAGTAAGAGTAAGGGGGCTGATTCTAGACTTCTCCGTTAAAAGATTTTAGCTTGATTGTTTAATCACTTAAGTCACACTTCTGTCCTGTTTTTTAATTAAAAATCTTTACTGGACCTCAAGTGATATTTTCTGTTTGGAGCTTTGCTAAATTAACAGGAGCTAATTTGTTTCAGTATGCTATTGGGTTTTGCAGACCCAGCATCTTTAAATATAGGCTTAGATTCTTTCTACTTTTTATTCTACAATTATTATTATGATTTTTATTATTATTATTATTATTATTATGATTATTATTATTATTACAAAATGTGAAAAGTAGGTAAAACTGTGTGCTTGAACTTATGCAGCTTTTTATGTGGGCTGGTTTGGGGGGTGGGATATACACATACACACTCAGATTACTAAAAAGTAGCGGGGAGATTGGCACGGCTTTGCCAAACGAGGCCTTGGCCCCATGGCAGGGTTTCCAAGGTGTACGTTTACACTTCACTTGTTTTCACATGCTAAAAATGGTAAAAACATTTGAAGACATTTTCTCTCCAAATCATCTCACCACTAAAGCCCACTCACATTGTGATTGTAAAACATTACCTTGTGTAGTTCAGACTACCCTGACATTTGTAGCTCTACCAGTTGCCATGGAAAGCACTGAAGCAATATATTATTGCAAAGTCCTGTCTGGGGAGAGAGAATTGAACTGAGCTAAATACAGTGGCTCTAAATGCCCGAATAGATGAAATCAGCTGCATTATTTAGGCCTGTTCATTTGTCTTTACTGTGGGTTTTTTTTTTCTTCTGAGAAGTGATCCATGTAAGGAAATAATGCTTAAAGAACTGTGGTAAGGACATCCCACCTCTTTCATGGGGTCATTGTAGAGAAGGTCATTATGCTTTATTAAATGTGCTCTGCTGAAAGCTGGCCTCTTCTAGACACATATTGATTTACCTATGAAATAAAGAATGCTGAAATGAGAGAGCCTGGGCCCAATTTGAGCCTCTCAAACTGAAGCTCTTTACTATTCAATTTGAGAACCGAAGAAACGCTAATGTATTGGTCAGTAGTGACATAGCCCTCATTTTTTTGGAGCACTACTAAAGTTGTTAAGTCCAGACTGAAGGCATATAAAGATGATAAAGTATAATCAAGCATGAGTTATTTTTGGGGGGTGGGCATGTCAATGCAATAGGCTGTCCATCACCGTGCAGGGCAAGACCAAACACTGCCTAGCCCTGCCAGCTTGTTTGAAAAGTGAACAAACTTTCTCCTCCCTCAGTCTCTCTTCTCTCTTTTATCACTCTCCCTTTGTTTCTCTCTCTCTCTCCTTCAATCTGTCTCTTTCTCATTCTCTGTCTCTCCAACCCTCCCTTTTCCTCTCATCATCTCTCTTTTGCTTTCTCCTTCTCTCTCCATCTCTCTCACCCCATCTCTTCTTCTGTCTTTCTCTTTGTCTCTGTCTCTCTCTCTCTCTCTCTCTCTCTCTCTCTCTCTCAGCCGCTGCCAGAGACGGAGTATAATGGTAATCCGGAGAGTGTGGGTTATAGAGTGCGGTTGTGGAGGCCGGATCAGCTGGGTGATTTCAGCATGCGGGTGGTGAATGACAGGCTGGAGCGAGAGATCACACTGGAGGGGCTGGAGGAGTGGACTGAGTACCTGCTGCAGATCCAGGCCTTCAACTCCATCGGCCCTGGGCCCTGGAGCGAGCCCGTGAGGGGCCGCACGCGCGAGTCAGGTGTGGGCGCACACAGCCACCTTGCATCACCAACAAAGAGCAAACAAACAAAACAACATTGTTTGAACTATTGTATCTGGAGCAGATGCCTTTTGAAATAAAGCCCCCGTTCCCAGTGCTGCTGAGAGCTCACATCTGGAAATTTCCATTCTCTTGTTAATCACGTTCTGGAATGTAAACAGGTGGTTCTCCGATTCAATTTCATTCTCTTTATGCGATCATCACAGTTGCCTCCTCCCCGCTCTCAGCGCAGCGCCACGTTTCTCGGCTAATTCTCGCTGCTGCTCTGCCTACATGCCTCCGATAAGCTAAGCGCTGATTGCCTTGACTCGCGGCCCGCGGGTTTTGCCTCTTATCTTTTATCCTCCTCCCTGCGAGACACCCACAAGTGATCCCCGTGGCCTCCCAGCAGCCACAAAGCTGAGAATCAGCCTTTTAATAAAGCTGTTTGGAAGACTCTGTCTGGCCAACAGTAATCAGAAAATGAGGTGCATCTGGAGGGACTGATCTTTAATAGAGGTGCCATGAGCTAATGGTGCAGAGGGGCCAAGGGCGAGCTGAGCTTGCTGCCTGATGATGCCTGGCCACCAATATATGTTTGTCAGTCTTTCAGAGGTGTTTGCTCTCACACACCCTGTACCCAACCGTGTCTGTTCAAAGCACACACTAATGCTATTTCTAACACTGTTTACTCTGGCCTCCTGCTACCCATCCCACTCCTCCCTTGCTGACACTGGGGAGGCGTCCAATCCAGCCAAAACAGTTGCACAACATCTGGAGCGGAGTGTCAAGTAGTGGCCTACACGGCAGGCCAAATATATGGAAGCAAAAAATTTTTTAAGTAAATTTACAACCAAACCCACACAACATGTTTACTGATTTCTAGTTCTCCACTGTATTATATGAAAAAGCTTTCACTGTCTTAACTGATAACAGTTCTTATAAGCACATTTTTCCCATTAGTTATGTATACAGTGTCATGTGTTTCCGTGCCCTGGTCAAATGAAAATGTATTGATGTTCGACATGGGAATAAATTCATGTACTAAATAAATAGAACTTGTGCACTAAACATTTTTAGATTTAAGTTGTTTATTTTAAGTTCTCTGTAGAAGAGTGTAAACATTTTTTTTTTCAACTAAAAAGGTCATTTGACCAAACTTTTCGAAACAAATATTCGATTTTCTGTAGGACTTTGTTTAGTACATCACATGATAAACATGCATCTGCTCACCAAAACAAATCGCATGTACGTGTGACACACCTGGGACTTCTGAAAAACTGAAGTTCACATGTTTGTTTTGCAAAGTGTTGCTTCCAGGCTTTTGGTCTGTCATATAGATGGAAGTGTGTGATTTCCATGTGTTTGACTGTTTCTTTGAACAGTGCCCTCGGGAGCCCCGGAGAACGTGACAGCCGAGGCCATGAGCTCCACACGTATCCTGGTGACCTGGGGACCCGTGCCAGAGCCGGAGCAGAACGGCAACATCTTGGGATATAAGGTGGTTACTTCGCTGCAACTAGTGTTGCAGTCAAGACCTTTACTCAGCTGGATGTTCAAAGAGAAAAGGAAAATAGATGGAGAATACAAGCCGTCCACTCTGCTGAATAAATGTTTCTTAACAGAGTAAAGGCTTCGCTTTCATGCGTGAGCAAGGCTTCGTAGGCCCTTGGACACACTCCATATGATGAAATGTCATGCAAGACTCGATGCCTTCGCGCGTAAGAGGAGAAGACATTGTGCTTTCTTATTCATGGCAGTTCAGCATGTTTCTACTGTTTGTAACCCCTGCAGGTTCCTCTTAAAATGTATTTTCCTATTCAAGCTGACAGAGGTATCTAATTTTGCTGCCTGTGTTGAAAAACACCCTCATATCTTACTGATTTCGGGAATGGAATAGCACAAAAATACAACAGCCTGTTCACTGTGGATACAGCAACTTTCTTTGTATGTAAATTTTCACTGTGGGGGACATAAATACCCTCGTAATGCTCTTTTAAGCCTTATTAAGCTGGTAATTAACTGGTAGCTCGTAACTAAATTATTAAGTAGCTTTGTTTGGGGGTTTTACTACTTTTTCACGTCCTTCGATAATATGAAGACATCCGATGGTGCTTTGCCTACCCGTTCTGATGAGGTGGAATTAAAATTTTGCATAATACACAAATAAAAGTGATCTGGACAAAGCTTAATTTGCTAACATTTCAGTTCAGAAAGTACTAAAACGCCCTCGATAAGGCCTTTTCTTTGTCTTGCAGTGTTAAAGATGTACAAGTCTCTGACCCCATTCACCTCAGAGAAGATTTGATTGAAACATTTTTGCTAATGCAACAGAAACAGAAATAACCTTTATGAAACTGTACATCAAGATATAATTTGATTCCTATTTGGAATGAATATCAAATGTGCCATTATCTTTTTTTTTTCTTCGCTCTTGGTAATGAACTAGGTGGTAAATGCATTAATTGAAACTCTAGTGCTTATGGAAGATCAAATATTTGTGATAGGATGAGGAGCTGTGAACCCATATGTTCAGAGCAGCTCCTCAAGTCTAAAGTCAACAGTAATTAAGACAGCCAGCCTGCTTTATCAGAAACCCACATGGCTGAAAAAAGAGGAACCCGGAGGTGTAAACCTCATCCAGCTCCGCCGTACTACTGAGCTGAGAAAGGATTCATGAATTCTGCATATGATTGCAGAATCTAGTCCAAAACACAGCTTTAAAGTTTCACAACACGTGATCTGATAAATCAGTGACCTCAGGCCTGGTCCTGGGGTAGCCCTGATTCCCCCACAACAGGACAAGCTACTTAGTGATTTATTTATTTTACTTATTGCATGCAACTGAAATGTGTGGTAAATTCCTATTTATGCACAGCATTGTGCAAACTGTTGAAAGCCATTTATCTGAGCAGTAAGGGACTTCCTTTAAGCAAGTACACACATTAACATCAGAATAAGTGCAAACAAACAAGAAATTAAATATTTCAGCATTTGTTTTGTGAGCTGGTTAGAAGAACACAGGCTCAGTTCCAAATTTCACCTCAATGCTTTGGGCCTTTGCTTAGATTTCTGAAACTCTATCAGCAGCTCGCCTGATTCAATCAAATGAAATAACGATTGAGCTGAGCCAAGTATTTGAGGAGAACTATAATGTAATACCGGGCTTCCGTGAGGGGAGGTCTGGGAATGATAAAGCGAACACGTAAAATCACTACAGTATACATTTTGTATGCGTTCTAATATTTTGTTTTTAAAAACAACCCAAAAAAAATGTTCTCAGGTGTCTAAGACTTTTGCACAGCACTGGGTTTGCTTGCTCAAATGTAGCTTTTGTAACACAAAATTCCAGGTCTTATTGTACATATAACAAAATAAATCATATGTCATGTTGTGAAAGGCAAAGAATAGATATAGGCACAAGACAACACACGCTTTTCAAAATATATTAAGATAGTACAGACACTATTTTTTTTATTTATTTTATTTTTATTTTTTATTACAGTGCAGAGTGCTATATCTGTTGTAAAAACAAGTCTTCTCACCTAGGAAAGTGATTAGGTAGATTGTTTAAAAAAAATAAAGTACTGTGAGTGGATACTTAGGCATAGGCTGTTGGAGCTATTTTTTGTTAGCAGTCTAAAATAATAAAGAACATTTGACAGCCAGTGTTTGAGGTTAGTGCTGTTTCAGTAATGCTGACTTGCACCCCTGTTGTATTGATTAACCTCTGGATCAGTGTCAGGATTTGTTTAGCAGCATAGGGATTCCCACTGACAGTGTGATGAAGCCGCATAATGCCTTCTGGGTAATGTAGTTTTAAACCACAGTGGCACTTTGAGTTACCTGTTACCTAATAAGCCCTGTTAAAGTAGGAGTTTTATGAGTTTTAGTAAAATGTGAATTAAATAACTATACTAAGCATGCTCGAAACTAAACCAACTAAGAAATATTGCTCTTTGTTCTTGCAGGTGCTTTACAAAGAGAAGGGATCTGGTGCGGAGCCTCAGGTGCAGGTTGTGAAGGGGAACCTGACGCAGTCAGCACTGCTGAGAAACCTGCTTAAATACGTGCAATACGAGATCCAGGTGCTGGCCTTCACACGTATAGGAGACGGCCAGCTCAGCAGCCCACCTGTCCTGGAGAGGACCAAGGATGATGGTGAGCGGCATTCCCTCAAATACTGCATTATGAGGATAATTTAGAGAAGAGCTACAATCCCCAGCAGTTTCCTGCTTAAACTGCTTCAGTAGGTGCATCAAAACAGGCGCTGACCTCGAACTGTGCAGGCCTCCCACCATCAAGGACTCAAGACGTCCCTGACCCCGTGCTAGAAGCTGTTTTTGTGAGACTGCAGTGTTCACTGTGAAGATTAAAAGCAGTTTTGACATGTTTTTGATTACTAGAGAGGAGCTCAGCATTATGACTCATCTGCTAAAATTTAAGCAAGCGCTCCGCTGTTTTATGAGGTGTCATGAGTAATGGGCGTCTCATCTAAAAGTACATGAACTGGACAGATTGATGCAGCTATATCTTTATTAGAGTGAGAGAGATAAAAAAAACGCATTGCTCAGAAAGCCCTTGCTTTACTGAGTGCTATGGGTCGCTACGCGCCCCATGCTTTTTACATGCAGTGTGGGCTCCCACTGCAACCGCAAGTCGTTTCTTTCTTCCATGACATGGCGCTTTGCATTTTCAGGATTTATATGCTTTTATTCACCGCTTCTCGCTGCTATCCGAAGTTCAGAATGGCTTTCTGAGATAGCCTTTTAGGACCAAATTTGGTTAGGCCGTCATACAAACCAATCTGGTAAATAAAAAATCAATGATGCAACAATCGTTGTCGATTTTAGCAGGGATAGCCTCTGAATGTTTGTTATGGACTGCAATATGAAGCAAACTCTGGAGTGCCGGCATAAATCTGGGCAGTGAAAGCTTCCAAAGGAGGTCTGCTGTTTTGCCATCTATTAGAAATAATGGTCATTCGCCCTGACAGGATTTCACAAACAGATCACTACAGAAGCTAATATACAGTGCATGCAGGCCTACGCATGCACTAGGGACTCTAGGAGTGGTGTAGAGGAGGCGTATTTTTCCGATGTGGCATGAAGAAAATCATGCTCAAGGTTGTCCTCCTTCACCAAGGAAATAGCAGATGTGCTGAGAGGTTTGTCAGACTACTCATAACAAAATGCAATTACAGTTTGTAAACTCTTTATCTGATTTGTCTCTCATTAAAAGTCAACCGAATTCATTAAGCCACACTTAATTTCCAATCAAGCACTTATACTTATTACACTTGGAAATCTGCGTGATAAACCATCTGCCAGCATTCCTTTATGTATGAGCTTATATAGTGTTCTTTGATTGCAGGATAACAGTGTGCTACAGTCTTACTACAAAGGAGTAACCACACTGCTAGGGAAAAGTTAACTAATAAAATATAAAAGTAATGTCATTTATTTATTTTTATCATCCTAGTTTTTGTGCACCTTTGTAACTTTATGTGGATTAATATTGTTGTATAGTTGTAAAGTGCCCTTGTAAAGTATCAGAAAAGCACTATATAAAGTTACTGAGGAAGAAATAAATGAACAAAATCAGAAGTGAACTGTGATTTATTAGAGCTTGGCCTTCAGTTCAAAATATCAAGAGACAGTCAAAGAACAAGGTAAAGGACTCACCTCTCATATCTACTGGTGGTATGCTCGTGCCGATCTAATGGCTTTGCATATGAACATTTTTTACCTTTCTAGATTAAACACAGATATCTGAAGCTGAAACTGTCTTAAAGATGTTCCATGTTTTCATTTGAAGTTTGTAACAGACATATTAATTGCTCCAGTAAACAGTCCTGTCATAGAGCCGCCACGGTTTACCCTCTGGCAAAAGCCCCCTAGTTAGGCTGCCGCTCCTATTCACAGTCAGACTTCCAGAAGGTCTAGAGTGATTTGTCCCACTCACTGGAAATCAAAATGTGATTGGGTGGTTCCACTATTGCTACCTAATTATTTTGGTGGTTTATCTGACGCATTGAGGTTTCAATCCTGAAGGCCTAACGACCGGGAGAGCTCACTTAGCTTCATCTAAATAGATACCACAAAAAAATTTAATTAAATTATTTTCCCTAAAGCGTTTTATGAATTTAACCCTATTCCAGCCAAAACGTAGTAATGACATAAGACTAGTACTGCAGTACTTTCTGAGGTCAAACACTGCTTTCAGTTGAATAAAATTAATATTGACATGTTTTATTGTTTGTTTGTTTGTTTGTTTGTTTTCAAAAATCCTCAGGCCCTTTCTAAAGACCTAGAAAGCCCTGAGACTTAGCATAAGTCTGAAGTCAACTGCATATTCATTATGCCATCCACATACGATATCTGAGCTGCAATATTACACTGGTAATCTCTTGCCTTCACTTAAGACCAAGGCTGTGGTCTCTTCTAGCACCTGACCCGTAAGCCAGACCCAGAGAGGAAGCAGAATGCTTCTACTCACAATAGGCTTTTAGACAAGCTGGAGCTGTGATATATATACGCAGGCCGGGCTTTTAATCCGGCCAGCCACCGAGTCACGTTAATGGAGTCGGTATGCTGGCGGCCATGTGGAACCATGCAGCTCTCTAAGTAAGAGATAACAGGTCTCTTTTAAGCCCCAATGCAAACGGAGCCCCCTCCGGACAGCCGTGTCTCTTTTATGATGGAAACGGCGGGGCCCGAGAAGTGAGGCTCTGCCATCCGTGCTCGCTCGACCTTAGCACCAATTATCTCTGTGTTTGCCTTTTAAATTCCTCTCCAGAACAGGGCTCATTAAGGCCCCTCGTTCCATGTGAAACGCAGTCACGGGCACATGCTGGCCCGCATAGGGAGGGGTTGTAGATTTTAAATGCCTGGCTTTTATCACCATGAGCACAGTTGTGAACACTACGGGTAAAGCGAAATGACTTTCTTCGATCTGGCCTACTATCTTAAACATCCTGTTATTGAGTTTCTTAAGGCTGTCTCAGCAAAACCTGACAGCTTACTGGACACTCATCCGTTCTCAAACTGTTGATCAGATTAGGAGGGGGGGGGGGTCATTAACAGGTTCACGGCGTCTAAAGAAGAGCCAAAAAGTGATTTTATTAGCGGCGTCCTTAATGAAATAATCACATAGCCGATTTTCTAATTACAGATTAATTAAAGTGAAATGTACTTTCCGTGATTTTGTGCATAATAAGCAGCAAGAGCTGCACTCGGCCAAGTGAAATCTCTCGAAGCTCCTCCAGTGCACAGCAAAGCTGATAGCAGAATGATAAATGCATGTAATACGCAGTGGCGAGACAAAGAGGCATCTTGGGAAAAGCTCCACTTTACCATTTTAACTTCTCATCTTCGCATGCGTGGACACATATCCCCTCATACCACGGGTGTGAAAAAGCAATACAAATCAAATCCATGTCGTATGTGATAGATTTATAAGCGCCATAACAGACAGGAAATAAAATACAGACTCTGCCTAACCAACATTACAGGCTGGGGAGGAAATAACAAATTGTCCAGAAGCAGCCCCACTTTTGATTGGATGTGATGTACCATTGGCTTTGAGCTGGAGAATGGCACCAAGATCCCGGCGGCAACAGCAGTCCCTGTTTATGCAGGGAGTCATAAGTACCTAGGTGTGTGTGTGTGTGTGTGTGTGTGTGGGTGGATGGGTGTTCCACCACATTACTGGATTCTCTTCGTGTTTGTGTCCTGCTTGTGGATATAAAGGCCTGTCAGGGAGTACTTGGGAACCAGAAGAGAGTATGTGTGTGTTTAGAGGAGAGACAGGCCAATAGAAAAAAGAACAATTCCCCTTAATCATCAGCCTCCTAACACAGCCCCCCTTTTTGCTCTAATAGCAGCCTATGTCTTTTAAAGGGTGCATATCGTGGTGAAACATTATATTTCTTATATAAAGTAACTTGTTGTAGTATGCAAGCATTCAAATTTCAAAACATGCTGTTTACTACTTATAGCCTATACAGTCAATATATGGCAAGTATGCTGCAAAAACAATCCATTCTGAATTTATTGTTTTTATGATCACAGAACTGAAGACATTTACAAATATCTGTCTATTCGGTACAACAGTTTAGCACCCTCTTCTGCAGAGTGTAGCTATAAGAAGTGTTTCAGCCCGATCTACAAGGCAGCCAGTCTTGAGGCACAGTAGCAGAAACAAGTTGCTCAACTGTATAGAGATAATGAGGGTTTGGTCATGCAAAAGGTAATCCATTCCTTTTTGGTACATAAAACCACACAGATGTCATAAGTGGATCTCAGGGGGAAAAAGTAAAATAGAGGAAAAATGTAAGAAATGGCCCTTTAATCTACGGCTTATTAGCTCACTTATGCTCCTCCGGCACCTCGCTTCCCAGAACCTGCATGCAATTGTTCAGCCTCAGTATTCTGCCAGAGCAGTCCTAGCATTAGCTTCTGCATATCAAGCAGAGTTGGGAGATGATGCCACATCCATCTCTCTGTCGGCTTCACTTTCTTTTGGGTTTTCGTAGTGTAAGAGAAACCGCCCCTCCGCTGATCTGGCTGGGCCCTCGCGGTTTGTCTGACTTTTTCAGGCGAGCATTCTTTAACTCTCTCTGCATACCAACACGCATGGTGATAAAAAGCTTTCAAAAAGACAAAGAGCAGAATACTCATTTATCTTCTCATAGAAGTTTGGGGGTGGATTTATTTGGAGCACCGTCGTTTAAAAGCTGTCAAAGCAGGCTATTCGCTTTTGTGTTGTTTTGACACTTCAAGACCTTTTTAATTTGTGGTTTTGGGTGTTATTTGTTTAGCTTGCCTCCTCTAAGCAGGATTAACGGGGGTTGGCCGAGTGTTGGATTTTACTGATGTGTTTTCTGCCCATTATAGCGAAGTTTCAGACGACTGTCCCGGGCAGTATAGTCTCAACTTGTGTTCCTTAAGCCCATGTGCTCTGTTCTGGCTGGGGATCAGAGGCCACTGAAAGTCTTACCCTAATTAGTATGATTGTTACAGTCATATGGTCCTGACATCTGATCTTTTTTCCTCTCTTTAGTTCCAGGACCGCCCATGAGGCTGGTGTTCCCAGAGGTGCGCCTGACAGAAGTCAAAGTGGTCTGGCAGCCCCCAGTGGACCCAAACGGCATCATCATGGGTAAGAGAACACTGGCTGTGGGAATTAAAGGAATACTTTTGAAATTCACCTCATTCCAGGTGTATTTGATCAGCCGAGATGTGTTTGGCGTCCGGTGTTTGCGTCCTTAGTTTTGCACTGAAGCTACGTGGCAGATGTATCTAACAAGCATTAGGAGTTCATATCCTTAAATCCAGCATCATACAAACTGCATACCTAAATCAGTATGCAACTTCTTAAACCACATTATGTTGTTAACTCTTTTGTGTGTGACTTATGTGTTAGGTAGCCAGTTTTCGATAGTAGCTGCTGAATAGTAGGTTACGATTAATCATTTAAAGTTAAGTCGTTTAAGGACTTAAGTCATGTGAAATAGCAGACATGTACATTGTTGGGATGTAGTGGAATATTAGTGTTGGGAATTGAGTATCAGTATTCAGTACACATACCTTTTTGAAAATACAGATGCTTTTCACATTGTTAGGAGAATCGTTTTAGAAAACGTGTACTTGTAGAACATATTGTCTCTAAAAGAAACATCATCATTTGTGTAATAATTATTTAAAATCAGCACACAGTATGTAACACACATGCTTATCAGGCAGATATAACAAACAGCTTCTTAACAAATGCTGAAGTGGTGGCTAAATTCTGAGTTGACTAAGAAATTAGTGTGATGAGTCTGTTCTTTTTTCTCAGTGTTACTAAGCTCTTTTGATGCATAAGTTTCATGCTGATGTCCCGGACTGATGCTCAGCGGAGGATGAAAAATATATAAAGATTTACATAAAATATAATAGAAGATTTATTAAAAAAAAATGACATCCAGTAACAGTGAGTGACACTATTAACCTTTTTCCTTTGTTTTCCATGTGCCATATCATAATCTGAATATGTTTTTTTGTGTATTGTGACTGAATATGTTAATGTATAGAACGGTGTATTCAGTACCCAACCATAACTGTAACTTTTTTTCCAAAGTATTCTGGCCAGCTCTGGCCAATATACTTAGCCCATAATTTGGTTCAATTCATAATGCTAGGTTAGCAATTTGATATTCTAACAGTATTTCAAAGACGTAAAATGAAGTCTGTGTGCATGTTGTTACACAACTTATTAATTACTTTAGAGTTAGGAGGCTGGAGGAGTGTGGCACATGATGTGCAACCTTGAGTTAATTTACTGACATCCAAATAAATTGCACAAATAAATCACACTAATGCATAGCATAAATAAACAGCAAACAGCGTGTAAAGACCTTCAGATGGCAAAATGAATAGAATGGGTTGTCAGCAGTACATTATCACATCTGCATGATGTGCATAGTCACTAAACAGAGTCACTAAACACATCAGCTGCATTTGAGGTAAGGGTAACATTGCATGAATTTGCTCTGATAGAAAATTGAGTTTTCTCCACTGAGTCTCTACATCAGATCTCAGAAACCAGTGCCGTTGTCTACATCATTGCGCGTTTATGTTCCGCCATCCCTCTTTTTCATAATTATAGCCCTTCTATACTTCCATCTTACATGAATGAGAACCTTCTAGGTTTTTCATATCTGGGCAGGTTCCATCTGGACTGAAATGTTTGCTCCCTCTGTGACACACAGCCAAGCCACACTGCACCTGACACCGAAGCAACCGTGTCTGTACGGCTAAGGAGAGTGAGTGGAAGCGAGTGAAAGGAGGACAAATGCTGTGCTATAATGAGATTAGTCTGAGTAACACCTTCTAGTGAATGAAGCTCAGAATATTCAGCTGCCAAGCCACACCGCTGCTGCAGATCACACCAGGCAAAAAATACACCGAACCTGACTGAGAAGGAATGATGCGGTCCTAATATAGAAGCAGAGCTTCTGTGCCATTTTATTTCTATCCGGATTGGAGTTACATCGTGGAACAAATGTTTTGAACATTTCACGAAATCACAAGGCCCAAAAAGCAGGACTTTGTTGGCATGGAAAAATGTGATTGGCTGAATCCAAACGCATGATTCACCAGGGTTTTTTTTTTTCTTTCTTTCTTGCTTTTTTTCTTTCCTCTTTTTTTTTTTTGTAGAAACACTGCACAGTGTGGCCATTTAGCTCCAAACCTTGTAAGCTTGTTTTATTCATAGCTGGCCTCATATGTAATCCGGTTTTTGAAACCCGTCAAAAGACGGGTGCTCTTTTCCCGCCTCTCGGTAGAAATCCGCAAGCCAGCTGCTGGAGTCAGCGGACAGCGCTGGGAGTTTGCTTTCGAATTCGCGGCAGCTAGAATAATCCTGCTTAAATCTGCCCCAAGCCTGCCCCGCTCTCAGTCGGCGCTGAGCACAATGCAGGGCCTGAGAATGCTCAGCTGTGGTTTTCATGCAGGATCACATCAGGGCTTCCGCGAGATCACATTGAGCTTCTGAGCTGCACAGATGTGGAATCGGGCACGGCCTCAGCCGTGAACCCCGGTTAACTACCTTCTCTTGCTTTCTCTTTTGTTTGTGCTTTTATTTCTGTGTCTCATTACCTCAGCTGCTGTGCAGCACCCAGGCGTCTTTGGAGAGATCTCATAACGGCAGTTGGGGGATGACATTTCTTGGTCGGCCTCTAATTTGCCACGGTTGAGAGAGTAAGCGTGGGTTGACCTTCCCTCGCGTAGATGAGGTTGTGGAATGGCTTTCATGAGAACTTCGGAGATTTAGCACGGAAACACTGTAACCTTTGCTGGATTTCCCTGACCATGGGACAACAATGTGGCTTGCCACTGCTGGACCAGTAATCACTGGCCAATGAATGTAGAAAATGGAGCTGTTGGGGACCAAGGGTGGCGACCCAAACAATCACACGGGCCGTTTGCCCCACAGCACAGACCCTGTCCAACTCGCAAAGCCCCAGCGAACATGGCAAGGGTCAGAGCCAGACTGAATGAGCCCAGGCTAGCAGAGCTCAGCCAGTTTCCTAGCCCTTCCTGTCCACAGTGCTTCACATATCTCTGAGAAAAACAGACTCTGACAGAAAAGTTGTGTGTGTGTGTGTGTGTTTGTGTGTGTGTGTGTGTGTGTGTGTGTGTGTGTGTGTGCACATGCATGTGTATAGTAATGGTGGGTGGATGTTATTTTTCACAGCCCCTCGTGGCTAGAGTGGACATTAGGATGAAATACCATTTGGAGAGTGGTGCATGTTCCGCAGTGTGGGATGGCCTACTTTATTACCGTACAGCCAAAAGGGCCGGCACATAGAGCAAACATGTGGCAAGATAGATGGAATAATGTTCCATCTCCACTTCGGCCAGACTCGGCCCACGCGTCCGATGCGCAGCATTTCCTGGTAATGTCAGTGTTTGTGAAGCTCCTCCTGACGCTCCGCAGATGGGAGAGTGCACTGATGAGGCTCTCCATGCCTCCCTTCTGTACCTTCCCTGCAGAAACGATGATCAAGCTCTACATTTTGCAATCTGCCGTGCCAGAAACACTCTCCCTTGTAGATATTAATAAAAGCTCTCTCAGGTCCTCCATGGTCTATACGCTTTGAAAAACTTCTTCTTTCATTTTGCTTAGTTATTTTTCACTCGTAGCTCTTTGAAACAAGCAGAGAAATTCTCTCTAAAGGGCAGATTCCAAACTTGTAATACATTTTAGTACAAGTAGAGAGTTCTAAACCTTTGATAACACTAGAAGGAGTATTCGAATTTGAAAGCTACTGCTCTGGGTACAATTTTGTAGAACGTCCTTAACATTTTTGCCATGTTTGTGTCATTTTCTTGCTCCATGTTTGTGTCATATTAATACAAACAGAAAAAAAGTTGGCAGTACAGTAAACTGATGATACAGAATGTTAATCAACTGTAAATGGAATTCATTATGCATCTGCTGTAATTAAAACCGTTGCGAGGATCACGGTTCCAAGTAATGCCTTGCAGCAATGTGATTCGTTTTTCCTGTAATGGAGTAGTTTAACTTGTATTACAGTTACTTAAGAAGAAATTTCTTTACATATTACTTGAGTCACTCATCTGTATTTAAGAGAACAAAATAATTATGAACGATCCATTGAAATATACATTATTTATATTAGGGTTGCACCGATACCAGTGTCGAGTATCGGGCCGATACTTGGTCAAAATACTCGTACTCGTATTCATACATTAACTGCCGATACCATGCACCGATACCACTGAACAATTTTCCTATTTCTCTACATCAACTGATCACTCTGGGCGGATGAGATTTGTTGTCCTGCCTGACTTCAATGTCTAGGGGGAGACAACAAGCTGGAAACTTCAGATATTCTATTAACTCGCTATTAGATTTTTTCAGTAGGACAAGTAAGCAATATCAGCAATTTGGAAATATTTTAAGATACAAGACGACAACAGGAGTCGAGGGTGCTGTAAGATCTGTACTGCTACGGTGTCGAGGGGCGGAAAGGAAAGTACATCGTTTAACACTAGCAATTTGATTAAAC
>JBBIGA010000138.1:10231889-10244541 GCA_037576975.1 Alestes dentex
CTTAATAAAATGAACTTCAGGTATACTACTTTTGCTAAGGGTAGGCTTGTCATAAACTGTAGAAGAGAAAATAAAAATGATCTCCAAATTACTTGCACTTGCACAGACAGCATTCTAAGAAGTATCGGTACTCGGTATCGGCAAGTACACAAATAAAAGTACTCGTACTCGTATCGGTTTGTAAAAAAGTGGTATCGGTGCAACCCTAATTTATATTTGTTATAATGCAAATTGAAAATGTTTGTAGCCAACTGTGAGATTTGGATTGCAAATATGAGTAAATGGAAAAATGTTACCATATTCTGCTGAGTCATTTAATCCTGCAAACATGAACTTCCTGTTTTTAAAAATAGATTAAAAAAGAAATACCCAACCTCCCTGGAACAGGCTGCACTCAAATTTCATTCTATAATAACTCTGTACAATTTCCTTTTAAAGCAACTGTTTTAAACTGTTTCTACTGACTAATTACTGTGTTTTAAATAGCACAAGCTGTTTGATCAGTTGTACTGCCTGTTCAGAGCGGAAGAATAAATTAAATACTGCTATGACTATTTTTTTCTAAATTATAACAATTCAAGAGAAGTAGTGAGTAATTTGTCTTCAGTTCCTGCACGCCTTGGGAAACCTGAAAAACAGCTGACCAATTTTTCAGTAATGGAAAGCGCAAGGAAAGAGAGAAAAAATAATATGTCCTGGAAAATGTCATGTTTTTCTGGAAAATCATCTTCAATTTAGGTTTTTTATCAGTGCTCCCCAAACAGCCCCCTTTCAGACTTGTTGTGAACAGTTGAGTTATGTTAAATAGGTTAGCATGAGTGGTTCTAAACCAGGGTGTCAGGGGTCCTGTGAACATCTACCAGGGGGGCCGGTTATACTTTCAGTCTCAACCCACGAAGCCTAGTAATGACCCTGAAGTGTTTTCCTGACTCTCTTTTTTTAGTATAAGCACATGATTAAAGACATCAGTGAAGTGTTGTGATGGAGTTTGTGTTATTATAATTTATATTGGTTCTAATTATTGGTAATTAGTCTCTATTTTACTAATAATCGATATTGCTGTTGGTGCTGGAAAAACCATATCAGTCGACCCCGAGTGAGAACCCTGAATTACCACCACTGGTGCTTAATGATATAATTAGGATATAATACATGCGTCATTAATGTAAATCAGTGTTTATCATTACAATATTAATAACTCTTGAATTACTGGAGCCAGCCTCTTAAACAGCTAAATTATTCAGTAATTACTTCATTATTCTTTAATTATGAGGGATTAGGACTTGTGGCCCACATACAGGTCCTTGCAGTTTAATAGAGGAAACTGCAATAGAGTCGGGTATAAACACAGAGATGAACCAGTTTTTTAAAAATGTACCTGACTGATGTGTAATACTTCAAAGAACATTGAATATTTTTCAGCTACACATTATATGTACAGACTTTGTAAACCGTGTTTGCAGATCATTCTCTCTCTTTTTTTTTTGTCAAACACGCAGTAGGAAAGGTTGTTTAAGGTGGGTTTATTTGAAGCTGGTTGTGGCAGCAAATTTTCCAGTACAGTGAAGACCTTTTGAAAGTCGTTCATCATCCAAAACTTCTCACTGTTGCGGTTGTTTCTGAAGCAAGTTTTGCTCTCAAATAGTTGTGGGGGTTTGTTTTTTTTTTGTTTTTTGTTTTTTGTTTTTTTTTTTTCCAGTGAGGAAATTGTTTTCCATCCTCTGCTTTTGTTCTTTGAGTTCCCTGAGTTTCCGACTGGGTTGTTTTGTTCTGGATTGTTTTCTTGTTTTTTGATGTGGTCTGTATTCTGAGTGAGGAAGGGGTGGTGAAGTGAGAGACTCACCTCGACCCATGTCATTTCAGGATACCAGGTCGCTTACAGGCTGGATTCTGGAGATCCGAACCAGTTTACCACGGTGGAGGTGGGTCCCGACACCAAGCAGTTCACCGCCTCCAGACTGATTCCCGAGTCCGCATATATCTTCCGCATTTCAGCCAAGACCCAGCAGGGCTGGGGCACCGCCGCGCAAGCTGTGGTCATCACTACCGAGATCAGAGGTGATTTTCTATCTCTTTCTCTCTCACACTCAACGCACACACAGGGTATACACTGGCCATCAATCTTTAGAGGTTTTATTTTCTTCCTTTGAAAGGGTCACAATACGCGTAAAACTCCAAGAGATACTGCCCTTCAACCCTTCACACAGAGACAATTCGTTTTCTTTGCTGCAACCGGCTGTTTTTTTTTGTTTTTTTTTTAATTGCCATTATTTCTCAGAGATATTTTTGTTGAGTTTTTTTCATCTGATTAATGGCCAGATCTTGGTAAAAGAAACAGCACACCTCCTCCCCCAGCAGTTTCTTCCACTGACAGCTTTTGAAGGCAAGGTGCGATTAAACATGAAGGTCATGTCAGTCTTTGATCTTTCTAAAAACCAATTGACCAGACATTTAATGAAAATAAATATATATCAAAATACAAGGCCATCAGTGATGCAGGGTCTACTCCATGACTTTTCTTTCACATGATCTGCATGTTTAATAGTGATCAATATGGTCCACCTTTAAATAAACAATTATGCCTGCGCACATTGATTCAGAGCATTAAAATCGATGGGCTGGGTGAGCTGGAGAGCTCCTCAGGCGGGGCGGGGCAGCAGGGGCATGGCCAGGCCATTGACTGATGCAGTGTGATTAAGACTAGTCAGCGAGACTGGACTGACCCCTGCACTCTTTCTCATCTTTCTTTCTCTCTCTCTCTCTCTCTCTCTCTCTCTCCCTCCCTCAAACACAATCCCACTATATCTCTCTCTGTCTTTCTACCCCTCTCACTCTCTTTTTCTTTTTCTACTCCCCCCCTCTCTATCTCTTTCTCTCTCTCTCAAACACAATTCTATCTCTTTCTGTATTTCTACCGCTCACTCTTTTCTACCTCTCTACTTCTTTTTCTCTTTCCTCTCTCTCTCTCTCTCTCTCTCTCTCTCCCTCTCTCTCTCCCTCAAACACAATCCCACTATATCTCTGTCTTTATACCCCTCTCACTCTCTTTTTCTTTTTCTACTCCCCCCCTCTATTTCTTTCCCTCTCTCTCTCAAACACAATTCTATCTCTTTCTGTCTTTCTACCTCTCACACTCTTTTCTACCTCTCTACTTCTTTTTCTCTTTCCTCTTTCTCTCCTTCTCTTTCCCCTCGCTCTCTCTCTCTCTCTCTTTCTCTCTCTCTCTCTCTTTCTCTCTCTCTTGCTCTCTCTCTCTCCCCCATCTCTTTTTCTCTTTTTCTCTTTCTATCTCTCTCTCAGAGCGTCCGCAGCCTCCACTGCGGCTCCGTGTGCCACAGGATCAGGTCCAGTCTCGGCTGCTGAGGCTGGACTGGTTGCCAGGTGGAGACGGCTCCTCCCCTGTTCGTTACTTCACCCTGCAGGTCCGTCAGCTGCCCGACGGAGCCTGGGTCACACATTCCTCTGCCATCAGCCACAACAGTACCTCCTGCATAGTGGACCGGTGAGCCTCTCTCTGTCTCTTTCATTTTTTTCTCTCTCTCTGTATATGACAGGATCCAGAGAGACACATGGGCATGGGCTCATATTTATCATGCTTCTCCAAAATTCAGAATCATTAGTAGACAGGGTGAGCAGATAGAGAGATTGATAGCAGGCTGGTTTTATCTCCAGAACAAAATAACATAAAAAAAACCCAATAAGGAAACACACAAAGCAAAGCAGACTCCACAAAGTCCAAAAACAAACAAAGGTTTATAAATTACTGATGTCATTTATGAAGTTTTTTTCCCTAATCCCTTTAATACAGAGAGTCTGCCAGTACCAACACAGCCATTCACTTCACACTTCACTTCCATTAAAGTTGGTTTAACCACTCTAGTTTAGGTAAGATTGGCCTAGGCCGCCAATTGCTACAGATACTAATTCTGCAAATGGCTACCAGTGCTGGAGCATTTTATAAGGTATTTTGAGGGATCTGAATGCTCATTATTAGAAATGCCCCTTGAAAGCAATATTTACATTTTAAAAATGTAGGAGTCATTTAAAGTATTAATCACAATCAGGGTTTCAGGGTTAGGTCAGTTGCTTTTGTATTATTTATTAAGTTGTTTAAATCAGATAGTGTAGCTTGAAACAGCAACGGAAGCCTTATCTGGTTCCAGAACTGACCCAACAAATGCTCTGAGGCTCAAACTGTTGTGCTTTCATGCCAACTTCTTATTGGAAGTCTGATTTTATTTATTTATTTATTAACCCTTATAGTCACACGTGAACACACCACAGCACAACAATGTGAAATTCTTTATCTGCATTTAACCCACTCACCAAGTGAAGCAGGGGGCTGCCGCCAACAAGGGGCGCTCGGGGAGCAGTGTGTGGGGACGGTACCTTGCTCAAGGGTACCTCAGTGGTGACACTAGCAGTTGGGATTCAAACCCACAACCTTCTGATTGCAGGGCCAATGCCCTAAGCACCAGGCCCAACTTCACTATCACTGCCCTTATTAATGACCTTTCCTGATGAAATGTGTTGTAGCTTTAGCCACTCTACAGGATGTTGAGCGACAAGGCCAAAATATCACAGTATTTTTCTCCATATCATTTGATATTGATATTGATTTACTGATGCTTAATGGTGTCAGCCATTTGGTACCCACGCACTGTCTGCAGTTTTTGGAAACACTGTTGCTCAGTATTACGTGCGAAAAACAGAGCCAAATTCATCCTGCAGAAATTGCATGGCCTTTTTTACACAGTCTCCTTTTTTTGAGACATTTTCCTTTTTGACTACTTAATTTGAACACTGAAAACACCTTCCTAAACAGACAGGCTGGTTTGCATTGTTGTTAGTGATAGGATAGACAGATTTTTTCCACTCTTTCTGAATAGTCCTTGTAAAATCGAATACCAGTGTAACCATGAAATACTTGAGATACAAATGATTTTTACTATGTGTGAATTGATAATTGTCTGGGGGGTTTTTTTATGTCTGTTTTTGGATATGCTACTTTTGTATTGAAGTTGCTCTAACATGCACAGTAGGTCCACTCCTTTCTCTCAGTTTTGCACACATTGATCTTTCAGATTGATTCAGGACATTGCTATTGTAGATAAGGACCAATGTAAACAAGCCTGCGTAGATAATCATCAAGGTATGATGGGTCGGCAGATTCAGGGTGGAAATGGAATTCAGGTGTGATGCTAGGACATAGTAGCTTGAAAAAAACACTCTCCTTCTTTCTCTCACTCTCTCTCTCTCGCCCCCATTTCTCTCACCTTCTCTTCTGCATATTCTTCCACCCTTCCATCTCCACCACCCCACACACACAAACACACACATGCACACATAAAGAACACACCAGCTAAAATCTCAGCTCAGCTGATTCCATTGCATTAAACTTCATAATGATTTCTTTCATGTCTCTATCTCAGCTCAGAGTTTCTTCCAGGCTGAATGTGTCCAGTTTTATGTTATATGATGTGAAGGTTATTTAAGGCTTAGCTGGCTTCTCCCGCACCCCAGAAAGCAGGGGCCACCTCTTATCTGAATTACGCTTGAGCCACTACTGCGATTATATGGCCAGTCAAGTGGTATTTTATCTGTATTCAGAGGCCCATCTCATCTTGATTATGATGACTCCCCTCCCTCTGTTTAGGACTTTCCAACCCGTCAGCTCTTTATTGCCTTTTAAACAGTCCAACTGGCATCAAATAGATTATTTAGGCTTGATTTGTGTTTTCGGTAGCTGCAGACCTGGAATAGTTGCAGACTGTGAGGCTTTATGAGTGACAATTCAAATCCAGCTAGGCAGAGGCTTCGAACTCATTTGCTACCAAATATGTCTACATGAGAAAAGCCTTATTTCAGAGGTAATCTGTGTCTAAACTTTCAGCTAAATTGTATGTTCAGAAACTGTTAAATTACATGCCTCGAGCCCACTCATTCTACCTTGATTTTGAATTGATTCAGTGATGTTCAAGTACTTAACAGGTTAGTTGATGAGCTGAAATTAATGTTTGGACTAAATGAGAATTTTACATGAAAGCAAATATTTTTGAGGCTGAATTTTCTCATATCGCCACAATCAGAACAAGACCTTATTGTGGCAGTAAATAAAGTCTCTATTTGTGGAAAATATCAGCTACAATGTCAACATTTGGTGTTGAACATGAAAATAGAATAGGGGTCCAGAATAAAATGTTACATTAGCTTGTATGTAAAGTAAAAAATATTTTTGGAGGTTTTGTTCTGACAGGAATGTTCGTGCCTGGATACAGCTGCACAGAAAAAAAATAAAAAAACGTTTCATGACTTTGTCCTCTTTGTGGCAGTGAGTTCAAATGTACTGCCAGCGGTTCCGTTTGATTTAAAAGAATTTGGGTTTGGGTGACATTTATAGATTAGTAGTACATGCATGCCCTTTTGTTGGCAGTAGGAAATGACTGTTTAATGCAAGATAACTCATGAGACATGTGATCCCTCAGGCTGAAACCCTACACTTCATATAAGCTGAGAATGATGGCCACTAATGACATCGGAGACAGCAAGTACAGCCAAGAGACCGATGCAATTACGACTTTACAAGATGGTGAGTAAAGATGGAGGTGTTGCACATGTGCCCTCTGGTGCTAGCTGATCCAGTATTGATTCAAATAAAAGTGCTTCTGACGAGCTTGACAGCCCCCTCTTATCTCTTCCGTGATTTTGGAGTGTTTTGATCTACAGTATTGGATGAAAGGCGTGCGTGTGAGTTTTGAGTGCGCTATTTTCTTCCATTTTCCTGCAGTTCCGGATGAGGCTCCCGCTATTCAGTCTGTGAAGCCCTCAACAACTACTTCAGTACTGGTGCAGTGGCAGGTATGGTATTGCTCTCTTTCTCATTATCAGCTGCCCTGATGAGCAAGTTGAGCGATAAGGCCAAAATATCCCAATATTTTTCTCCATACCATTCGATATTGATGTTGATTTGGTGATGCTAAATGGTGTCGGCCGTTTGATACCCACGCACTGTCTGCAATTTGTGGAAACACTGTTGCTCAGTATTACATATGATTAAAAAAAAAAAAGATCCAAGTTCATCCTGCAGAGGTTGCATGGCCACCTCCTCTTTTTGACTACTTAAATTGAACACTGAAAACAGCTCACTAGTCACCACCCAGTCACGCTGGTTTGTGTTGTTGTGAATGATAGGATAGACAGACTTCTGTCCCTTCCTGTCTAGTGAGTAAAAGAAGCACATCGCTTCTAGTTTACCAAAGTAACAACTGTTGAAAGTTCATGTCTTTGCAGCTAGTAGCTACTGGGGGGCAGAACAACATAGTGAGTGCCTTAAACGCATAAATAACGAATGTTGAAAAAATGTTTTTGCAATTACCCTTGTCATTTTTATCACCCAGGCCTACATAGATCCATCACTAGTTACTGTACTGCAAGCACACCATTTCAGTGGGAGAGGATGGACCAGTGAAGATAATTGCCTGTTAAATGCAGGCGTTACAGCTATTATCTGTTTAATTATCTGGCTCTCATTGATGAACAGCCCTCTTTAGCAGGACGTGCTGAGCGACTTGTCACAGCTCGCTTGGTATTCGTCCCGTGATTTTGCATATCTCAGCGACATGGAGTACTGATAACACTTTTTTATGGAGTTCACCGAAGACTCCGACAGGGCCGGCATAATTAATACTCGGGCATGCCTGCAGTCAGCACACCCCAAAGGGATGTTAATTAGCAGCAAAACCTTCCTTCCCTGACCTACAAGGGCCAGATAATTTCTCTAGCTGGCTGCGTTATCAACGGATGTGGAGGCCTTGTTCGGTTGATTACTTTCAGTGCAGGTCTTTGTTAACGATCCCTCGACCGGGTGGCCCTGAAATGAAATCCTCATCTTTCATTTCTGCCGTCTGCTTGTCGTAGAGGCTGGTGCATGGAGAAACCCTCCTCTCTGTCTGTCGTCTTTTTTTTCCCCCTCCTCTCGGCCTGGGTCTTTAATAGGGAGCACAAGGCCAGCCAGGGGATTGTGACCTTTAATTTAATCTGTGCTGTTGCAGCCGCCCAAGGAGGAGAGTGTGAACGGGGTGCTGGTGGGCTACCGGCTGTATTACCGCGAGCTCCAGTATGACAGCCCTCCGCAGGAGTCCAAGAAGGCCATCAACAGCTCTTCAGCGCGTGGAGATCTGACAGGTAGGCAGAGGGTGAACAAGTGGCAATCCACATACACGCACTGTCCTTTCAAGCGGAAAAATCCAGACCCAGCTTGAGAGTATTATTTCTTTTTTTCTATAGAAAAAAAAAATCTCATTATCTGTTCGGTTGCTTAATGAGCAGATAGAATACAAATGAAAACCGTTGTTTTACAGCACGTTTTTATGCCCTGAAACACAGCAACTACATTTTGGAAGAGAGAGAGAGAGAGAGAAAGCGAGAGAGCATTTTGTTGAAACAGTGACTGTACAGGAGGGGGAGAAAAAAAACATTCTGGACATCTGTTAGTGTTACTAAACTTTGATATAACTTGAACAATTAGTGTTTCAAACTATATAATTCATCGTGATGCACTTGCATAATGTAAAGAAGTAGCTGGCATTTCCAAATGCAAATAAAATCAAAACTAAAGAAATGGAGTTTTGGGGAATTCTTATGACAGTGACAGATTGAGACAGTTGGATAACAGCTCCTGAGAGGGTGCCTGAAGCGACTGAAGGTCCCCATGAAATGTGTCTGCATTTTTCTGGTCAAAAGGCAGGACAGTCTTCTTGAACGTTATCTGAACGGGTGCCCTTTATCCACACCTGCGCACCTGGTGGCAGGAGAACAATTTTGCGGCGGATGGCTGAGCGAGCTGAATTCATCAGGTTTCTGAGATGCAGAGTCTGCGCTGGAGTTGGAGCTGGAGTTTTTGGCTCTGAGCAGGCCGTCACACTCCGCACTGTAGGCCCCATCCAACCAATAAATCTCCTTTGCCAAATTGGACTCGGCACTGTTGACAGCATTTAAGTGCACGAGCGTGGAGCGCCCAAGTATGAAAGCGTATTTAATTTTGTTTTTCCTCTCTTCTTTTCACCAGCCAAGGGAGAAGTGAAACATCTTCTGTTCCTCTCTTTCTCCCCTGTTGTTTCCTTCTGTCTATCCTCTGCTTTCTTCTCCTCCTCCTCCTCCTCCTCCTCCGAGTTAAAACCTATTGTCCGCTAAGTGCCACTAACTGTCAGCATTGCTTGGGTGCTCATGCAAATCCATAAGCGAATTGCTGCAGATTTGCCCTATTTGTTCAGTCTTAACAGGTCGTGTTCAGAAGTCAGCAGGTGCTCCAAAAACCTGATAAGGTCCTCCATCGCTTTCAGAAGCGTTCCATTACACACTACTTTTGAAGTGCTAGTGCGATCAGATATTGTTTGACTGGCAAACTACGGCAGACACACAAGACAGGAAGGGAAAAAAATACAAATCCATCAGGAGATGTCATGCTTTACATGAAATGTGGCCCTTTATCTCGACGTTCTTTAGAAAAATTGAAATACGTTGAGACGGCGTGTTTCAGAAGTCTGATTAGTACCAGTAGGCGAGCTTGTTATATAGGACTCTATATTGACTGATAAATCATTAATTGTTCAGGCTCTTTGGTGTTGCTCCTGGGATTTCGTTCTAGTCCGTATGGATGGAGAGATGAGCATTGTGAGATTTCATTAATCTTGTGAAGAAATATGCGGTGATGAGCAACTTCTGAAAACCAAAAATTTGTAGCCATGATGAAATAGCTCTTTGATTTGTGTATTTCCATCTTGCCTCATCTTTTAGTAATGCAGTCCTCATCTCTCTCTCTCTCTCTCTCTCTCTCTCTCTCTCTCTCTCTCTCTCTTTCTCTTTCTCTCTCTCTCTCTCTCTCGCTCTCTTCCTCCTCTCTCCCCATACCCCCCTCCCACCAGCCAAAAGCACTGTGAAGACAGTGAGCAACCCTTCGCTTACGGAATTCGAACTCACGCGTAAGTTTTATTCCATCGTCTGTCTGAATTAGGCAGCATGGCTTTGAAGTCTAAATAAAATATTCACACTCCCTGTAGCTAAGAGCATAATGCCTGATGCTGTCCATGTTCATAGGACAAGGTGCTTTCTCTAATCTGTCTGTTCTGACAAGAAACAGTCTGCATTTTAGTTTTGCAGAGACAAAATCCTTTTCCACACACCAAACTTAAACCAGTATCACTGTGCTCCGGAGGGTCAGCTCATCAATACAATACGCAGCACACTGACTCTTAGTATTCCAGTAACAACGCTGCAGCACACAGCCTTCTCCACTAGAACATGCATAATATAATAAATCAGTGCACCTCCTCACAGAGATGACCCTTATCTGAGCACCAGTTTTTTTATATTATGTCAAAGGAGAAATGCCTTTTATCTCTTATCTTGAAGCTTACATCCATTTTTTAAGTACGATTGTACATCTTTCACTCCTCTCACAATTTTGTTTTCACAGAGCTGCAGAAGTACAAGCGCTATGAAATTGTGATGACAGCGTACAACATCATTGGCGAGAGCCCTGCCAGCGCGCCAGTGGAGGTGTTTGTAGGGGAAGCAGGTAAAACTAAGAATAAACAAACTGTTCTATTTATAACTGTGAATACAAGCCAAACCCTCAGTAGGCTGCGTAATGAACCTGGTCGAGGAACCCATTTATGGTGAAACATCTCTGACCCAATGCGAGGGTTTGGATCATACTCATCTGACCGTGGTTCCACCCAGCCTGGACATGTAAAAGAAACTGGAGTGTTAGGGTGGGCTGGGTAATCACTCATTCTTTTGACTGACAGCTGTCAGTGAGCATTTAGTCATAACAGTCCAATCACCATCAGGTCCATGAACTCTCCCGGCAGTGCAGTGTCCTCTGTAAAAACACTGGAGTGCTGCAGGAAACTGAATGATGCCAAGGTTTTGAAGAGCCTGTACGGAAACGGGCAGAAATTCAACGGCCCACTGGTTTGGCCTGTGATATAGGTTTGTGCAGTGAGTTAAAAAGGGTGCTGGTGAGAGGCTATTTGTACAGTTTCTACTTTTTTCTGACATTACATCACCTTCCTGCAGACTTGACCCCACTGAAATAGAGATTTTGCTGTGCAGGAAAAGTGGTTGTGTGAAAACACTGGCTGTGTGGTTGACAGTTCCGGAGTGTTGTGTCTAAACTCTCTTGAAGATGTACACACGCACAAATAGACAGACCCAGACAGAGCCTACCCTTTGTTTTCAAAAGATTCTTCCATGTACAGACTAATGACCTCTGCATTGACCGCTTTTGCATCTAAGTATAGAATTGTATCCCTGGCCAGTGCCTCTGCTTTCAGCTGAGAGTAATGAAGTGCAGGATTTTAGAGTGCTCTTCAAATTCAGCACAAGTCGCCTTGTTGCTAAAAACAGTCAACGTTCAGCACAATTACTGGCTGAGTAATATCCCATTGCCCTGGCAAACAGCCGAACCTGAGCGGGCTTCAGCATCTAATGAGCTGCCAAACGGCAAGACAGGACGTGATGATGACGTTCAAGCTCCACCGTTGGAGACTCACCGCCAGACTGGGCTCTAATTGCCATGCTGCCTTGTGTGATACCACACACAAACTGTGCAGCTCGCCGCAGACTCAGGCTGACATAGACCTCTCTGTAAATCTATTGTGTCCCCTATATGATCAATTGAATTCCTCCAATAAGAGCCTTTAGTGGAAGAGGAAAAAACAATTCCCTGCAAATAGATTAACACCATGGTTCTCAGATTCTCTTACAAATATTGAACAGCACCACAGTGTTACAAATGCAAGATGTCATTATGCTGTTCGATTTCGTCCCAGCTATGTTAGGCCAGAAGACAAAAAAATACATAAAAGTACAGGCAAACTACAGGCTAAAAGATTGCTGCTACTACACTTGTAACTGTTGTTTCATGTCACTTTTTATAGATAACAGAATATTATATAGAGTAAATAAAATCTGGTCTTTTTAAAATGAGCTAGTAACTAATGTAAGCATTTCAGTTAGGAATCTAGTTGGAGGCCTGAGGTAAGCATTTCATTTAGGTATGCAGTTTTCATAGTGCCAAGCTTCCATGAATTCGTCATTCATAAATCAACAGAACCAAGTTCAGAGACCACGCACATCTAGCTTTTCAAGTACATGCGAATTGAGGGGTAATTAGTGTACATTTTATTATTATTATTTTTTTTTTATCAAACTATTCCTTTAAGGGCAATGGTTGTGAATGGTGGGGGCATGTCTCCCCTCTGTGCCTCTTTGGGGTGCTTTTGGCCGTTTCTCGTAAGAGGCTTAATGAAGCAGTAAATATGAATCTGTCATAAAGAACTCAAGCAGCTGGCGGAGCTGCACAGGGTTATCAGCATCAGGTTATTAACAGCATCATTAGAGGGGGGCCAGGCGGAGAGATTACTCGCAGCAGCAGGAGGGGGAGCGGCAAACAAACAAATGAATTTCCCGCTGATTAACGTCAGGTTTCGTGCCATTCGAGGACGAGCAGGGAGGCAGGAGGGAGTCAGGGGCGTGCAGGGAAGGGGGACTTGGGGCTTGGCGTGTGTGTTTATGTGCGTGTGTGTGTGTGTGTGTGTGTGTGTGTGTGTGTGTGTGTGTGTGTGTGTGTGTGTGTGTGTGTGTGTGT
>JBBIGA010000138.1:10252618-10266270 GCA_037576975.1 Alestes dentex
CCCACTTCTGGGTAACCTTACCATTTTTAAACCTCTCGCAGTTCAGCACTGTCCTTTGTACCATTTCATGCTATTCAATGGACTTGAACTGTTTGAATTTCAATTTAAAAAAAAAGCTTGAAACACTGGGGTGTTCTAAAACTTTTGACCGGTAGTGTGTGTCTCAAAACCTGAGCATGTCCCTCACCCTCACTCACTGTTTAAATGCTTCAGCTACTGCTGCAATCTGTAAATCAATTTCAGTGTTGCTCTATTATATTATATTGTTGATCCCCTCAACATGTTAACAGCTGTTCCAGTTATTATACTTTCTTGGCTTGTGATTAAGTAGAAAGCTTGATGCTTTCATGAAACTGTAAGTGTGCTATTACATCTCATTTTTGGAAGTAAGGGGGTCGGGGGGTCAGTTTGTCTGGGGGGTGCAAAACATAAAAAGTTTGAGAACGACTGCCATAGTACGTACTTGTGCCATCTTTTCTCTGGGTAAGCGACGCACACACACGGCCACCAAATAATGTAAGGGAAAAAAGGTAAATCATCAGACCAGGCCATCCCCTGTAGTCCAATTCTTATGCTCACATACCCATTATAGGTGCTTTCGGCGATGGAGAGGGGTCAGCATGGGTACTCAGACCGGTCTTCGGCTACGCAGCCCCAGACCTTTACATTGCGACACCTGACACCTTTATTTAATAGAGAGCATTGACTTTTTGTAGCAATTTGTGCTACAATAGCTGTTCTGTGGTATGACACCACATGCGCTAGCCTTAGGTGTCCCTGACCAAGGGACCAGTTAAACAGTTGAACTTCCTTAAACAAGTTTTGGTAGGTACTAACCACTGCATACCAGGATCACCCCACAAGACCTGCTGTTTTGTAGATGCTCTGACTCAATCGTCTAGCCATTGTCTGTTGTCGAAGTCATTCAGATTCTTACGCTTGCCCATTTTGCCCTGTTTATGTGTGTATTTTTATTTTCTCTGCCCAGTTTTCTCTAGCCAATTTTCACCACACTGTAAGAGTCTTCTATCCCACAATAGCTTCCAGTCTGGGATGATGCCAGTCACTTTTCAAGCTGCCACCCACACAGTGTCATAGGTCACCTCACCATGTGTGGAGGAGAGTGCTAACTGCTCCGTTCAGTTTTTATGATTGGCTTGGCCTTGACTGGCTAACTTCACTCTGCATTGACAAAGTGAAAGAACTATGCCAGTCTTATCACCCAGTGACAGCACAGTGAGTTCTACTTTTGTATATTTGCAGAAATTGATGACAGTGGCATTGCTATGAAATTTACTCCCTTTCAGTGCTATAGGCCAACCCTGCACTTAATTATGTCCATCTGCATCAGGGCTGCACAAATACTGGAGGACTGGTGTTCATCACAGTTTGTTAGTTCCCCTCCACAAACACTACTGCTCAACCTGCCAGCTAACGGATGAGTTGTATCAGGTGTTTTTGACCACAGAAATCACTAAAACTGGACTAGAGTTGAGCTCCTTTCATCTACCATAAATCCCTAATCAAACCACCATTATAAAGGTAATAAACGTGCTTTTAAATCAAGCCTTCGTATCGAATCCCTAAGGTACTACTAGCAGCAGTAACAGTTTGTGCCACACTCTCTGATGACATTAAAAGGCACTTGTCAGCATATTGGTGGCTTTATGTTTGGCAAGAACAAGAGTCAAGAGTCCTTTTCAAATGGCTATTCGCTTTTTCTTGGCTGCATTCGTAAAAACCTCCAGGGGAGATATTGTCTTCTTGTTAAATTTGCTGGGGGAAAAAAAGCATGCGCTGCAAAATCAAATGTGACTTATGTTAATCCCTTTTTGCAGCAATTTGGTTGCCAGGTAATTAATTATATGTTGCGGTGATAGGGCTGCATGATATGGACATAAAAACATCTTACTATTAGATTGTCGCATATTTCTGTTGTGGTATGAATTGCAGTATTTTGAAACCATTGGCTTACATTTGTATGTGCATTTGAGATCATTTTTTATTTTCTAAGTGTTGAGGAAGAAATAGCATTAATTTATTGCATTTAATACAAACCCCTACAAACTCAGGGTGCTCAACAGTGATGATCTCAACTAACCTGATCTGAATCTAAAGATAATAAAGCAAGAGAATACTACTGGAAGATATCTAAACACTTCTTATCTGTATTTGTCACTGAAATGTTACATGTCCGGAGACATGAAGCAGAAGCATTTCAATAGACCTCTATTGTTATATGTATGTCAACACTGGGTCAGCATTACAATGAAATGTGTTTCATGAGAATTAAACAAATCACTCAGCATTTGTGTCATACAGACATTTAAGGTAATGCAATATAACATATTTAAAAAGATAAGATAAAAAAGATACAGTTAAAAGTTATAAATAGGGAAAAGCGTGTGTATGTGTTCATGGGATGGGTGTGTAGTGTAGGCATTAGAATTGCACATCGGACATAATGATGGATGTAAGTACCAGTAGTTGTACTTTGGAGGAAAAGTGACAAGTGTAAATAACAGTAATTGCACACTGGGGTAAGGTTAGTAGTTTCTAAATTAGAGTAAAGTGACCGTGCATGTAGCAACAACATTGCGAATATCGCACATGTGAACGAGTGTGGAAACAGTTCAGAACACCAGTCCTAGTTCATGGTGTGTATGCCATACAATGGTGAGCAGCACAGGCAGAATAGGAAACAGCACAGACTGGGTAATACGAGTGGTATTGTGTGTTCATGGTCAGTTCAGTGCAAACAGAGCAAGCAGAGGTTTGTGGTATATTGATAAACAATGCAATATGGAATGTTTAGGTGTTAGGTTCAAGGTTCAAGGTTACTTTATTGTCATCAGCAGCTGTGTACTCGTACAAAGTGAGATCAGAAAACGTTTCTCCTTGGACCATGGTGCATGGACCACGGTGCATTGGAGCTGAGGGGCATGAAAATAAAAACTGTTCTTGAGGCTCGTCGTCAGTTTAGCCATGCTTGTGAATCATGTGCCAGATGGTAACAAAGAGAACAGCTGGCTTGCTGGATGGCTGTGGTCCTCGATGATGCTAGGTGCCTTTCTCATGCACCGTTGGAGGTAGACGTCCTGAACGGCTGGCAGACTCTTGGCAGTGATGTGCTATGCTGCCTTCATCCCTCTCTGTAGTGATTTCCGGCTGTTTGCAGAGCAACACCCACACCACGCTGTAATGCAGCCTGTCAGCAGGCTCTCGAAGTTTGAGATGATGTTGGCGTTCATGCCAAACGTCTTCAGCTTCCTCATGAACTAGAACCGCTGGTGACTACTTCCTGACTACAATGTCTGTGTGAAGGGTCTTGGAGAGGTTCACCGAGGAAAGCTGCTGACACCCCCCCCCCCTTCTGTCTCCTGTAGTCCATTATCATCTATCAAATTTTACTGACGTTGAGAGAGAGGTTGTTGTCCTGGCACCATTTATTTAGCACCTTCTCCTCCTCTCTGTAGCCCGTCTCATTATTGTCCATAGAAGAGGTCCAAGATGATTGTGTTGTCCATGAACGTGATGATGATGTTGGAGCAGTGTGTAATTTGACCTCAAATTAGTTATCATTTTGTTGTGAAACTTTTACAAAAGAAGAGTCCCTCAAATTTTGTTTGTCCATTTTCAGCCAGAAGGCTGTACCCATAGATCATGAGTGTCCAGACGGAAATTTTCGCACCACTGGCACTACTCTATCTACCTCAGAGCCTGTGTCATTTCTTTTCAACGTTGTTGTCACATCAGTCAGTTGAGCCCTGTCAAAAGACATGTCTTTAGATTGCTGGCACATCTAGGCCACTCTATCTTCTTCCCGAACCCAAGAGTGGAGAGGAGATAAGATTCACACGCAAGCCTGTTTTACTTCACTGCACCTCCAAATATGGACAGCAATTCCCACAACTAATTTCACCAGGAAATGAGATGTGAAACCGTCTACAGAAGTTTACTGCCGGCGTGTTGTGGGAGTGCCCTGTCATCAGCGGCTTCTGGTTAGATATTACGAATGATGTCATGGTTGTTTACCTCACAGCTTTCTCTGCCCACTCACTTTCAATGATTCTCTACTGCAGCACAAATATATGCGCTGCATACTCCGGGACATAGTACACTCTCAGAAAAACAGTGCCTTTTAAGGGTATGAATGCTCTCACTCAGCTTATACCCTCAAGGGAACATCTTCAGTACTTTTAGTTAAGAAGCATAACTGTGTCATATTCCATTATGGTTACATTTTTATACATTTGCATTGACTTCACTCACCTTGCCATGACTCCAGGCTTTTCATTTCATTTTTCTACTTATGCAAAGGAAAAAAGACATAAATTAAGGAACCCTTAAATGACCTTTAAAACTCATTTAAGGTATACAATTAAAGACATGTTATACCTCCGAGGGTACATTTATTCTATTGTTTGTACCTTGAGAGACTGTAGCTTGACTGTAGCCTTTGTTTTAACATTGTACGTATGCAAGTATTTTTTTAACAGATTGTTATTACATGTAGCCAAATGTAAAAAAAACCAATAAAAATTGTCACAAATTATCATTTCAAATTTTCCAGGACCACATTTGTGTTTGTATGTAAAACAGTACATGTTTCATTAAGACTTTATTAAAAAGTGTGTGGTCCTCAATCAAATGTAAATGTAATTCATTACAACTAACTGCAAAATTAAATATGTATTAACAATTACATTTGAAGAGTACAGCCAGTTGAAAGCCATGACTCTTGACTTAATCTTATCAAACCCTATCAAGTTAAAGTCTCACTGGCAGTGCATTCAGCATTTGGCCTTTGATTTGTCCCCTGTAACCCCTTACAATCTGGCCTCAGTCTATTTACAGTGTTTAGCATTGGGGCTTTCTGTCTGGTACTACACTGCCTTTACTAGATGCACTTGAAATGTTTTTCACTGAGGGCGCTTACACATTCAGAATGCAATTTAGTTTGTAATGTGCTTATTATTTATTGATTGTAACATTATTGTTATTGGTAGGGTAACAATAAAAGGTGACTGAAGTGTGAAATATATCACTGCTCACTAGTTTGCTTGCTCAAAAAGGTAGTTTGTGACAAACAAAAAAAATGGTAGGCTGTGTGAGATCAATTACATTAGATCAATACAATAACATAATTATAGATAAAGAGGAGAGTAAGCAGCAGAAGTATCAGCTTGAATACTTTGTTTTTAACATTTTATTTGTTTGTGTCACAAGCTACCTTCACACTTCAGTCACCCTTTATTTTTACCCAACCAATAATAACAATGTTCCAATGGGGTGGTAGCAGCCTAGTGGGTAAAACGCTTGTCTATGAATCTGATGACCACAAAGTTGCAGGTTCAAACCCCCACTTTCTACCACTGTGTCCTTGAGTCAGACACTTAACCCTCAGCTGCTCCAGCGGGACTGTCCCTGCAACTAATGATTATGTCACTCTGGATAATGCCTCCTTACTCTTTTTTTATTTTAAGAGTTATCAAATTGTGTTCTTCTTTGTTGTGTCCCCTGTCCACGCCCACAGCCCAAGTGGAGACCCCCTTTTACGAGGAGTGGTGGTTTCTTATCGTCCTGGCACTTTGTGGACTGATTTTGCTGCTGGTGGTGATTTTTGTGCTCATCCTGCACGGACAGAACAAGAAGTACAAGAGCTGTGGGACAGGTGTGTTCAGAAGCACATCATTCAGCCATCAACCTACCAGCTGTCCGCTCCTCTCTCCGTATACAAGCACTACACTGTTTTACACAGAGCCAGCTGGAAACACATCCACTAATATACGCACACCCTATTCCCACACTCAAGCTGCTGTTTGTTGATCTGATCCCTGTTTGCTCTGAGAATTGTTGTAATTGAATGGCCTTCTTAAGGTTTCTTTGCATTAGCATCAGTTACAGCGTTAGGTGTTGATCCAGGTCTCGTTGTTGCCATGATGATGATTTGCTAAATGCCGCAGGTGTAGCTGTCTCCACGGTGGAGGAGTCTGTCACGCTGGACAATGGCGGATTCACAGCTCTGGAGCTAAACAGCAGACCCGTCCACGTCAAGAGCTCCTTCCTGAGGAAGAACGGCACCAGGTGAGGGAGAAGTCCACATCTCTTGATTAAACTTGATCACTACATCTAAAAACAAGGAATTCAACAAATTGTTGATGAATCAGTAATGATAAGCTGGCAATTTACATATTTTAAAGTCAACTACTAGTTTCTCCCTTATAGTATGTTATGAAGGATGGATTTTACCACAGAGCATTTTTTTATTATGTGCTTTTAAAGACTCCCTGGTTTGTCATTTTACAATGATATGTTTTTCAACTTATGAAAGTCTGCGTGTGGTGTATTGTCCTACATTTTTCTTGTATTAATTTTTTTATTATCATTTTCCAGCCACTCTTTATGGTTTAGAGTTAAACAGTCTGTTGCGGTGCCTTCAAGACTGATATTTTTTAAAAGATCTCTATTCTGGTTGGCTGTCCTAAATTGTGTCTCATTCCAAAAGCAGTCTGGGAAACAGTCCTAATAAAATACAGCATGAATGGGCAGGGCCTACCTGCTGTAGGCTGAATAGGGAGAAACAGGCTGTTTTTGTTTATGGGCTCGTGAGGCAGAATGTTATGAAACTGAATCACATACATATGTATTTAATTTTAAAAAGTGAAGAAATCAATTTTTAATTATTGTTTAGTTTTATTGTTTGGCTTTTTTTTTAATGATTAATTGAGTACTTCATCATTGGAATAGTCAGTAAATTAATAGTGACAGCCCTAGATGTAACAGTGAAACTTTAGAGTCAGCTCAACAGAACTCATGTCTCTTTAAAACACACTGCTGGAGTGGCTTCAAAGCACACAGTTCGAGAGCAGGGGTGTCCAGCCTTATCCACAAAGGTCCTGCTGAGACCAACTGAATAAACAAGTGGAATCAGTTGTGCTCCTGCTTGATTGGAATGAAAGCCTGCAGTCTCACCAGCCCTGATAGGATTGGAGACCTCTAACCTACGTTCTAGAGTTCTGTATTGGATAGTAGCTTCCTTCATTATTCCAAGTCCATGTCTTTATCGCCTCCCTATAGCTGCCATGAAATAATGTAAGTGTAGACCAGTGGTTGATTAAACCTGCTTCCAGAGGATCTCTTTCTTGCACATGTTCATGTTTTTCCTTTTCACACCTAACTCAACTAAGCCGCTAATGAACAAAGGTTTGCGTTAGAGCAGAAAAACACTAAAATGTGTAAGGAAAATGTTCTCCATGAGCAGAATTTCAAATCTGACCAAACTGTGTGTTTCTGTACTGTTAGAGATCGATGCCACAGAAGAAGTACCTCTGGCTTCCTAAAGAACCTGTCAATGGACAGTTCTTTAAAAAAAATCATTTTTGTAATTTTGAGGTGTGACACTTTAAGGACCTCCACATATTGTAAAGGTGTCATTTTAGTTAAAGTTCCCTTTTTCATAGCACTATACATGTAAGCCAAGAACAATTTAAGACCCTTTTTTACTGAAAAGTGGAAATGCTCCTTAAAAAACAAAACAATTTCATGTCTTTTGGGAATGTCTAGAAGTAGGAAGTTCAGATAGAACACTCTAATGATTTAAATGATGCACTATGTCAGCCCACCCTGACTGTTGTCTCATGGCAGGTCGCCCCCTCGGCCCAACCCTGCAGGCTTGCGCTACTCAGATGAAGATATCTGCAACAACTACAATGGCGCAGTCTCCACAGAGTCTACAGCGCTTACGGAGAGACCTGCAGAAATGTCAGAGTCTGAGGTAGAGTCCTGGCTCGGACCCACATACAAACACACATACAGTCTTTTTCTTCTTCTTCTGGGCCTGTGTGTGCTCCACCCTAGGCAGCACAGTGTGAAAAGCACTGATAAAAAAAAAATAGCACAGATTGCGAAAAAAGGTCTTAAAGAAATATTCTCCATTGCAAACACTTAAAAACACACCAGACCTTTCACACACTGAAATGTTTCCTAGTGACATGAACACTCACAGGCATTTTTATATTTTTAAGATATCTTAATTACATACCTGTTGTTATGACCTTTTAAAATCGTCAACCTCGTCAAAGCTAAAAAGGAGAAAATCATGTTAAAGGTTCCCCTCCATTCCAGCCCATCAAGGGTCTGCTTTGTCAGGAGGTTTAAAATAATCTGTTTTGTATTAATGAACTTTTTTATAACCTGAAGACACAGCTCCATATAAACTTGATTATTATACCTGCACATTTTAAAATTATGGTAAATGACAATATATCTAAGGAATCATGACAGCACAACATTCACTCTTTCTCCTTCTGTTGTTTGGACGGGTTGAAAAACAATTACATCAGAAACTGTTGCAATCACTCACATGAGGTATTTCAGTCTGTTGTGGACTTTTCTTCATGTTCAGCCGCAGTGAGATCACTCAGCAGTCTGACAGTATTTGCGCTGATTAGGAGAATTTTCTACTGTTCTGTGTGGAAGTGAGATGCACTGACACAAACACACTGGTCACCTTCTAAACACACTGCTAGTTTTACCCACACGTGGATTTACCTCTTAGAAAGGTTAATCAGCTTTTCAACATGTACGTTTTCGAAAATGCGTTTACAAAGAGCATACCTGGACAACTGATATGGGACATATTTTCAGTCCATGTTTAAATAAAGCCAAGGTAAATAAAGCCAGATGCTCCATTTCAGAGCACTACAGATGTTCAGAAAATCCTGTTAGTGAAAACAAATAGATCATAGTCTGTTAAATACTGGATGCTATGATTAGAAGTCCTAAAAAGTTTTTTTTTTTTTTTTTATCACACGGGGTTGAGGTTGGGCTTTAACAAGAACATACTGTGGACCACCTGTTCAGAATGTAATGTGACGTGATTACATGTGCTTGTGATTTGTTCCAGGCCACAGACAGCGACTGCGAGGAGGAGCAGATCAAGCACTCATTTGTGAACCACTACATGAGTGACCCGTCCTACTTCAACTCGTGGAAGCGGCAGCAGAAGGGCCTGAAGCAGACGCTGGCCTGCGCCTATGAGGATTGTGCCAGCCGGGACGGCGAGGGCTACTATCAGACAGTGGTAACTCAGCACAGTGTCGGGGGGGTTTACACACCTGCTGGCCAGCCGGCGGCCGGCTCACGAACTCCCGTCACAGGCTTCTCATCCTTCGTGTGACGCCCCCGTGGAGCTCGGAGGAGCGGGACCCCTCTGCAGGCCCTTTGTTCTGGAAAAGATGTGGCTGGGGGAAAGGCACAAGACACTGGGTGGGGGTAATTCAGGACATCTCAGCAGTACTTTCACATTGAGCACTACAAGAGACGACGTTTCTGACCGACCATTTCGATTTGTTTAACTTGAATGCACACTCACGCCTGTGGCGGTAAGCACCAAACAAGAGCCGACAACACGGAAAATCACTGTAATCACAGGCCCAGAGATAATCACACGGCTTGGAGAGTATGTTACTCGTACTTGTTCTTCACAAGCACAGCCCCTTGGCTGTGAGAGACGATCGAAGGCTTTTTTTTTTCTTTCATCAGAAGTGGATATAGCAGGGTACAACAGGGAAGTCCTGTTCTTAATCTACAGAAGTGATGTTCAACACTACATTCCCACACTTCAGCTCTACATGGTGGCACACTTTCACAGTCTGAACGATGATGAAAGCATTCCTGACACTGTTCCCTTTATGACCAACCACCAAGAGGATTTTACATGGAACAAGCACTCTGTAATTATTATATACTCTAATGTCAAGTCTGAATAATATGTCACTTGCCTTCAGTGTCTATATATACATGTTCCACTCGTGATCGGAGAGCCAAAAGGTTATGAAACTGTTGCGGACGCGATGAGGAAGTGGCTGGACTCGGTGTCTATTCATGTTCCTCATGGAGGTGGTGAGATGGAGCATCAGTCGTGCAGTGATTCTTTGAGTGTCACATATTTCTCACGCATTAAAAGTCTTTTTTTTTTAATCAGGCTTGGGAACTGTAGTCACTTGAAGCGTTTGCTTTTCCAGATGCAGGTCAAAGCATATTTTCAGCGAAATCCCAGTTGCCAGTTTAAATAAACTGTATCTGGAAAGCAGACCTCTTAATGTTGGATGATTATAGAACAGTTGTTCCCAACATTCAGTCCTGCAGGCCTCTCCTTCACTGCATAGTTTCTTTTTCCCTGATCAGACAAACCATATTCAGCAAATGAAGGATTTTGTTAAGTAGCCACAGATATGACTCAGGTATGTTAGAGCTGTGAAAAAACACAAACACAGTGCAGTAGATGAGGGACACTCAGGACTGGAGCTGGGACGCTGTTGTAGAAGCACTGTGTGAAGGTTCATCTCGGTTGTCTTGGGCACATTATTTACAGGGTTTCTACAATCATAAGAGTGAGGATGTATTATTTTGGGTTTGAAGAAAGAAAAGCCTCATCATTTTAAGCAGATAACTGTTTTGACACTTGCAGCACAAGACACAACATTATCCATCACTGCTTTAAGGAGGTTTTTCCCATTCCACTCCAATCAGCAAGGACACCAAGGAAATTTATCTTTCAGTTTGTGTTTCACACAAAACTGAAAACCATAGTTTTCTGATTTGTGTTTCTGAGAATGGAAGCTGAATGATCCTTGAAAAGTCCTTGAATGAGAGAGATGGAGTGAGAATCCTGTTTCCCAGCACTCTTAAGTCAAGGACATTGTTTTCTTTTCTTTTTCTCTACTTTTCAGATTCACTTGTTTCTGAATCTTTGCCTTTTTTTTCCATTTTATATGCTTGAAAGATGTAAAAGTGATTTAGGATTTATTTGTACTGATGATTCCCTTCTTTTTTACTGTAGTGTTATTGCCGAGTGATGCAACGTCATTCGTATTTTCATTTCCGTGTATTTCTACTTCAGTTCTCGAAATTGCCAATCACAATAGTGGACAAAACAAGAATGAACTGTACCGGAAAAAGAAATGTCTGTGGTTTATGCCTGCCATAATATCTGTCCCAGCACGAGTGTAATGTCATGGACGTTCATGAAGTAAAGACAATTTCCCACTTTTTTAGAGAAATTAAATGTTTGCTGTTCACATAAATGACATGAACTACTAACATTTTGTTGCAGTCCAGCAACACCACATACTCCACAATCACACAGCTCCAGTCCAGTTTGAATATATGTCATATTTTCAGATTTTATTTTCAGTACTTCTCGCTGACTTGAGGCTAAAGCAAGCAGAATCCTGCCTCATGAGAATCCTGAGTTTTGGAAAGCCATTTCAGCTTTTAATCCTTTTCATTAATGCTTTATTGCTTATAATTAATACAATCATTAATATACACAATTCAGTTACAAGTATATTGAAATAGATTTAATTCCAACATGTAAAAAATTCAGCTTTAATAGTAAAATACTATTAAAGTAGCTTAATAAGGTCATATTTTTTAGCATGTCAGATTTCAGTTCTTACTTAAGAATTCATTGCTTTTCCAAGTGCGTTTTAATGGGAGGAACATTTTTATTGTTATGAAATAATTTCATTTTAAGATTTTTTATGTCAAATTTCAAACATACTGGAAAAGACAGTTATTCTTGGAACAGCTGAAGCTAAAAGAGGAAGAGGACAGTCAGCAACAAGATGTGTGGATACAGTCAGAAATCGTGACGCCTGAATACAAGGTACTTTGTATCAGAGATCTCCTTCCCAACACATAACTGTTTCCATCCTCTAACTGATTTCTTTCTTACTTCAACAAGTAACAAACCAGTTTTGTTTGTGGTAAGTTATTGGTGCCATGTCAGTGAGCAGTATCCAATCACAACTGTGTTTGTTATGGGTAGTTACGGTGTGTGTGGATTTTTTTAAAGGGCCTTCGCCTTTTTTTTCCACTCACTCACTTCCTGAAACCTCTTAATCCTCACTAGAGTCGCAGGTACCCAGAGTCTGTCCCCGGGCAAATGGGCATGAGGCAGGGACTAAAAATGTTTCTTCCACTAAACTGAATTAAGAAAATCAATTAAATACTGTAGACTATAATCTCTTCTAAAATGTTGGAATTCATGTCTCAATTTTGGATTTTAAATTCAAGTGTCCCCTTATAGTCACGAGTGAACACACAGCACCGCACTCAGTGTAAACAGTGTGAAATTCCTTCTCTGGGTTTAACCCATTCACCAAGTGAAGCAGCGGGCAGCCTGTGACACAGCGCCCAGGGAGCAGTGTGTGGGGACCGTCCCTTACTCAAGGGAACATCAACGGTGTCACCAGCAGTCCTGGGATTCAAACCCGCAAACTTCTGACTGCATGGGCAACTCCCTAACCACCAGCTGTGCCATATATAAAGTGCCCTATTAGCACTGGTAAACCTTATACTTGCTTATATTATATTTCTGATATGTTTTTAAAAAATGAACGAAGAAAAACGTTTGTTATTTCATCCCTGTCAGGCGGGGAAATTTCATTAGACACGGAAACACAGATTGTTTCTCAGGTGAGTGAAAGCTCATATTTCGTGATATTTCGAAATGAAGAGAGTAATTTCAGGCGGGGACTTCAGAAATTTCATCAGACATGGAGACACATGGTGTCCAGCGTGTGGCGCTGTGCACCCCTATAAGTGGGAAACAAAACAAAAAAAATACAAAGTTACAAAACAAGCAAGGGTTCAGAGACACAGGTTGTTTCTCAGGTGAGTAAAAGCTCATATTTCGTGATATTTCGAAATGAAGAGGGTAATTTTGATCAGTACGGTTAATATGACAGCAGTGCTCGACCATCATACGTAAGGAGACGAGAAGAAAATGAAACGAGCAGCCTCTGTACAGGGATCAGTCCAGAGCCCTGATCATTTTAGCTGGATCGTACTTTGAAATTTTGAGTTTAGTACGGACTTTGAGCTGCTCTTGAGGTTCCGGATCCTACAGACCAACAGGAAGTGTAGCTGCCCCGTCTCAAGGTCCGTTTCTACCTTGGGGCAGGTCTGTAAAGTAAATTAAAGCGGTCCCTTATAGACATGTGAACACACCACAGTGTACACCGTGTGAATAATGTGAAATAATTTCTCTGTATTTAACCCCTACACCAAGTGAAGCAGTGGGCACCCAGCGACACAGCACCCGGGGAGCAGTGGGTGGGTACGGTACCTTACTCAAGGGTACCTCAGTGGTGCCACTAGCGGTCCTGGGATTCAAACTATCGGCCTGAACTGTAGCATTTATAGTTCCACTTACTCCGTTACAACTGGACAGATTTGTATTTTAATGGGTATTTTCGAATGATAATACTTCTACTTAAACTCAAGTATATTTATATTGACAGGTATTGATATTTACTGCATTTTTATTATTGTTTTGTTGTTGTTAATATTATAACAAATCTGTGGGGGACGGTCGCACCTCTCGCTTGCCGCATTTTATTTTAGATCCTACTAAGTCATTGCTTCACTAACTGCTTTACTATTCACAAATCGTGATGTCTAAGAAAAACTGGATAAGTTAACGCCAAAATGATGTCCAGCAACACTTCAGCTATGAACAAAAGCACTGGGATGCCTGGCCATTACAAAAAACAGGGACTTTAATGACTTCTTCTTCTTTCTCTTTCGGCTTTACCCTTCAGGGGTCGCCACAGCGAATCATCTGTCTCCATTTAGTCCTA
>JBBIGA010000138.1:10266370-10284365 GCA_037576975.1 Alestes dentex
TGTCTTTTCCTCAGTGGCACTGTCTCCAGACCATACAACATCGCTGGTCTCACTACTGTCTTGTACACCTTTCCTTTAATGACTTTAATGACATTACATTCAAATACATAGACTTTAATACGGAGTTGGTTCCCCTTTACAGCCATAACAGCTTCCACTATTCGTTGAAGACTTTCCACAAGATTTTGGAGTATTTCTGTAGGAATTTGTGCCCATTTATTCTGTACAGCATTAATGAGTTCAGGCACTGATGTTGGACGAGAGGGCCTGGTACAATCTACATTGCAGTTCTTCCACTAAACTGTCCAAAAAGTTGGAAACATGGCATTGTCCAAAATGTCTTGGTATAATGAAGCATTAAGATTGCCCTTCACTGGAATGAAGGGGCCGAACCCGAACCCTGGACAGATGTGTCCCAATACTTTTGTCCATATAGGGTATCTCGTCCGGTTGTCAGACGTTGGACTTGCGTGGATCTCGGCGAGTCAGTCTAGTCGGAGGCGGGCGCTGATTGGTTAAGACATTTGTGGGGGTGGCTAAGAACGTGACGTTTATTGTTTATGATCTTGTGACTCATCCGGGCGGTGGAGGAGAGTATTCCAATATCAAACTACAATTTTTATTTCATATTTAATATTTTCAATATTAAACTACAACAGACTTACTGCTCCAAAGATACTCCACTTCGTCCACTTCACGGTAAAAAAAAAAAAATAATGTTTCTGAAGGGCACAGGGTGTGGAAAACCACAAACTTTCATAGTGAAATGACAAGCATCATACAGTCCACAGGCTGTATTTCAAATCGTTACAACGTTTTATGAAAACGATATATAGTAATACTACACGACTTTCCTCAGTCTTCTCGTAGTAATATAATAGTAAGTATACGGAGGCGAAAATATCCTACAAGTATTTTATTTGGAACCGTATATATACAGCTCCGGAAAAAAGATAATAGACCACTCCAGTTTGTTTTTAAGTCAGCATCTCTGTGAGTATGAGTATGATAGCCATTCCATGCCAGTCTGTTAAATTCCTACACAAGCACCTCATTCTGCTTTATGAGGTACTGTTTACTGATCACCTGAACCAAGTCTTTTTCATGAGGAAAAGTATAAAAACACTGCTGTAATCAACACTCTCCTCTTGCAATGTGACCAGTTGGATGGCAAAACACTACTAGAAGTACGTCAAAGGTAATTATTGGCGTTTTGTTTAAGAGTGAACAAGAGATTTGTTTTCTTTTAATTATTCAAGTTCTGTAAACACTGCATCATTTCTCTTATTTTGATGTATTGTCATTCCCTTTAAAATTAGATTCAAGATCAAGATTCAAGATGTGTTTATTGTCAGTACAGTATACTCAGTATACAGTGTACTGAAATGCCATTCCACACAGTCCCTCCATGGTACATTTTACAGTATATCAAAAAATGCAAAAATACAAACATATAGGGTAAGAGGTATACACGTTTGGAAATTAGGAGAAATGTTGCCAGCCGTTCTTAAAAACTAAGACAAAGCTGTTCAGTTCAATACTTCCATCTATAAAAGATAAAACCTGAGAAACTGAACATTTTTGCAGTGGTCTCTTGTTTTTTTCCGGAGCTGTATATCACTGCTTCACGTAGTGAATGGGTTCAAATCAGAGACAGAATTTCACACTGTTCACACTGTGTGCTGTGTGTTCACCCATGATTGCATTATAGTGTATAGATAATATTGTAGTTTTTCATAATGTCAGTTCAGTAAATAACACTTTAGTCATAACTGATTATTAATAAACTCTGTGTGATCCAATAGAAAGCAATGTGAAAATGAAATAGCCAGGTTATAAAATGACAAACACAACATCTCTGATAACACTGTCATGAAAAGTGTAGTGAGTCTTACGCAATGTGATTACACGAGACGTACTAAACTAGCTTTTACTTAAACAGTCATATTCCATTTGAAGGTCAGTTTTTTTTCCCCAGTAATGTCAACATATCTGTGTAGCACACTAACTCAAAATCTCGAATGACTGCAATAGGCTGAATGAGGTTAAGCAGACCAAATATGGGATGAGAGCCTTTTGTCCTTATCTTTAGTCACGTTATCCACCCACTTCCCTTTACTTGAACTTGAACCCTACTTTACCCTCAATATAAACCCACACCCCTCACAGGCATTTATTCAGCTCAGAGCCGCGGTGGAACCGGACAATCTGCTGGACAGTTCAATCTTTCACTGTACAAGATCTTGAACAAGGAGAAAAATGAGCATTGTCTCGTCTCTCTCTGTGACGTGGAGTCTAGTCGTACTGGTGGTGACCCTTCTGTTTATGTGAGTATATCCAACCCTGGTAAAGTTTAACAGGTGTTGAATGTTAATACTTACAGGTTTCAACTGTCTGCTGCTACTATGTGTGTGTGTGTGTGTGTGTGTGTGTGTGTGTGTCATTTTGTTTGTGGTAAGTTATTGGTTCCATGTCGATAGGCAGTTTCAGTCTGGATTGTTTCTTATCTGTAGTTACGGTGTGTGGCCACATGGATTTTTTAAAAAGCTGGGGATCCCGGGACCCAGGCCTTGGCCTTTTATTGGAACATTTCTATCTTACAGAAAGGTGTGTAACTCCACAGATGTAGCAGAGAATACTGATATCAATACTGAAAAATATAGAAGCAGCAGATTGCTTCTTTTGTCACTTATGGACATTTTTTTTAATCTGTTTCAGGGCTTTTACAAATTTGATACAGAGTGTTACAAGAAATATGGAAAAGTTTGGGGGTAAGTAGAGTTCAGCTCAAACTTTCTGTGCAGTCTTTTAATAAAAATCCATTTTAAAAACAATAATAATAATTTAATAAAATAGAATGATGACATTGCTTACTACTAAATATCAAGAAAAGCTGTTTTTTTCCACAAAATATGTAAGACCAGACAGGTCTCTTTCAAATATCTATATCTCAGACAGATAAGTAATAAATCTTTCATTTGAACCTTTGTAGCAAAAACTTATGATGTGGTATTTCAGCAACAGCTGCACGATTCCAGCAGTTTAGAGCACACAGATTGTGTTATGCAGTTCATTTGAAATAAAATAGTTTAACATGTTTATATGTACATTTTCTGTTATATGTACATTTCATTTTCTAAGGATCTATGATGGAAGGTTACCACTTCTAATGGTCTTAGACCTTGACATGATCAAATCCATTATGGTGAAAGATTGTTATTCTGTCTTCACAAACAGAAGGGTAAGTCCATGTTCTTGGTCAATATTCACATTCATGTGAATCCAGATTCCAGTATCATGTTTGTCATATTCCAGATTCCAGTATCATGTTTGTCATATTTAGACAGTATATCCTTGTCAAGTACCATGAAGTGTAAGCACAAATTACAGGCAGGTTCTCAGAATTTTTTTTATGTGTTCAGGAGACAAACTCGGATTTGGCTGGTCCCTTTGCTGATGGTATAACTATCGTCAAAGACGAGAAGTGGAAACGAATCCGCAGTTCGCTCTCTCCGTTCTTCACAAGTGGACGACTGAAGGAGGTATGAAGCCTAATCTACCTGTTTATGGATATAATGCACGTATTAGCTCTGCACCTGCATAAATAGTGAACTTTTGTGAGCCTTTGGCAATGCAAGCTTGCTTTCATGACACTACTGTCAGATCCCCATGCATCTGATTAAATCAGATTACATGATCTCCAGTCACATGTCATTTACTATTTCAGAAATACCAATCAGTAACTTTTTCTTTCTGCTACATTCCAGATTTTTCCATTGGCTGACAAATATGCAGATCGCTTCATTGAGAACTTGAAAAAGAAAAACCCAGAAGATGCGACTGATATTAAAGAGTATGTGTACATCGCCAAAATGCCAGCAAAATCAGTGCCTTATAAAGCTATATTAATCAGAGTTATGTCAACAACCATTACTAGCGGTCTGAAAATAGGAAGCTGTATAATTGACAGCAATTTGACTTGCTTGAAAAGTTGCCACCGGTCTGTATTCATCTAATTGATTTCAGTTTGCACTGTTCTTCAACTTAATGTTGTTCCACATCCAAGCTGATGGTAATGATAATTATCTGTTCCTGCAGTTTCTATAGCCATTAAGACAATGATCAAAATGAATATTTACTTTCTTTTTCCAGCGTCTTTGCTTCGTATTCTATGGATGTTGTTGCCAGCGCTTCCTTTAGTGTTGATATGGATTCGGTGAACAACCCGAATGACCCCTTTGCGGCCCAGATCAAGAAATTCTTCAGCTTCAACTTCTTCAGCCTTTTCTTCCTTATTTTAAGTAAGTACTGTTCACTGATACTGAGCCATGATATTAATTATGTTGCTGTCTAAACAAAACCTTGTATTCCATTTTTGTCATCATACACATTGCTCAAATTTTCATAAATAGCAGAAATGTTCCCAGAAAATTGAGATTTTTTTTTCCATTTCCTTAAAGATACATTTTTTGGGGAAGGCTTTGTTCCAAAAGCAGTGAAAAACATTTTAGCACAGTAACGAATTCTGTAGAAGACAACTACATTTATGCTTATCATAACAATTCAGTAAAATTTAGAACGATTTTAGCATCTGTCCCAAAAACCCAGTGTATGATCTGAAGTCAAAACAATGCACGTAGTAGATTTGTTGGGTTTCATGTGACAGTCAAATGATACACAGCCTAAATTTCTAAATTTGTGTTTTTGTATTGCAGCCCTTTTTCCCTTTATTGCGTCGCTTTTCGGGAAGCTAGGAATTACCATGTTTTCCAAGTCATCTATGGACTTTTTCTACAACTCCCTGAAGAAGATAAAAGACGAGCATAAGACAAGTGATGAAGTATGACTGAAATAGCGAGCACACACACCAGTCTTTAGCAAAGAGCTACTGTGTGTAACTATGTTGCTGATATACCACTGTGACCAGTTGGGCTAAAGTTGTGCTCTCTCTTTTTAGAAACGAGTAGACTTTCTGCAGCTCATGATCCAGAACCAGATATCTGATGAACAAGCTAAAGAAAGAGACTTGAATGAGCAGCCAGTCAAAGGTGAGAGCTGCAAGAAGATCCCGGAAACTTCCTGTAAAAGAACAATAGTAAACGTTGTTGAAATGTAATGCTTCTCCTTCTTAGCTCTTTTGTTGTGCACTTTCACTGAGAAGTTTCTTTCACAGGGTTGACTGACCATGAGATTCTTTCCCAGTCCTTCATTTTCTTACTGGGAGGGTATGAAACAACCAGCACCACTCTGACGTTTCTGCTGTATAATCTCGCAGTTAATCCTGACTCCTTGAGTAAACTAGTCGAAGAGATTGACAACACCTTTCAGGATGATGTAAGCATGAAACTTTACACGACTCTACATAAGCTTAACGGTGTTCATGTATCTGGATTGAATAGAGATAAGAAAAGGGATGGAATAACAATGAGAATGAACACAAATAAGGAAAATCTTCAGCAGCAATTTCAAAAGCAATTTCAAACACGCTCATAGTACCACATTTTTTTTCAGGCTTCAGTGACATATGAATCAGTGATGAAGTTGGAGTACCTGGAAATGGTCATCAATGAGTCGATGCGTCTTTTCCCTACTGCCCCTCGCCTGGAGAGGGTGTGTAAGAAGACCATAGAGCTCAATGGAATAACGATACCTAAAGACACTCTGGTTGCAATCCCGACATGGGTCATGTGCAGAGATCCACAGCTGTGGGAGTCTCCAGAAGAGTTCAGGCCTGAGAGGTAATGTCACCACAAACGCATTATAGAGCCTGTCTCCTCCAGCTGTGACGGTTCTACAGAATGACCTGAACAGTGCGGTTTAAAATAAAGCCTGTGAACTGACTTTATGATGGTGTCTATGTAGCTTTAGGATGGTTATGTACCACGTATATAGTGACTTCTCTGAAACAAAATGAAACAACTATAAGAAGTGACAGCTTATTTTTTCATGCTTTAGTTTCTATGAAGGGGCTTTGCTATCGAGACTGTCTCTTGCTAACAAAATTTCTTCTGATTGCTGAAGGTTTAGTTCAGAGAATGACATCAACCCCTACACTTTCATGCCTTTTGGCCTCGGGCCCCGCAACTGCGTGGGAATGAGGTTTGCTTTGATGATCATGAAACTGGCGGTTGTGAAGCTGCTGCAGAACTTCAGCATTGAGACATGTAAAGAGACACAGGTTGGAGCACTCTCTCTACCAAGCAATAACTTGGCAAAAAATTCCAAGTATCTGAAAATTGTTTTGCACTAAAGCTAAACTGATTCAAGCATGCTCTTTCCAGAGCACTCATAAGGATGACACTGAAAATTAAAACTATTGCTTTAATGCTCTCCTAGGCATTCAGTACAGAAAACAACCAATGATCTCCGTGTGTCATTTTTTTCCAATCCATTTTCTCATGAGTAGAATTTTTTGGTTGAATTCTGACCCTCCCAATGACTAATTATGTCTTAAATGTGCTATTTTTGTTTTTGTTTTTCAGATTCCCATTCAGCTCAATGCTATGTTCAGACCTACAGTGCCTGTGGTTCTGAAGTTTGTACCAAGATCTCGCAAAGAGGAATAATTCCAGCTGTGACAAACGTCCGCACGATCTTTTAATGTGGAAAATTATCTGTACATTGCACTTAACAACTTATCACTCTTTTTAGAGGCATTTTTACATCATAGGTATAGGATAAAATATGGTTAAAACTACAGTAAGACCAAAGCTTATTTTAACTGTAGTCAGCATTGGTCATTCCGACTCTGTGAAACCACAGTCTGGGATTACAGAACCAGAAGGTCACAATGTTGTCTTTCCACTAACAGAGGCTATAATGAGGAAATACTTCTGCTTTTATTACAGTAATAATCACAGATTTCAGCTCTGCTTAGACTGAGAAGCTGGTTTATGTTTGTACTGCGTTGACATCTGTCATTTTGGGTACTTACATTCTTTTAAGAGACTAGAGGACAAGAATATATTTGGAGGGATATTTGTTTTATACTTTTTTTATTACAAATGTTTGCACAGATGTCAGTAAAGTAAAACCTGCACATTGAAGGGAAGACAATGACTGAAAGTGGGGACCAGAAGATTTGCTATTCCAATTACAGGTTTTTCAGCAAAGACTAAATGTTCATGTGACTGATCTGTAGTCGCCAACACAGAAGGAATTCCAGTTAAAACAGGAACTCACTCCAGAATCTCTATCATTTATTAACAAACCAAATTCTAACAGCTCCAACTGTTCACTAAAGTCTCCAACACTTCACTAACATTCTCTCTGTTTCTACCACTGGATATACAGAACACACTGAAAATAAAATACTTTTAGTAGTGAATCCATATCAAACAGTCATACTCTGCAAAGCAATGAATACTAGCAACCCACTGAGGAAACTTATCTGTTTTTCATTCTGGTACATGCAACTTCACTAACGCAATATGACTTAATATTCTTAGCTAAAATTTATATTAGAGACCTCTAGCGGAGAAAAGGTGCTCACGCTGTGTAGTCTGTCCTTCCAATAAAGAGATGAATTTGCACTCAAAACCCTCATTTTGCCATCTCTTATATAAAGTTATTTATATTTAGTTTTATAAAGCATTGAAGGCTTCCAGTGGCGGCTCCTGGTCAATATTTTTGGTGAAACAAACCACCCTTCGTCCCCGGCGCGCCGCGAAACAAACTCGGCACCTCGCCGTGCACCCTGGGCAGCTTGATTTTCTTGCCCTAAGAACTTCACCTCCATGTTCTGCTTTTGCTGCCTCACATTTTGATGTATCTTCTCTCTCCTGCTCTTCCCTCAATCTCCTCAGGGTTAGTGTTAAATCACTACAAAATATAAAAAAGTATTTTATTGTACATATCTTGCAAACAGGAAACAGTAATGTTCATTTCAACAGTACATAATTAACAATATTTCTAAATCCCAAGAAAACATCTAACCTCTTTCTCACCTAATAAATTAATTCTACCCTCCTTCGTGGTGAAGTTGTTAATCCCTCTGTCATACCAGCAGGGATTTTTTTCCCCCAAGGATTTCACCAGTTTCTTTTCAACGATGTTAATCCTTTCATCTCCCAAAAAAATTGTGACTGGATCCAACTCGCACAGGAGTTAGCAAGTGGCTCTGGTAGTAATAGACAAAAAGTAGCTAACTAGCTTCCAGTGCCCAGCTTGGCTGGGTGGTGGTGGTGGGGATCGCTAGCAAGCGGTAAAGCTAACAAGCTAATGCCCTTTCTTCTGTGCACTCGTAGACGAATAATAAAATAGAAAATAAAAAGAAATATTATAAATAAATACTAATACTAATACTAATACTAAATACTAATAATATGTTCCGCGTTTTGTTATGTATGAAGCTTCAGTCTCACACTCAAGGTCAGTGCTCAGCCCATAAAATTGAACGAAGTGAAAAATTCTTTCAAAGACAGTGATTGGCCACAGTGTTATGTCAGTCATTTTGAAGTGGAGAACTACCCTATCACAGTAGGCAGTCACTTGTTTCACGGGTGGGACTTATTTACCATTAGAGTCCATTGAAACCTCGAAAATCCACGAGCCGCCGGAGATTTACGTTGAAATGAATGGGGAAGCTAGTGAAACATGTTTCACTGAAATTCTCTGTGTCACCGCGGTCGGGGGTGACGCTGTTTCACGTTTTTGACCAGAGCCGTATACACGTGTAACGCTATTGAGGAGCTGAGATTAGGAGAGCAACCTTATTTTTATGAGCATTTTTTTTGTTTCACACCAATAAAAAAGTGATAGTTACGAAGATTGTTTTTGTATTATTTTTTTGGTGAAACATTCTTTCAGCTGTAGTCTTATAGAAGCCTCCTGTGAAGGCTTCACACAGAGGCTTTTATATGCTTTAGGTGCTTTATCAGGATCAGAAAACATTATTGATTCTGGAGAAAGCTGTTTATGCCACAACTGCACAGACTTACAGAGTCAAGAATATAAAATGTAAAGTCTAAATGAATCCAATAAAAGCTACAGAAAAAAGACTCAATATAGAATACACTAAGGTATAAACTGGGTATAAATGCTATAGATAAGTAACTAACAGCACTGTGAATCACTAATAACATAAATGGAGGCTGGGAGTATGTTAGTGCATGCAGTAGAGATCAGTAGTACATAAGTAATATTGACGTAAGTAGTGATATTCACATGGTTAGACTATTACACCAGATATTGCACATAATAATGTTTTACCTTGCAATAAGAACATTGCACAACACTGGACATCATAGACTATTGCACATAATAAATAATAATAATAATAATAGTAATAATAATAATAATAATAATATGCACTTAATGGGAATTAGTAATCTCTTTACAGCAGAACACTAATAGGAGTCTGTTGTGAACCTAACCATGTACAACTAATGTGTGTTTCTTATGTCAGCCATCCTTCCAGTATTGTGTTATTAGGCCCCTCTCAAAATAGTATGTGGCAAAGGTTTAGATACTGTTTATATACTGTGTTTCAGTGACTCTTTTGAGCTAGTAGATACAGAATGCTATGCAGGGGCCATACTATAACACTTCCAAATCTGGTGAGTGGCTTAATGAACTTTATAGTTTGAAGCCAAAAACAAAAAATGAATAATGAAACTGTAGCAGCCTGAGACACAGGTTGGAGCTTTTATCTCCTTAGAGCAATAACTTGGCAAAAAAATCTAATTTACAATTTTACCCTTATCCCTAATGTCTGTCAGGGTATGTTTGGTGTCTGAAAACTAAACCGATTCAGGCGTGCCCTTTGCACAGCACTTATGCAAAGATACTGAAAATTAAAATGACCACTTTAATGCTCTCTTGGACATTCAGTAAGGAAATACAAAAAATTATCTTAAGGGCACGTAAGCTGTGTTTGATCCATTTTCACACACGTTTTTTTTTTTTACCTTTTGGCAGAAGAGTGGTGGTCAGGTGGTCTACTTCAAAGTAATCTCCGTTCAATTTTGACTTAAAGTAGATCGATAAGTAGTACAGCATGGGATGCAATGCTAAAACATCTAAGTGTGTGATGTATATTCAAATCTCTTATGGACTAAACCATTTTCTCGTGACTGATTGATATCCAAAAGGCAAATTTGTCCCACAGTGGCAGAAGTGCATGGAATACAATAAATACACGAATCGCACATATTTACACATATACACACCGTGAAAGGACAATGCCTGGGGTCATGTCTTGCTATAAGCAGCTTAATTCCTCCAAAATGCCAGGAGACCCTGTGAATACTAAGCCCTAGTATTCATTCTTTACATTTTTACAATTAACAAGATTCTCCTGATTCAACTGAATGAATTATTCATTAACCTTGCAGCACCTACACATAACACCACACCCACGAGGCTGGGTAACAGTTAACAGCTCTGAAAGTTGATCATCAGCATTGTTGATGTGCATGAAGAAGTGTTTTCTCGGTTATTCAGACATGACTTGAACGGTCATTGCCACAGTCCTTCTATTGTTTATTAATTATGGCTTTTCTGTGTGGATGAATTTGAATGCTGATGCACTCATAGTGGAGCTTAGAATATTTAATCATTTTAAATGTAAGACGTAACATTTGAATTGGATCATTTAGATGTTAAACCTGTGAGGTCAAACTACAGTTTACAATTTCCCCTACTATTCCAGGCCATTAAGGTTATTACAGTGAGGTGAACAGTAGTGTGATCTGTTGCTGTGGTCAGTAACCTGCTACTAGGGCAGTCAGCTTCCTCAATAAAGATGTGTGTCTTTAGTACAGCTGTTGTAGATTTGTTAAAATTAGCAAGCCTTTCAAAATATCTTCCGCTGCCATGACAATAAGAGTGGCTGGAAGTGGGTCTACCTACAACAACCTTTCGAGGTTCACTTTCACTCATTTTTTAACAAAATTCATTATTTCCAACAGAGCTGTTCCTTTAAGCTATGCTTGGAAAACATTCTGCCCTGTTTCCAGTCCCGAATGACAGTAATTGATAGGGTGCATTCCACACAATAATCTCAATTCCAGGAAATAAGAAAGAACATCTGGCACATATAAAGAGAATTATTAAACACAATGTACTACGTCCTATTTCACTGAATGTGCTACAGTTTGCTACCCCTCAAGGACACAAGACTGCAGTTTAATTATATGATCCATTTGATCTTAGCAAGGAAATACGTAGAGGAAATACGTCAGTCAACAGACAAGTTGACTTAGCTGACAAATGCGGGTGTAGCTAAATTGTTCCTGATTCTCTGTTGAACACCTTCAGGTGGGTAAATGTTTCAGCATTGACCAGGTATGACTGTAAGCAAGTTTTTCATCACAAATTTTATTTCCATCTTCGTCCAAAGTAAAATACAGCCAGACTACTGATTTATGTATCATGAGATCAGTTTTTCATATGGGCTGCAGTAGTGATAGTTGAGTATCTCACACTGCATATACATGCATAAAAATCAAACTCCCATGTCACTGTATGGATAATCAGTTCTCTTGGGGACTGATTCTGAGCACGACTTTAAAGGGGAAAAAATCCATAATTTTTCACTTACCACACAAATCAGTTAGTGAAGACAAGTTTGGAATCCAAAAATTTCCCTGTCCCTGAACCTGACCAGTTTCAGATGAATGGTTTTTGTTTGTTAAGACACTCAGTGACCTACGTATGAATCATTCAAGCAGAATAAAGCACAACTTAATTAAGGCCTGAAACAGTAAAGAAACAGGTACAGATGATTCATTTACATTTACATTTACATTTGCAGCATTTAGCCAGAGCGACATACATTAGTGCTCAAGTAGTCCACTTCTGTTCTTCAAACCTGAAAAGCTATACTAAATCAACATTCAACAAATTTACTGCCAGCTACGTTACACACCTTAACAAATCATGTCAAAAGAAAAAGTCAGAAGTTAAAGCATGAGTAAGGAAAACATGGAGTTAAGTGAGTAAGTGTCCATCATTCCAGGTGATCAAGGCTGGTGATCAGTATACTGGTGGTGCACCTTTAGCTAGACACCTTTTTCGAGACACCTTTATCTAGACACCTTTATCTAGACGCCTTGTATCTTTCGGCACTTTGTAGCCTGTTGCAATAAAATATTTGTTCCCATTTCTTTAATCTACTCAATATGCCATTTTCACAGGCATTAAACAGTATTTTCCAAGAACAAGGCGATGACTTTCGCACAGTACTGTAGATCAGCACTCCTAGTCCTGTGATCTAAAATGGTTACCTGGTTTGTTTATTTTTGTGTATTATTTGCTCACATTCTGTCATACTGTGTCCTAAACCACGTTAATAAGCCTATGTCTCATTAATGAAGAGCTGTATTTAGTTTGAACAGGCTGAGAGAAGTATTCAGTAGTGAAGATGTATTCACAGTAAATATTGCATGACTAGAGTAAAGTGCTCCCTTATAGTCACACGTGAACACACCACACCGTGAGAACAGTGTGAAATTCTTTCTCTGCATTTAAAGGGGACTGCATTTAAAGGGGACATATTATCCAAAACTCACTTTAGTTATAATAGGTCTGTGGGCTATACAAAATATGTTCATGAAGTTATTTGCACAAAATCACTCTCACATAAAGAGATCTCACCAGCTCTATTCTTGATGGTTTCAGTCCTTTTCAAAATGAGCCCTTTAAGGGCTCTGTGCCTTTTATGCAAATAAGCTGTTGCTGGCCACGTCCCACCCATTCCATGCATACGCTGCGCGTTTAACACATGTGAAACAGAGGTGCTATCCAGCCCTATTTGTTGGACCCCGAGTCGGACCCAGAGCGAGATGAACACAACAATTCATGTGACTTGCCTTTGCCTGTAGCCGTAGTGCTCGGCGTCTTATGCGTGCTCGTAAAACCAGCAGACAAAAATCTTCAACTTATCTAGTGTGTGGGGGCTCGACAGATGAGGGGTGGTTCTATGCAAATTTCTCCATTATTACATCACAATGGGGGGGTCGTCCAAACAGCTTGTAGAAGCATATGATTCCTGACACCAAAATCTTTCAATTGATTCACAGAAAACAGACGGATGTTTTTTTTCACGTTTGGAGTGTTTATAGGAGCAGTAGAGACCCAAATGGAAATACAAAAGGAAGCAAAAAGGGGAATATGTCCCTTTTAACGCATTCACCAAGTGAAGCAGTGGGCTGCAACCAACAGGGGGCGCCCAGGGAACAGTGTGTGGGGATGGTACCTTGCTCAAGGGTACTTCAGTGGTGCCACTGGCATTCCTAGGATTCGAGCCCTAACCACTAGGCCACCCAGCTGCCCCACAAAATCTGTAGCTAAATAACTACTGACCAGTCCTAGAGTTATTTAGCAACATTAGCCTTATAGCTACAGTCAGGGGTGAACTGGGACATTTTGAGGTAGAACGGCCCATCACATACAAGCATGCACACCACCCATCTTTGGGCTCCCATGAATGTGTAAAGTAATATTCAACAAAGTAGTATTCCATAAAAGTAGTATTCACCAAAGTAGTATTCAATAAAAGTAGTATTCAACAAAGTGGTATACAATAAATTGTGAATACCCTGTCAAAAATTATGCGGCTGAATCTTTAATTAATATTTGGGGGAAAAAGAGGGCATTGTGTGTGCATGACAGAGAGAGAGAGGTATTCATAAATACCTACAGTGAAACTGCCTCTAACACCATGCCCCAAAAGCTGCCTTTTACTCACCCCACAACAAATAATAGATAATTAACTGCTGTCCCACTGGCAATGTTAATGAATGGTGGTTTAAAAAACAATGTTCTCACTTTCAATTAGATTATTTAGTTCAGCATGGAGGACGTACAAAATACTAACCTAAAGGTCTATTGTTTTAGCCAGTGTACACAATGTGTTATAAATAGCGGTTCTCCTAGAGTTAACACTGATATCATTCGCTTATTTCAACCGCGTTCATAAATGTAACAAGACAAACTAGTGTGGCCATAAAACAACTGTTTTATTGGTGTATCATTACCATAACTTTGCAAACAGCTAGTTTATTAACCACCACTAACTGTCTTGTATGGCACAGATTTACCCAGGGTGGTAATGTTTGTAATTTTGGAACATTTGGCAGCATCTGCCTGAAGCGCCCATTTTTTTCTCTCTCACAGTTTCTCTGCGCCCCCTTTACAAAAGCACTGGGACACACCTGCTTTTCAGAATTTGACCTAGGCCGCTTATTTCCAAGCATCTTAATGCTTCATCAGACCAAGACATTTTGGACAGTGCCATCCTTCCAACTTTGTGGACACAGTTTGAGCAAGCTCCGTATAGACATGGCTGGATGAGTTCGGCGTGTAAGATCTTGACTGGCCCGCACAGATCACTGACCGCAACCCCATCCAACACCTTCAGGATGAACTGGAACGGAGATTGCGAGCCAGGCCTTCTAGTCCAACATCAGGGCCGGACTTCATAAATGCTCTACAGAATGAATGGGGACAAATTCCCATACAAACACTCCGGGATAAATAAAGTTTTCTGATTCTGATTTTGATTAAAGTCTTGTGAAGCGTGGAAGCTGTTATAGCTAAAAAGGGGGGACCAACTCCATATTTATGTCTATGCACTTGAATGCAATGTCTTTAAAGACTCTGTTAGTGTACAGGCCATACTTTTGTCCCCATAGTGCATCTACATATGATTCGTCTCTCTAGATATCTGATGTTAACAGTCTAACAATTACTTGCTATTTATGCTGTCTGGAGAGTTATGGACTAGACTTAAAAGTTTGTACTATCTGCTTCAGCTTCTTCTACTAGTAAAAGTTCAGTTCTTCAACACAGTGTGCAACATATAGCTGTCACGGTTGATCTTCTTTACAAAAATATAGAGTGAATAAGGCACGTGTTCACTATACACACATGTGAAGACTGTGTGATCACATGGCATTTGAAACTGCACGTGATCACAGTGGTTTTTTATCTGCTTCTGAAAAATAACTTGCAATCGCGTGCTTTATTGACATTTTTGTGAATGCCTTTGATACGTGTTATTTGCTTTAATTGTTCGGAATGTGAAAATTATTACTGCTTTTAATGCAAAGCCAATTTTCCAGCGCAGAATCTACACTTTCACTTTGAGCATTTCTGGGAGGGATCAATGTTGATTCCTCGGTTTGTGAATGAACTCTGCACTACTCAAACACACCATCAGGGGGCGTCACAGCACCAGCAAACTAGCAGCAGTTCCTGCATTCCATTCGGTGTCCAGCATGTCTGCCTCTTCCCAGTGGAGCATTTCGTGTTTTTATTAGCTGTACTTTCCCAGATAAGCGCCACAGACACTTCCTTGTGTGTTGTTACTGCTGTGCCCAGCTACTGGTGTGAGTTAAGTGTTTTGAACAGTCACAGGTGGACACACAGCCTGAGAAAAGCTCTCATACACTGTGCATCACCATGTGCTTGTCTCTCTGCTGGGACTTATGTCTCAAGAACTGTGGGGAAATCAAACCACGCCTTAAACAAGAAAAGCATGTTCATATCTGAAACCCTCTTTTGCAAATAGATGCTGAGCTGAACACAGTTATGCCTTGAAGTATGCCTTAAGTAAATGCCTTAAGTAAAACAAACTGTATTTTACATGTTTTCTTTTGAGTGCTTTAGAATGCTATTGATTTATTTGTTTGTTTATTTATTTATGTATTTATTTTTTTATTTATTTAGCTTGGTTTGGCTTACAGTGATTCCTTCTTGAGCAATACATATGAACTCTGTACTAAGTGAACCTATTTTACCAACAGCATAAAAAACTGTTTTATGAATATAGCAGGCATATAGGAAATAAAGCATCACAGAAATTGACAGTCAGTAAATTCTTAATTTGCTGCATGCTGAAAACATAATAAAGAAATATTGTAAGCCTAGGAGAATCTCATAAGCTTCAAGTCATTATTGTTCTGAAGAAACGATTTTTAGAAATGATTTTCTGAGAATTGTTATCAGGTTTTGCCTGTACTTTTTTCCTCTGTGACTTTTGGTAGACTAAAGTGAGGGTTTGAACTTTGCTCCACATGGAAGATGTCTCTTCAACATTTTGAAGGACCCATTTGAGGTTCACGGCACTCAGCATAGCAGGGCTAGTGTGTGCTGTCGTGACACTCTAGGTGGAACAAAACTGTGCCGCCCCACGGATTACAACCAATAAGCAACTGCACACAAAAACCAATGGCCTGACACAGACCCATTAAACACTGTGGCACTACCAGCTAAATATGACACTAAATCTAGTGAGTTATCAAAAAAGATAATAGCCAGACAGACTTTCCAGACGTCTTCGATATGATATTTTCTCCGATTTCATTCACAAAGTGATGCTTCACACTGTTTACACCCCATCCCACTCCTTTCTTCCTGTCCCATTAGATTAGGAAATGGGTACAAAAAATTCACTTCCTGCCACAGTCACTTCAGATATGGGGTATCTGATTTACACACAAAGCTGCAGCATTCAGTAGAGGTTTATCATTTTGACCATGCTTGCGAATTTACAGGTTGTTAAGAGAGATCAGTTAATCAGTGTTTAAGGTGGGTTTTTGGGAAGGGTGGAGGCTGCATGACCAACTGATCATTCCATAGTCCACCCAGATGTTGTAATCTGCTGTTAGGTTCCTCAAAGGCAAGAATGAATCGTCAGCCTTTCTTATATTGGTGCTCTAGGAGTTTGTGTACCCTACCTCTATGGGGGTGCTGGGTCTGTCTACATGGTACACTGAAATTAGCTGCTCATTGCTGACACTGAATGTTTCAATTGAAGAAGCTACACATAAGCCCAAGGTCACTATGCAGAATGGCAAGTGCCAGCTAGAAGGGTGTAAAGCCCCCCAACACTGGCCTCTGGAGCCTCCCCAGAAGAGAAGAGGCTGCTGTTGAAACTCTAATACTCTTGATTTAAGAAGAAATCTTGCATGATGTTCTTACTTCTACTATTTAAGATGCATGATGTTGTAGGTGTGAAAATAAGTTTTATTCTGAACAAACTCAGACAAATCAGTATCCCTCGTGTTCTGTTTGTTTGGATTCTTTTGCCAGTTCTATCCTGCCTATCAAGGCCAGTCCAGCTCTGTGTTTGGAAGCCAGTGCACTTCAGTGTGTGCTGTTGGAGGCAAAACAATACAAAAGTCTAAAGACTGAAAACAAACCTCAAGGAAACGATTTGTACAAAAACTGTGCAAAACCGATTATCAGAATAACCTTGTTCAAAGGTGTTTAAAGATCTCTTCTTAGAGCACTAAGAACTTACCCAGTAAGATGGGTGGTTACTATGTTTTTTCTTTTGTAGATTTGCGTCAGTCACTATGAATGGCTTGAAACACATGAACATGAACCAGCAAACACAAACTTGTTAAATAAAGTTTTCAATCAAAATGAGTTCATTTAGAAGCATGTACATTTACAAAAAGAACTAACTTACTACAGTGTTTTTGTTTATCCACTGCAAAACACTGGAGAAGATAATAGACTTGTTTGACTTAACGGAGGCCTGCACAGATTGATAGGTTCCTGGCTCCAAAGTTGCTCTCGGCGGGCTCAGTCAACTGCGAGATAGCTGGATGACAGAGTTCAGTCCTCACTGACTAGAAGGTAAGGCACTGCTTGTTCAACGTAGCGTAGGTCTCGGCAAATCAGTCGTCACCTGTCTTATACATTATCAACTTTAGTGGAGCAAAACAGTGCGTTATGTAAAGATTCAGATCAGAGTTCTGTACCAGCAGATCATTAGTGTAAAAATGACTTATGAAAGTGGTTGTGAGTGTTAATGTAATAAAAATAAATGCAATAAAATAGCAGCAGATTACATAGTAATGACAATAACATTTAGTCAGTTCACAGATTAAACAGTTGAGTTGTATATTGCACAAATTCGAACAGAAACTTAAAAAGATCACCTACAGCATGGGGAGGAATTATACAGTCTTATGGCCACAGGTAGAATGGATTTATATTATATTTATATTATATATCTAAATATAATATATAATATTTATAT
>JBBIGA010000138.1:10286782-10298433 GCA_037576975.1 Alestes dentex
ATATACATATATGTATAGATTTATATGTATATATATATATATATATATATATATGCATAGACTTATAGATATATATATATATATATATATATATATACGTGTGTGTGTGTGTGTGTGTGTGTGTGCGTGTGAATGAGCGTGCCTGTACATATGCACGCACACACACATACATGTAAAGAACACAACCGTAATACTCAGCTGACCAACTTCCTGAGTGAACTCGTCTTTATTTGTTGGGTTTTTTTCTTTTTTTTACAAAAACCACATCCTCCGTGGTGTGAAACTCCATGGTCCGTGTTTTGGGTGTTTCTTGTTCTCTCTGTGTTTATAAACAGAGACCGCGGGGACTGGTCAGAGGGCCGTGACGTCACAGTTCAACTCGCTCTAAATATATGAGATCAATTAAAAATATTTTATTTTTGAACCAAAAGTAGCGAGTCGCATAGACGCTCAGTGTCAAGGGACTGTATACGGATTTAACACATATTAGGGGTCTTTTCGCTGCCACATGTAACGCACGTGTCGTCCGGTTCCAGGAACTGCTACATTGTTAACCGTTTGTTTCCCACAACAGTCAGGGGTCTGGCTGTGGACCACCCTACACGGGGGCAGCTCGCATAGCGAGAGCAGCGTGCGAAAAGGCTTCAAGGACGTCGAGGGAATCTGAGTGGTGTGCTGTGTTTTCCTTTATTCCATGAAGATCTTCCAGGTGTGGGTGGAGGACTGTCAGTCTCCGGAGCTCCAGGGCTGATCCAGGCCGAGTGTTGCTGCTCTCTTCTCCATGTTGTGACCAGCACCAACAGCAACAGAGCGCAGACTGCCAACGCTCTGCCACCGCGTTAAAAAAAAAAAGATCCAGTTGAAGTTTGCAAGAAAGATGGCCGATTTTGGGGACGACACCGGGGCCAGAGCTCTTTTAGCCCTTAAGTCTGCGCCCTGCAGCCCGGTCCGGGTGGCGGATCCTCCGGCCTACACTCTGCCGTCGAGCGCGCCCGGGGTCCCGGCCGTGGCGCTGAGCCCCCTCGCCCGCCTGGAGGGCAGGGACTTCGAGTTCGTCATGCGCCAGAGGACCGTGACCGTGGGCCGCAACTCCTCACACGGCTCGGTGGACGTCAACATGGGCCACTCCAGCTTCATATCGAGACGGCACTTGCAGATCACCTTCGAGGAGCCCAACTTCTACCTGCGCTGCCTCGGCAAGAACGGCGTGTTCGTGGATGGGGTCTTCCAAAGAAGAGGAGCCCCTCCGATCCAGCTACCCAGAGAGTAGGTCTCCATGTCTCCATGCTGCTGAAATTACTCGGCTGTCCTGCTATTCAGACTCTGGCGACCTCAGTTGTGAATTGGGCTTAACTTTTGTGTACTCTCATCTTGAGATGTTGCACTGGTGTCTCCTCACCCTGTCCCATTAGTATTTAAACTGGAACTGAAAGTCTACATTGTGTTTGTTTATCTTGTCAGATAGTAGTGAACGTCCTACTACACCCATTGATCTCTTCAAAGCCTTTGTTTACACTACTCAGAGGTAGAAGGGACATAAACATGCTCTTATTTTTGCAAGTTTAATTGCTCAATCTTGAATCTGTGAGTGAGTCAAAAGACTCGAAAATTCAGGCCTTCCTAATGCCTTGAAGCAGGCTTAAAGACAGCCAGCTAGGTTAGCTAGTTAGGATAAGCCTCGGATGGGGCGGATTAAGAGCAGATTTATTTGAAGGTGGAAATGGTTTCTTATGCTACAGCAACATTTACGTGTTGTGGAGTGCAATATGATTCGCGTGTGTGCATATAAACGTTCAGCTAAGGTCAGAATGCCCCCCAAAATAAAAGCATGATAAGTAAGCGTAAACACTGCGTACTTTGTCAACAAGGCAGGGGGAGGGTGTAGCTCTCTGACTGGAGCCTGGAGTGGAGATCCACCTAAGCATGGTGTGGTTAGACGAGCCCCACAGGCTCTAACTGAGACATTTCTGCAGTGGCCTAACCACCTCATGGGCTTCAGGAAACAGGTCAGAAAAATAAAGACACAATGCCAACAATAACATGCACACACACTAACCTGTGGGATTCTGGCTTTAAGGATCAGTGGTTCCATACACACACCCCACTTGACCTAAAGAAAGAGCCTCTGTTTCCATGCAGAAGTTAACCTTTAATGCAAAAGTTATTTTTCAGTGGCAAGTACCCAACGTCTTTCTTGAGAGCAATGCAAATAGACGTTTTGTTGCAAAACTGTACTGAGCATTAGGCCTAGTCATTTCGGACCACAGTTGCGCTTAATCGGCATCAGTAATGCATTTTTAATTAATGCATGTTCTCAAATAACAGCCCCTGAACTATCTTGTCATCACACTAACATATTTGTGAGTTCGTGTCATGTGAGTTCGTGAAAAAAATCGTTATCTTGCATGTATTTAAACATAAAATGTCACCCTTTTTTGATGGTGCACCAAAACGTGGACTTCATATTTACTTGACTACATTTGTAAACCTCAGCACTTCTCTGTAATGCTACTCCAGCTAGATTTAGTTGCAGTTGGTGCATCCCCATTTTGACATAGCACCAAAAAGCAGTAATGGAACCTTTTTTTTGGTACCATGTGGTGTGTCCAATAGGTATTGGAATAATGCACCAATATAGGAAGGCCGGTGCAAATTCATGAACATTTATGAATTGAAATGAGGACTAAATCTAACTAGACTAGCATTACAGAGAAATGGAACACAGTGAGGATTAAAAATACAGTAAAACGAATAAAACACAGACATTTAAGCACAGTCACCCGAATAATCTGCTCTTCTGGAATACAAGAAATATCATGCGATATCAGTTTTTAAAATCAGTCCAATTATGGTCATCTACTGGAACTGATATGATTTCAGTTTTATCTCTGATCCCTAATATAGAAACTTCTTTAAAGAACAACATGCAACAGACCTTCCGTCATAGATAAGACTCGTTCACTACAAACAGTTATGCATAAAATAACTTGGTTGTAGAAGTGTTGTCTTTACCAAAGAGCCCTTAAAGAACCACTTAGTTGTGCCGTGGAGTTTAATGCTTGTGGGGTAAAAGTACCATTGTGCTTCATGAAAAGAGGCAGAATTTCACAGCTGTATTTTACAGCATATAGACATATCTGATGGCAGACAGTCAAAACAGAGGGCTAGTCTTGCATTGTGATCATGTGATTAAGTTTTTAGAGTGATATTCTTATGAGTTTGTTACTTGTGAACCAGCTGATTGACTGTAAAACATCAAACATCAATGAAAGTGAAAGTTTTACTAAATACTTTCAAATACAACTACTCACTGTCCCACCTCCACATCGTAGTACTAGTAGTAACATGTTCTGAAGGTTGATATATGGCTCTTTTAAACGGCGTAATACACTGATTTAAACTACTCCGCTGAGAAATCAACTTTGACACAAAGAATTAACATAAAATTCAAATAGAATCACTGCTGGACTCAATTACTCTTTAACACATGCATTTAATAGCTTTTGACGTTTTCCGCCTGCTTTATCAGTGCAGGGAACAGATCCATGGAGCTTGTTGTCATGGAGGTTGCAATGGCTGTTCCAACAGACGGCTATGAAAACACGGTCTGACAAACTAGACCGGTGCTGGGTGCATGCCAGACTTGCCCTTCAAAACAACTGTACTGTGCGTGTTGCAGTGTTCAAAGTAGCTTCCCTGTCCAGTGCGTTTCTGTATAAGCAATTTGGAAGTGATGTACTGATTTATCACTGTTTGGCTTCACAGTATCGGTAGGGAGTCTGTTCCAGCACAATGCTGAGTACTTTTTCCATGCTACGTTCGAGTGAAGCTAGGGGGCAGAAACAATTTTCCCAGTCATAAATGGGAAACCCAGGATTTTACGAGTTTACGAAATGTAATGCGCAACATACCCTCTCACTGTGCTTCTGTGTAGTTTATAATATAGCAGAGAAAGCAGGATATATATTCTCTGTTCCTGCTTTCTTTTTCCATGTGGTGGACATTTGAACAAGATAACTATGTTGTTAACCACGTGGTACGAACAACTTTCTGATGAGAACACAAAGAGAACACAGCATAGGCAGGTACTTGCACTTGTACTGTATTGTTTATTGGACTGAGTACCCGAAAAAGACTTAAAATTCTTGAATGATTTATTTTTTATAACTGCAAAACCCTTCTTTCTAAAGGAAAAAAAACTGAGCCAAAAAACACATTTATCACATATTAGTGAATTAAACTCTAACATTAGATTTTCTATTGTCCATGTTAGTCTGATTAAAAATCACGCACAGTTTATTTCACTTATAGACCAAATATCTTGCAGTAGCAGCTTATTGGAAGCTGGAATTAAAACATCATGGATATTTTTTATGTACATTGTCTCCCGAACAGCCCCTAGTAAATATGTAAAAATGTGTATGTACAGGAACAGTCTTTGCTTGGGCTAAATCCCTTTAAGAGCAGTGGAGGGAGCAGCCCTGGACATCAACTATGTACTTATCCCTTCGCAACATCTAAATGAGATGTTATCAGCCTCTGCCGTTTACTGAACATTCGGCATGGGCCTTTGGAGCCTTCAGCCAGGCCCTGAGTTAAAACCACGCATACTTACGATGAAGTCATTCAGGGAATGTTTGGGAAAAGGGATCAGTCAGTCTATGAAAGCCAGAGAACCAGCAACCAGAAATCCATGATGCGAGGGAGTCTGAAACATTAAATGTTTGAAGCTTAAATCATAGCTAGCGTGGTGTCGGCAGGATCAGCGGTGTTTTCTGCAGAGCAGGGGGTATTTAGGGTAACTGCAGTCTTTCTCAGAAGTTTAGGAAGTTTGCACGCGAACCAGTGTCAGGTATTGATTTACTTTTCACAGGGCCTTTGTGGAGTTAGGCCTCGTTAAATCTGTGTTTCGGACACGAGCTGTTTCGGACACGGCATGCGTAAAGTTTTTACAGAGGAATATCATCAATTTATGTTCTTTAATTTCTCATGAAGTTAAAAACAAAGTCATTCTGAGCAGTTTGATGTGAAATGGGGTATTCTAGAGAAACGTACTAAGTCAAAATGGTCCAGGATTATGGTGATAATGAACCAGCTGTCCAAGAGGTTAATGTCTATAAAAACATCTTCAGAGAATACAAAAAGATAATACATGCATAGTTTTATCATTATTGCGAAATTTTATTTTGACCTATTTTCAAAGTACATGCAGGTTGTTACAAGGCAAAATATTTTTTTGTAATGTCAATGTTGATCATTTTCTTTTGAGTATCAAATAAAATGGCTACATTTCATCCCATTGTAAAGAAATAAGAGACAGCAAGTTTTTCTGCAGCGAACCATTTTATTTCACATCATGCTGGATCACTATACACATCTCAGCCACTAAATTATGCAGAGGCTTTCAACAAATCAGTGGAATTACCGTGAACAGCAGCATGATTTCTGAGTACGTGATGACCAGGGCTAGCCCGTCCATGTAGGTGAACTAGGCAGTCGCCTAGAGCGGCACTTTAAGAAAGGAGGCAAAATTCTCCTCCCACCTCCACAAAATATGATTAACCATGCTTAACTGCATTGTACCAGAATACAGCCAGTAGCTGCTACATTTGCAATGTGGGATCACAGTAGCACGTTTTTCAGACAGGAGGAGAGGGACTGAACACTTCAGCAGTCTTCATGAGCAGCAAAGTGTCACTTGCTGCCACTGATTAGGACGTTTTGTTTGCATTATTTGACCTGAAGTATGACAGAACACAAGCATACATGTCTGATATTTCTATATTTTAGTGTAGTTTTGACCTCCAAGGTTTAGTAATGGAAATTACTACATAGAAAATAACAGTTCAATAACAGTTTTTTTCCCCCAAAACAAAAGTGTTCAATAAAAGTGTGTAGTAGAAAATTGCATATTTTTTGTTCTGGAAAAAAATCATAAAGAGGCATAACCTGCACTATTTATTTACATGGCCTGATGTGTGATATTTCCGTATTTTAGTGTAGTTACGACCTCCAAGGTTTAGTTATGGAAATTGCTACATAGAAAATAACAATTTAGTGCTGCAGCAATGTGCAATATCTAGTACAGAGGCTTTATTCTGATTGTTATGTGTAGATACTGACATCCAATTTGTGAATGTTTCTACACAGTTGCAATTCATGTTCAGCTCGTAAACAGACAAAATCATCAGTTTAGTGCTGGAATTGTTCGGACGTTCTCACACGGACGAAATATTGTGTTCTGCACAAATATTTCATTTTTCCCAACTCATCTGGGACTGCTTTGCTGCAAGCTTAACTCTCTTTGGTAAAAACGTGTTCAAGAAGGATTTCTACTGACTGTAGAATGGGCAGTGTGAAAGAAGAGTTAGTTTTATTCTGGGAGGCTTTATGAAAACGACTATGGAAAGCACAGAATTTTGGTCTAATGTAACAAGGAGGTGAATATTTAATTCTCGTGTAAAAAAATAGACAAAATACAGTGCCTGTCTGTCTCTCTGTCTAGCAATCTCTCTCTACACACACACACACACATACACACACACGCACACAAATATATGCGTATATTCTTGGACTGAATTGCATTGCCATTTGTAATTCATCATTAACAACTTGTGTAGTCTAGGTTTAAGCCTAATCTGCGTCTGGGAAACTGACGCATTGTGACAGCGTAGCATGTGTTTAAAAAATGTGTGGAAGGATCAAAGCGTCCAAGATATATTAGAGGTCTATGCAATGTTGTGTTCATGTTTTGATTTGCATTTTTTAACACATGCTATGCAGAAAGGTTTTTGTCTTTATCTGTGTAACTAGAGGTGATTTTGTGTTTAATATTTGATTGTCTCTGCTGCCAGGTGCACGTTTCGTTTTCCCAGTACGGTGATAAAGATTCAGTTTACTGCGCTGTACCACAAGGAGGCACTGAAGGAGGAGGCCCCCATTTCCCCCGTGAGACCCCTCTACCCGCAGATTTCCCCACTGAAAATCAACATTCCTGAAAACGACTTCAGAACTATGATGAGCCCCCTACCTTCACCAACAGGAACCATCAGGTATGACTGTGCTTGAGCATTAACCAGAGTTAGGTTCCCCATGTATTGGTTTACTTATAAATCAGAATAAGCATATGGTCTCTAAGGTTTTCTAAAGGTGAAGGCTTGTCCACACTTTACACTCCATGTATAGCTGCCTGAGCAGTTTCCCAGCTTAGATTATATTTGGAAAGTCAGACGTTGTGTCAGTCAGTTTGCACTCGCTTTGTCTCCCTAGATCATAGCATTTTTAATCTTTTGACAGTAATGTGATTGTGGTATCTTCATATTTATTGAATGATCTGATGGTCTGCATCGTCTTTGAACAATGCGATTCGGATGTAGGTGTTTAATTTTTTTTTTTTTTTTTTTTTTGAGAATATAAGTAATGTGGAAAAGATGGGAAAGACATGTATGGCTAAATTAAGAATATAGTCGTAAAGTCAGCCTATAACAGTCACTTTTGCTGTGAACCTGTGGTATGTTCATTTTTGATTGATTGCTGGACGTTATATAAATTCAACTTCTTGAGCATGAAACTGTATTGCAGGGCATATTGAAGTGCTGTGTTTAAATTAGTCTTGTTTGTAAACACTGTTGGTCCCTAATAGCAAAGAATAGATGTATTTTTCGGAATAAGGCATTTGTATGTACACTGTGTTGTCTTTTGAAGAACCGTGGGAATATTCCATTCATTTTTGATGCAAATAGATCTGAGATTGTGGATTCCACAATCCGTAATTAAATGACTGAGTTTTAAACACAGTTGTTCACTGGGGTTTGATGTGAAACACTCTATCCAGGGGAAATTCATGGTTTGTAGGAGTGATAATAAGAGCCAGACATCTGAAGAGTTTAAGGCCTCTTAATGCTACCTCAGAGAAAGGTATTACATGAAATGTTTACCAGTACACTGCCTGATGTCTGAGACTCTTTTATGTTAGATTTTGATCTAAAACATATTTTAAAAAGTCTTTAATGTAGGGTGAGGCACATGCAGGTAGTTGTAAGGCAAGGTGTGAGATTTACCTTAGTTTGACTGTTACTGAAAATATATTTACAACCTCTAGTTCCTGTTACTACTGCTTTTACGAAGATCGGAGGTAGTGAGCTTCTCTGCAGCGCACCCTTTCTCATCAAACCACACTGAGAGACGTTTACTCAATCCTTGAATTCACAGAAGTGTTTTTGTAAAATCAACGTAGCTCCACTTTAAGTGGGTTTTTTATTATTATTTGTTAGGCTGCACATGGTGAAGGAAGTGCAATAAATGTACTGTTGTTTCTCCACGTGTTTGCAGTGTTTAGTTGGCCCGAGTGTGTGTGCAGAAGCGAAGTCTGCCCCCGGCGGCCCCTCGGTGGCCCTGCACCGTGTGTGGCTGTGAATGTGAGCGGCCCATGTGTCCGTGCGTGCCATATATGGCATGTGCTGAGCTCGGAGAGCTCTGATTGGTGGAATGGAAAGTGTTGTGGTTTGGTGTTTTGAGCTGCGGATAGTTTCCTTTTTCTGAGGGCTCCTAGTAGCCTGCCCCCACCCTCCCCTTCTTGGCCAGCTCCTACACTCAAAACAAACAGCATGCATGCTCACTATCCTTCCTGAGTCCTCCTCCCTCCCCCGCTCTGGCTGGAGTGAAGCTTTCCTTTTATTCAGCCTGTCTAACTAGTTTTCCACTGCTGAGCATGTGCTTTTCAGGGGTGTTTTTTTTTTCTTGCTTGATACATGCTAGCAGGGATTTTTTTGCAGACAGTGGGAAGAGTAAGAACTCTTCCTGAATCTTCTGCCTGCTGGACAAACAGCAGATGTGCCAAAGGCTTCGAATTCCACATTTGTGGACATGTGGAAGTCATCTCATGGGCAGTATGGGGCTATCTTTGAATAACTGCCCTTTACAGTACAGCTGTTGATTTTATAATCCCCTCCTTTTGTACATATTTTCCTTCTCTCTCTCGGTCTGAAGCTCTTTCATCCAGTAGGTGTTGTTTGTGAGCAGTGATACTTCGTAAACAACATTTGAACGTCCGTGATATTCATACCTGGAACCAAATATTTGGAGCGATTTAGCATTATGTTTAGAATAGAGATTTTGTTCTATTCAGTGAGTTAATAATTAATCCATTAAAGAGGTCTCCTCTGTAAATCATTAGTTGAAATGACCTTTTGGAATCCTCTGGGGTTGTTGAATCTTACCTCAAATTACCTCGTGTGGTAGCCTGCATTCGGCATCATTAATTCTGCCTTAAGCATGACACCACTGTAAGAAGTCCCAAAGCTCCATTCAGTTAACGATGTTCTGTGAATGGCTGCATGCAGTGTGTGACACTCACACGCAGAGGTCACATGGAGGACTTCCTGAAATGATTCAGATTCTTTGGGTTTTCTGTAGTATCCTGGCTCTGGACAATGCCTGAATGAATGTCTACTTTTCATGATCTTTTGATTTTCTAAAAACACATTTTAAAACAATGGAAACCTAAGTTGGCTGTACCTATGTGTGTTTTTGTCCCAAAACAAAAGTGTTCAACAAAACATGTATAGTAGAAAATGTATAGTAGACATAAACCGCACTGTTTATATTTGTCTTAGACTCATATCTCAAGTACTTAATAAATCCTCATCTCTAGAATTAGATATTTAGATGCCAGTGACAAACACATTGCCAGTGACAAACACATTTAGTCGGATCTTTGAAAACTTTTAGCTCCTTCTGACACATGTATGTATGTATGTATGTATGTATGTATATATGTATATCTATCTATCTATCTATCTATCTATATATATATATATATCTCAGAGTTGAGTGGTAACCTACTGTAGCATATTTTTGATGTATAGATGTGGGTAAACAGGTATTTATATTTGCTTGAACTATTTGATTTGTAAGGTGTTATTACAAACAGGGCCCGTTGTTATGAAAGTGCTGCCGCAGGCCTGGACTTCAACCCCCCATGCTGGCTGTGCCCTCCTCCAGACAATGGCCTTCCCTATAGAGTTTTGCTCTCCACCCACAGCCAACAATGGAGGGAGCAGCACAACAACTCTGACCCCATGCTCCATTACCGTCTGCCAGCCATTAAAATAGTATGGGGAGGGGGCTTTTTTTTATTCCTTTTTTTTAACCAGAGGAAGTGGATTAAAAGCATACGTTAAAAGCACGCCCTTGTGGGACCTGCAGCAGAACCTCTACTACAAGTTTAGAGTTAAATCATTTGTTACAGACATAGTAGCATAGGAAACCCAGGGACGTAACCAGGATCTTTGCCATACAACAGAGGGCTTGATCTTCCATTTCCAATAGTGGAACCCTACTACCACTAAGGCTGGTTATCTAGAACCAGTAAAGGATTGATACCAGTTCCTGACTGGTCAGTACTGGAATATTGATAGGCTCCTGGACAAACAGTGCTGCTATCGGTAATTAAGCAGTGTTAATGCTTTCCAACATAGCTGGCATTCATGCTAGATTTAATCAGTGGGAGGGACGGGAGGGACGCTCTGCATGGCACCACCAGACGTTCAAAGCTATTGCTACTCCCTCATTATATATGCAGGAAACCCGGGAAACGACTTGTTTGTCAAAGAAAAGTTGTTAAAAAAAAGAACTCTTCTCACATTTTTTCATGCGAAGTCTATGTATCAGTAAGAGTAAGAGATCGGTGTCGATATTGATAAGTATCAATATCGCTGGATGTAAAATCCTAACAATACCCATCTGTATGCATAACATGAGTTTGTTACCGATATGAAGAAATTGCTAAACTTTTGACAGTAAATGACAGCTCGCAGATGGCGTCTGGCAGTATGTGTCCAGATCCCTCTGTTCTGCAAAACCTCCAACACAAATAATCATCTCGAGCACTTGTTGTTCCAAGGGGCCCTGTTACCAGAGGTTTATAAAATTCTCCTCTTTGTTACAGAGCTGTCTACTGGCCACTTGAGCACTTTTTTAATTGAATGCCGCCATTGAAAGGACCGCAGTTACCAGTCCTGTGAAGTGTTTTTGCTGAGATATTTTATCAGATACATTGAAAGATCTGTTGAATGTCCAAAAGAAAAATATGCCCAGAACTAGATGCATTTGTTTAACACCATCAAATTGGTGTTGAGTTGTTCTTAGCCTTTGGCCAGTACTTGGTGCCAGATGGATGATTTATTAGCTCATGTTCGGGATGAGCGGGCAGGCTTGGTAAAGAGACGTTTTAAATGTCTTGTTAAACGGGAGGCATATCGCACACAATTTATTTTCACAGCCAAGATGAATGTTTAATATTTACAAATGTAATAAATAGGACACATTCTCACTGGCATGAACATACCATACCATCGCAAAAACGTGTTTAATACATTTGAAGAGAGTAAGTCTCCTTTACACTATTTAGCGACAAATGGACTCCTCCATCTCTGATTGGGTAGGATGGCTTCATGTGACTCAGAGGAAGCACATGCTAGCCTTCACCCTCCCAGTGTTGGTGGTACCATGCGAAAGGGGGAGTCATTGCTACTTAGTGGAAAATCGGGCCGAAGAATTAATATATTAACATATAGTGTGTGAGTGTGAGTGTGAGTGTGAGTGTGAGTGTGAGTGTGAGTGTGAGTGTGAGTGTGAGTGTGAGTGTGAGT
>JBBIGA010000138.1:10299970-10310284 GCA_037576975.1 Alestes dentex
TATACATACACACACACACACACACACACGTATGTATGTATGTGCAACTACATTTTTCCCATTTTACTGTAAAATTACTGTTACTGCTTAGATACAAAGCTTTATTTCAACATTATTACTAATTACTAATTATTACTACCGTATACCTGTTGAAGGTTCTTAATTTTCGGCCACCCCTCTCTTCCCAGTGTGCCCAACTCCTGTCCGGCGAGTCCTCGGGGGGCAGGCTCCTCAGGATATCGTTATGGACGCAACATCACCTCAGACCTGCAGCTGGCTGCTGAGTACGCCGCCAAGGCCGTGTCAGAGCAGCGCAAGGAGGTGTCAGGGGGAGACAGCCCCAAGGTGAGTCACTCACTCCAGATACACTCACTCACATTTGTGTTTTTCACGCTATTAGTCGTCTTTGTTGTATCTACTGTCCTGTATGTTTTTGGTAAGAATGTGTCTTGTTGTACAGATGTTTTGGTTTGATTCAGTGGACCTGTCTGTCTGTCTTGCAGGATGAGTCCAAGCCCCCATATTCATACGCACAGCTTATAGTGCAAGCCATATCATCTGCTCAAGACCGACAGCTGACACTAAGTGGCATTTATGCCCACATTACTAAGCATTACCCGTACTACAGGACTGCAGATAAGGGCTGGCAGGTCAGTTTCACCTCTAAACATAGCTAGTTTTTTGTTTTTTGTTTTTTTTATGTAAGCTGTTATGAGATACTTTGCTCATTTATAAGATTTTCTATTTTGTCATCTGCACCTCTGTTTTCAGTGTTCTAAATATATATATATATACTATTTTTGTTGAAGATAAATATAAACAAACCCTCCAATATCATGATCCTGTACAGTTTTATCGGTTTCAAATAATTAAGAGGGCGCTGTAAAGTTGGAAAGCCACATAGCTCTAAGAATGAACTTTTAGTGAATAATTATTAGTAGCGTGTAATTTATCACGTAAAGTCAGGGGAACACTATTTTTTAAATGTTATATAAAACGTGATTGAAAGGAAATGAGAAATATGATTGAAAAATTGCTTCAGAACTACTGATCGGACCTCTCTGGACCACCATGGGTAACTAAAAATATAGTACAGCTTTTATATGGCAGTATTTTAGAGAGGTTGTGGTTAGTAGAGTTCTTATTCACGTTTGGTTGAAACACATAAAACAACAGGGTGTTTGACCTTGGTAGCTAGGTTTTGTGTGCGACTTTCGATAATGTAAAATGTACAGTGTGTAATATTTTCATCAAAAATGTGTTTGTTGTATACAAACAGTGATGTGTAGATTTCTTAAAGTATATATTACACTACTAAACCTGTTTTACTGAGCTCTTTCTTACCCGACTGATCATTTTACTGTGTAAACTGACCTGTGATTGCAGAACTCCATTAGACATAATCTGTCCCTGAACCGCTACTTCATCAAAGTGCCACGCTCGCAGGAGGAGCCGGGTAAAGGCTCCTTCTGGAGAGTGGATCCGTCATCTGAGGCCAAGCTAGTGGAGCAGGCCTTCCGCAAGCGTCGCCAGCGGGGTGTGTCCTGCTTCCGTACACCCTTTGGCCCGCTTTCCTCCAGGTGAGACACCTGTCTACCCTGCTCTTTTTACACACACACACACACACACACACACACACACACACACTTTATCAGAGAGCAACTACTTAGTTTATTCTGTTTTCCCTCTTCTTTTCCTCCTCTTCCTGCTGGTCTTTTTTGCTTGGCAGAACAAAGTAAGTCCCATCTGTGTAAGCTAGTCATTCCCAAGTGGCCTGTTTTAGGCTCTTCCAAGGTGTCGTTTCATGTTGTACAGCAGCTTCTAATCTGTGTGTGTGTGTATGTGTGTGTGTGTGTGTGTGTGTGTGTTTGATGTCATGCTCGGAGAAGCAGGCTGTGGTGTGATTGTAGCAGCTCTTTGGGAGTGTAGAGGCTGTGTGTCAGGGTAGTTAGGGAGTGTGACTGATGGGGTCTGTTGTCCTGCTTTCAGGAGCGCTCCAGCCTCGCCCACTCACTCAGGGCTCCTCTCTCCCCACTCGAGTGGCCTGCAGACCCCAGAGTGCCTGTCCAGAGAGGGCTCGCCCATATCCCATGAGCACGAGTTTAGCTCCAAACTGGCTTCTGTGCCCGAGTACAGATACTCTCAGAGTGCCCCTGGTAAGTCTCAAAGCCTTCTTCACTGTTGTGTAGGAGCAGTTCTGTGCTGCTAATAGAATTTTACCTCTCAGCCATGTGGAAAATAACCATGGTAAACAGTAAAACCATGTTTACCTTTTTTTTTTTTTTTTGGACAAAGATGAATCTCCAACATGCGTGCAATTACTCTTTGCTCCCTTCGTCCACTTCAGCGGTAGAATATGTGTAGAATTACCAGAAGAAAAACGTGCTGCTTATTATTATTATTATTATTATTATTATTATTATTATTATTATTATTATTGTTATTGTTGTTGTTTCTATGAGTACATATGCTGATTCTCCCAGGAGCATCACTCCTGAGTCCAGAAGTTATATCAGATGTACTTACAGTGATACTAATGCCATCACTAATAATAGTGTTAGTAATTAATAATAATAACAGTAATTTTAGCTATACATTTTTTCTTCAGATTATTAAGATATGTCGTAATTTGGAAGCTGATAAAAGAGCAAACGTAGGTAGAACTAGAACTTAAATTTTGTCCGATAAAAGAGCGTAAACACGCAGTTCAGTAAATGTGATTGACGTATAGCATCATCATTAATTTGGCCACAAAAGTGTAATCAATAAAGAATATTCTGAGTGTCACGCAAAGCTTTCCTTCCGCTGTCAGGGCTCTGTTGCCTTTGGGCTCGTTTGAAAGCTGAGGCGTGACTGAGCTTTTTCCAAAGACCTGATGCCATTTTGTTCGGTGTGTAAAACCTGATCTGAGGATGTGCTAAAATGCACACCACACGGCAGATGGCTTTTTGTTGACATGATATCTGCCTGCAACACTGAGCACATTCACCCAGCGCAGCAGCTCTTTTTTACAACAGTGTATTTAAGTGCAATAAATGTGGTATTAATGTGGGAGATCACATCACGCTACGTGTTTAAAACATCAGTTCTGTTTATGTTAGCGACGCAGTTGTCTGGATATGATTTGTATGAAATAAATCAACCAGTGAGCATTTAAAGTAATGGGTAAATACATTTTTTATGGTCACTGGTGGATGGTACCTTGGTAACTCTGTCAGTTCTCACATGGCGCAGGGCTAGTTGAGAATTCTTTTTTCAAAAGGGTAATATTTTAATTTATGCTAACATACATTTATAGTAGATTTTAATGCAAATTCATAGACATTTATTTTATATTTCATATTTAAATGTATATTATATTTTAATTTATATTAAAGGTGCGTTTTATTTGCCTTAATCAGCTCCTTTTAAAATGTTTTGATTTGGCTACATGTAACTTAAGTAAGCTTAAAATGTGTAATATAAAAAAAGATATATATTTTTTTTTAATGAAATTGTGTTATGTTGTTCTTTTTAAATACATTTTAAAAAGGGCAGTGTAACTGATATCCTATCCAACGTTAAGGCAATATGGCAACATATTAGTGAAGCTATATTTATGATACATGGAAAAGTATTAAATGTAAAGATGTGCAAGAGTTGTGAGTTATTTTTCTGTAGATTAACTGTTTGTTTCACATACAGCTAAAACAAAGACAAGTCTCTAAATGAGGTACAGATCGCCTCTTATGCTATTAGCACACAGTAAATGATTTTTATTTCATAATGGTGAAAATAGTTTTCTCACTGGGATATCCAAATGTTGTTGGGATGTTCAAAAATTACAAAATCGTGTAACAAATTCTAAAAATGTTAAAAGGTCCATCCCAAGTCTTAATGTACAAAGACAGTGATTGCTCAAGACCTCTGACATCAAATTATGTGAGTCTGCTGCTTAGTACATATTTGGATGGTGTTTAGTTTTTATATGTTTATCTTGTCCGGACCCCCAGGCTCTCCAGTGAGTGCCCAGCCCGTGATCATGGCTGTGCCTCCTCAGCCCTCCGCCGGGTTGCCCAAGCCTGTGGCCTACATGCCAGCCTCCATCATCAGCTCCCAGCCGCCCACGGCTCAGGCCGTTCATGTGGTGCAGCAGGCCCCGGCGGTCACCATGGTTCGTGTGGTCACCACTTCCTCCAACTCCCCCAATGGCTATGTCCTGGCTAGCGCTGGCTCTGCGATGGTTGGGGAAGGTCCTGGAGACCACAGAGGTATCAGCTCCAGTCTGTCACGTCCACTTGATGACTGCTTAACACTACTAACCTTTCGCACTACTTAAACTTCTGCTCCAATGCTTCTGTCTTTATAAAGGCATTGTTGAAGAGATGGGTGCTCTCACAACTATCCCTGCTGGCAGCCGAGTCATCCAGGCTGTGGGAACCCACCTGGGCTCAGCCTCTAGAGGGCAGCAGAGTTACACAGTTTTGCAGCAGGGCACCTTGGCGCTGGGCCAACACCAGCTCCCCGTTCAGCCCATCACTCAGAACGGCAAGCACGCTATTCCCATGGCCAGCATCTCGCCGAATACTTATGGTATTTATACATTTATTATTAGAATCGTTTTGTAAAAAATACTAATAAACATAGTTTCCCCTGTGCTTCTCCAGGTTACATGTTTTCTTTCAGACCAGGGGAAGACTCCTTGAAGCAACCAGTGTAGTTGGTTTTAAATTAATTTAAAAAATACATTATTCAAATAAATGCAGTTTTACACTCTTTACACAGTTATTTCTTTGGAGTACAAATGTGATTTACCTTTATTCTTTAATAGCCTATTAACATGTATTAGTAGAATTAATTACAGTTCATTTGCCAGTGTTTCTATAGAAATCATTGGAACAGTTCTTTAAACAAAAAAAATACTGCTCTTAATTGTTAGGGCTTAACGAATGATTGCTTATGTCTGCAGACTTTCAGAGAGGGGAGCGCTCGCTGGTTTTCTCATAATAAAATGACGAACAGGAAACATGACACTTGAGTTTATTGAGTGTAGTTTGTTTCTATGAGGACCTAGAAGTCAGCGATTACAGCCTGCTGTGATTAAATCCTTGGAGACTCTGGAAGCTATGCAGAACGTGATCCCGGCCTTTTTAATAACAGTGGAGGCACTGCAATAGTGTAACTTTGATTTAGCATCTTAAATGTTAATTTAAACTGGAACCTTACCTCCTGTATGGATGCCTCAGGCGGATACAGTGTGACGTCAAAACAGCAGTGTGCGTGACTAGCCTGTGGATGGTCTTATGTCAGTCTTTGGTTTGTTCCTGGGTAGTGTGCTGTTTCTAATTCTTTCTTTTTCTTTGTACGGTCATCAGCTCTCACAAGCCCTCTTCAGATCCTGGCAGCCCAAGCCTCTACCTCTCCTCCGGTCCTGGTCACCAGGCCCCCCAGCGTGGAGACGGAGGAGCATGGCTCTCGAGAGCCAGAGGCCAAACGGCCCAAGATGGAGGAGGACAACGTGGCTTCAGTCCCCCAACCCGTCATTGTTGCAATGAACCAGGAGGCCAGCGACTGAGTGAGTGGAGAAGCAAACGAAAGAGAAGAACCTTAAAAGTGAACCCCTGCAATAGTGTTAGCCCAAAGTGCCAAGGTTATTGAGGGGAAAAGGTTATTGTTTTGTCTTTTTTTTTTTTTTTCCTTTTCTTTTACAAAGAACTTTTTTTGAGAGAACAAGTCCATCAAGGGTAATGTAATTGTATCTCTCACAAGAGGAGGATCAACAGTGTGTTCTAAGGGCAGATGTGAGCTCAAACGCATTATCCTATAAGCCTTTAAAGCGAATGCTGACACGGTTTTTATTTTGTGGGTTTCTTTAAAGAGGATTGGAGCGGTCCCTCAGAGACAGAAGAGCGTACATGTGCATGTATTGCCGTGTAGTTCCTCAAAAGGTACAGCTGAACTAGTACTTACTTTGAGTCGGGGCGGGACCAATAACTAAGCAGCTATTTCTATTTGGGAGCACTGCTCTCTCTGAATTGAAGCATTATATATTAAGCTCGTTGGAAGCTGGGAGTTACCCCAGGTTTCTGTGTCACATAGTGAGAATTTATTTATCGTACTCTCAGTTTAACACCATCTCTTCTGAAATCGGATTGTTATAACCAAAACCACATAAAAATTCAATTAAAAAAAAAAACAAACTTAGTAAATAGATTCAAATTCCCCATTTGTTTCTAGCTGGAGCTCTTTAACATGGTATATAAAGTATTTTTTCTATGGAAGGCTATTAATTTGCTTACTTAGATGTTATTATGAGGAATGTGTAGCACATGTCAGTTTCTGCATTGGTCTGTGTATAGCGCAACATTAAAACAAACTCAATGAATGTATGTATCTTTTGTTCATTTGTTATAATTCATGGCTCCCTTTTTGGCCTAAACTCTTGTTAGGAAATTAGAATTTGATGTTAACTCTGAATGTTCTGTTCATAAAAGGAAAGACCGTGATTTTGAAGTGAAATTCTGTATTTAACGCGGTAATCAAATTTTCATGCATGGCTGAGGTCTGCGGACCCTAATAAGATTTATAAGATTATTCATTGATAATTAAGCCACATGCAAATTGTATATGCTGGAATATTTAAGTATTAAGAGGGGCTACTGACAACCAAATATGTTTATTTCTGTTTCTAAGACCCAGGAATGTAACCTTTTAATATTCATTGCCAGAGAGGCTAGTTTTCCACTGTCTGCCTCCCTATGACCCTGTGACGATGGTGAGGCGTACTAAATGAATGTTAAACATTTTTCTAAAAGTTCTCAAGACTTTGCAGTTGTTGTTTTCCACAAAAGCTTATTTTGATAGCATTCACAAAGTGTTAATCAAACTTTATATTTTTACTAACGCAACAGAGTAAATATATGAGGGTTTGAATCCTTGAGGTTAGTTTTTCGAGACAATCACTAACAGGGTGGTTTTGTTTGCCACTTTGATACGAAGAAGCACCTCAGATTGCTTGCAATATTAACAGTAATAGAACAATGCAAAAGACCAAATGCATATCCTCTTCATTAGTGCCTTGGAGGCCTGTAGTAAAGCTCCACACTCTACTACTTGCTACTTGGAAGTTGGAACACTGAAGTTTATTTTTTCCTCTATAGGCTTAGAAAGACAACATAACACTGTACTTTCTACCAGGATTGCTAGAAATAGGGTCGTACTTCAGTCAGCTCTAGGTCTGTGCATTGTGATGAAGAAGATAATTCAATAAATAACACCTCACACTACCATATGTCATTACAAGGCTGTGTCAACCTGTCCTTCAGTCTGAAAAGGGCAAACTTCACCAAAATACACTTGCCTTCATTAGGGCTCCTGTACCCACAACAAGGGGTTGCACACATTTGTGAAGGAGGAGTAAGAGGAAATTAGTCAAGGAATCCGATTTCAAATGGATTATTTCTTTCCTCTTCCTTTTAGCTAGTAATGTATTCTGTAAAGTTGCACGCTGTAGGTAAAACGAACATCATTAGAGATCAGTCACACACTTGAACCACTGAAACTCCATTTAAAGTGTAGTTCTTAATTTACCTCAGTCAAATTCAGCCATTTGATTGTAATGGCTAAAGTGAAAAAGCATTAACAGCTATAATTTAAAGTGTGGGATGAGGGAGTGAGGGAGGGAGGGAGTGAGGGAGGGAGGGCGGGATTTTTAGATTTTTAAACTTGTCAGAAGTCATGAAAGTACAAATGAAAAATTAAATGAATAAAACAAGCACTTGGCTATAGCGTAAACCCACTGAATGAACTCTCACTGCCTAAAAATATTTTTGCAGATATTTTTAACAAAGTGTCTCTATCAGCGGTCTGTAAGGTAAATATAAAGTATTTTGTCGACTAATCCGATGTATTCAATTCCGTGTGCTTTTGGTGTTTTTGCATATTGGCTTATGCAAGTGTTTATACACTAAACATGTGTAATTTAAAATCAAGTCTAATGAACTGATGCACGTTTTCTTTCACTTCTGTTATTAGCTCCTGCTCTGGGTTTGACCTCTGCCCATTGTGTACAAAGCAGCCTCTGGTAGTCCTTGCTCAGAAGCATTGACTTTTTAAGCCTTTGTTATAAAGATTGTCATGCGTTCATTTAATAATTGTCTGACACTTTCACACAACCTGATGAGAAGTGGCAAAAGAGCATAGGACGTTTCCTTTTATCTGAAATGTATTTAAAGGCCCACACAGGAGAAGTTGAAACAAGGTCATATCTGTGTTACCATCAGCTCTTAACTTTACTAACTTAATAAATTTGCGTTGTATCATTTAAGCAGTGGTGTCATAAAGGGCCTTGGTTTTATTGCTGTTCTACATCGGCTGCTGCTACGCAAAACATGGGCCTGCAAGTTGCAGCCATTCCTCATTTGGGCTTTAACCCCTGGATTGGCTGAAATCGAAAAGACTCAGATTGGCCGGACTCTGAAAAGCAGTTTTGAAAAGGGCATCGTCTCATTTCATTTCTTTTATATCTATACTGGTGGGGTTTTCTTGTTTTGTTTTTTTTTTGTTTCCTCATTCATGTAATTTCATTTGAAAAGGTTAAACTCTTGCAATCCTACATGTCTGTATTGTATGCCTGGTATGTTGTCTCACTCTGTAGCTCTTTAGTTCGGATTTGCCTCTCATGTTGATTACATTAAAACTTTTTTTTTTTAATGTAAGATGTTTCTCTGTGCACATGTGCAGCTCTGTCTGTCCTCTCACTGCCTTTGGAAAGCTCTAGAAAATGCTGAAAAATGTGACGACAGCCTATTAAAAGGTTTGAGCTGTCAATTGCACACTGTCCATTCATCATTTCTCAGGCTCTAGCCAAATTGAATTGTACTTTATTTAAGCAGTTCTACCACCTGTAATTCATTGATTTTCATTATTTTATACAAATCTGTATGACCAAAGTCATGTGGTTGGGGTACATGTAAAATTTAAGTGTTCAATCTGTAGAGAAACACATTAGATTTGCAGTTAAATAATCAAAATCAACATCAAGTCTAGGATCATTTAGCCAGCCTAATTGTGATGATTATTGTGTAGCACTGTAGTTAATTTAGTGAAATATTTTCTACCACAATATGCCAGTTTTGTGAATTATTGAATTATTTTATTATAGGTTTTTCTGTGCTCCTTTTGACGAATAAGACCACAACATGAATGACTGCTCTGGGCTGACCACCTTCACAGCACAGATGATGTCCTATAATTATCTTTACTTCAGTATTCTTTAGAGCATATTGCTTTGAAGAAAAAAAACTATTTGCTGCCAGTAAGTCCTAAATAGTCTATGCAACCTGAAAACATTTGGTGTGCATTTACACAGTAATGTGGTGTTTATCTGTACATAGTGGTGCAAGTACAGCAGGGAAAAACCCTAACTGTGCTGAACCTGTGCCTTCCACTGTGCATGATTGCTACAGGTTCAGATCTTACTATAATGTAGACAGCTCTAAAATTTAATAAGCAATTTGAGTAATTTCACTGAAAACACAATGAAGTTTTCAGATTGATTCTGATTTCAGAGCACTGGTACTCAAAGTACTCCAGCTCCTTCTAGTGGCACGCAGAGGAATCTACAAAAATGATTAAAAATAGATACTTCCATAAAAATATCACTGCGATTAAAGTACCGTAACCATCAGGTAATTGAAAGTGAGTTTAAAATTACTTTTGCCTTTTCTGTAATTCTTGTTTTTGTTTCAGTATCAGCCTGTTTACAAGTAACACGTTAATTGTTACAGGCATTCGCTGTTACAAGCAAAACTGGTGGCAGGATAGTGGAATTACGTGGAGAAGCAAATACACTATATGGACAAAAGTATTGGGACGTCTGACCACCAGCGGAGACTTTAATGAGACATTCAATGCTGCATTCAAATATGGAGTTAACCCCCCGCCTTCTTTAGAAGAGCTGGGAGATCTTTTATTTTGTCATGTAAACAGATTCATAGAAGCATGCATTTAAATGCATAAAACAAAAAGCCCAAATTTGCATTTGTGGTCGACTAGAAACGTTTAAGATCTAAAAGTTCTGTATTTTATGGTTATCGAGGAGAGAGGTACTTAATGAAATTGCATCCAAATACGCAGACTTTAATATGGATTTGGTCCCCCTTTGCAGCTTTAATAGCTTCCATTTTTTTTGGACATTTTGGAGTGTTTCTGTGGGAATTTGTGCCCATTCATTCTGGAATCAAGTTCTTGATTCTTACACACCGAACTCATCCAACCATGTCTTTATGGACCTTGCTTTGTGCACTGGGGCACAGTCATGCTGGAATAGAAAAG
>JBBIGA010000138.1:10317750-10345783 GCA_037576975.1 Alestes dentex
GGGATTTAAGTGCAATGTGAGCACGGGCTGGGGGGGGGGGGTTAAAACACCACAGCACACAGTGTGAACAGCACAAAACTCATCTCTGCAGAAAGAAAAGACAGGAAAGTCTGACAGCAGGGAGACCCAGTGGTGCTCAAAGGAACAGGAGAGGAAACAAGGCTGTAGAAGCTACATATATATGGAAGCTTATTCAGACGAAACTAATATTTTGATATTAAATATCTCTTTAGATATTTAATTTCAGCTATCCTGTTCCAGCATGTACGCTCCGGGAACAGAGAGTTTGATAAAGCAGGCGAGGTAGGAGGTCGTCTCTAACTGGTGTGTTTGTTTTGAAAGTGAGGGCTGAGGAGACTGCATACGTTTTTATGTTTGTATTCTCCACACAGTAGCTGATTTTTAAATATATGTATCATCTGACAAAATACATACTGTAGCAGGCTACTTGTATGGGCTGGACATAAGGACAGTACACACAAGCTTCTATCTATATTTTTGTATTATTTGCATAGTGTACTTTCTATATTATACTGTTGAGTTGTATAGCTTTTATTCTATTGGTTATGCTGCTTCTACTTTTGTACTGTCCATTTTGCTGGTACAACAATGCAATTTCCACCTTGTGGGACTAATAAAGGGTTATCTTATACAAGCTAATTGTGATGTTCACGAAGTAACACAGGAATCATCTTTGCAATTTAAGCTTCTGCTTTGATGTTGACACAGTGTCTGTGGACAAATCAAGTCAGGTTTATATATGTAGCACAGTATCATACACAAAAGCCCACAGCACACCGTGAGAACAATGTGAAATTCGTTCTCTGTGTTTAACCCATTCACCAAGTGAAGCAGCGGGCTGCCACCAACCAGGGGTCACCCAGAGACCAATATGTGGGGATGGTACCTTGCTCTGGGGTACCTCAGTGGTGCCACTTGCAGTCCTGGTATTCAAACCGACAACCGTCTGATTGCAGGGACAACTCCCTAACCACTAGGCCACCAGCTGCTCAGTTAGAAAATAAAATAGTGGTAGAAATTAAAGAGTGCATAGAAACTCAATAAAAGAAAGTGCAATAGAACTGCAGATATTTAAGAGAAGGCAGAGGAGATTAGTGTGTTTTTAGCAGCTTTTTAAAGCAACAGATGGTACAGATCTAAAACTGATGGGCAGTTTGTTCCAGCAGCAAGCAGGATTAGGTCTAATCTTGCACAACTTTTCAGTGTCAATGGAGAATCACAATTGGAAATTCCTTTTAGTTCAGGTTTAGGCATAATCTGGGTTTGGCCCCTATTCTCTGCAGTAATTTTTCTCTGGTTCGTCATTTGCAGTGTGTAAACAAGTCAGGTGTCTTTCATCAGTTCTGGGGTTGCAGACTCAAGCGCATAAACACAGTAAATAACAGGACAGATGAAATATTCCTGTGTTCTGAAGAACATGTGATTTGGTTTGGTTAAGAATGGGTGCAAGTAACAGCACAGCTATGCCGCTTTGGTGAGGAAATTGAATGTTTTGTAAGAATCTCCAAATGAATGGCAGCTTCTTGAGGGGAGAAGAATGCTTTATCTTTTTAGTTTTTAGTGCCATATCTCTGCTCTGATACTGTTGCACCCCTGTTCAATCTCCATGGACATTGATGTCTCATGCTTTTCAGAGAAATTCAGGAAGAAGAGCTGCAGAAGTTTTATGGTCGTGTATCTAAACATCTTTCGTCCAGTAAAGACGCTGGAGGAGAGGTAGTTGATTCTCTCCAGAGGCTCCATTTGATTCTTTATGCCACAAAATATACAAGAACGTAAGTTTGATAAATGTGCTTTTGAACTTACACTTAATGCATGCCTAAACATTTTGTATATGAATGTCAGCAAGCCTTGGAGTTTAGTTCATACCCTGCTGAATGTCTGAAGTAACTCAAGTGAAGTGAAGACATTAAAAAAAAAAAAAAAAAAAATGTGCATTTGTGCATTGTGTTATCATTCAAAAACTGTTCTGCTCTCCTGACAAATAAGTCAGACCGTTAAAATCTCAGCAATGGGGGTTCCTAACTAAGGAATATATGAACAACCGAACTAATGACCTTTTAAAAATTGAAAGTAGCAAAAATGCACACACGGATTATTTTCCCATATTTCCTGTATTTGACGAAGATCTTTATTTTTGTATTAAAAAAAAAAAGAATTAGTTTATCAGGATCGCTATAGGAAATAAAGTAAGATGAATGCTGGTATTTTTTAATACTGCTCTAGGTCTGCAGTTGGTCTTCAGTTGTTTGGATCTTCTGAAACATATTGTTTGACATATTCTCTAATACTCTCCATGACTAGGCTCCCACAAGACCTCATCAAGAAGCTCCAGACCCTGCTCCGCTCTCCGTCATGTCCAGAGCAGTTTCAGATTTTGTCCTCTGCCATCCTAAGGGAGAGTCTGCCCCTCAGTTTGAACAGCTTCTCAGCAGAGTTCAGCCAGGACAGCAGAGCACTCAGCTATATAGCCAGCGTAGTGCTCTCTCAGGTACTGTCCCAGGGACCACCTTCACACATCATCTTGATGTTTATGGGCGCACTATTTAACCTGTGGTTCTCATTACCCAGGCTCGGAGTAAGGAGGATCTGCTTCCTCTCTGTCAGCATTTGTTGAAAAGTCTGGAGTCAAGGCAGCCTGAGACACAGATTCCCAAACACACACTTCCCATTCTCTGCAAACTTTTTAGCTGCTCTCCACAGATTCTCAATGATGGTGAGTTTGTATTGACAGAAGCTCACAGCTTTTTGTAATGAGCTTTCACATCTGAATGCAGTATGAATGAATTTATATGCTTATGACTGTGTTCAATTTAGATCAGGTGAATGTAGTCAGTCGGAAGTTGGCTGATTGGTTGCGATATGCCAGCGTTCACCAGGGAGCCTCCATGTCCTCTGGGGGGTTTTTCACCAGTCCCAGAACACGTCAGGTAAGGTACAAACACCTGATATCAAATTAAGTGGATGAGTGAAAGGAATGGTTCACTTAAAAATCAAATTTGCAATAATTACCACTGGCCTATTGAATTCATTTGGAGTAAGGCGATTTTATTCACTCCATTAAACTGCAGTTAACAAACATAAACGAAATAGACTACATTTAGAAGGATAAAGGGAAATAATTCATATCTTATCTTTTCATATCATATCTTACCTGTTATAAACAAATGCTCACAAGTCCCAAAAGCTGTGTAAACATGTCTGTCCATAAAGATTTTAAAGGAAGTATACACAGATGAGCTAAACATTGTTACCACTCACACACAAAGCATATTATCGTGATTATCGCAACACAAGTGCAACAATCAGTTTTTGTAGTCACCCTGTTGGAAGTGGGGAGATGTGAAAACCTGAGTGACTTCACAAGAACCAAATAATTATGACCAGGCAACTGATTGGAATCATCTCCGAAATTGTAGGGATTGTGGGGTTCTCCTGGCCAGCAGTGGTGAGTACCTACTGACAAATGGGCAACAGTCTGTTGGGTGCCTTAGACTCACGATTTGAGATGACATCAGAAGAGATCCTGTCTGATCCAGCTAGCAGAAGGGCTGCTGTGACAGAAGTCAATGAAATTTTGAATGCTTTTTGTCACAACCATTGTTTGGAAATGGTTCGAGGCACAAGACGAAGACTTTAGGGTGTTGCCCTGGCCTTATGTCTTAATCGCTTATATTTTAATCTGATTGAGCAAATGTGAGATCTGCTAGTACAAGAAGTCTGATTGGCTGCTCCACCTCATAACTAACAGGACTTAAAGGATCCGCTGCTAACATCTTAGTGATGGATGGCACAGGCTGTAGGACCAACAGCATATTAGGCAGGTGGTCACAGTGTTTTGGCTCATCTGTGTATAAAACAAATAACACTTGAACCTTACAGTTTGCCTAGTAAACTGCATGATTTGCCTTGGTTTGTCTTTCTGCTAGCCAGCACTAATGACTGAAGTGGATGGGGCAGTGGCTGGTGATTTCTTCACTGTGCTGTGTGTGGGGCAGAGCTACACTGAAGACCAGTGGATGAACATGTACGCCTTTTCCATGATCAGGAAATGGCTGCTCACGTATGACACAGAAGGAACCTCTAATGAGTCAGGTAACAAGAGCACAAAGTTATTTGGTTTAGCTGGAAGGTTGATGTATGATGGCACTGGTTTCGGTCATGACGATGACTGAAATCTGCTGAGAGTTCTTTTCCACTTTCATAAATTAGTTTGCTGTTCTTGTTACATCATGCAGACTGGGTTCAATTTGATAAATGTGTTTTTGACAGCATCCCACATTTCACATTTTCAAAGCCTTTCATGGCATGCAAAATAACAGAGGATTGGGTTTTTACTTTTGATAGCTCAGCTAAAAAGAGCGCAGGTCAGTCAAACACCACACCAAGGTAAGCTGCAAGATGCAAGTTTGGTTCACCCGACTTAAAAAAAAAAAACACAGCCAGAATTTCTTTCTTTCTACTCTTTGTCTGCCCAACCCTTCTTCTGGAGAGTTTATTTCCAACCTGAAACCAATACACCTGATCCAGCTGTATAGATGTGTTTAGGGCAAGGTGTGTTAGGTTGTGGTTTCAGCTAAACACTACTGAGTCTCCAGACGCTGGATTGGGCATCCATATTCTACTCACATTCAGACTTTGTCCATGCTGTGTGATTAACCCATGTTTTTCATCCAATACACCAATAACCAAGCACCACAATCAATGAATGACTGCACCTTCTCCTTTTCTTTTTGAACTCAGTGGCTTGATTGCAAGGAATGTCAAATTGACTTTTGAATTCTTTACTTCTGTGTCTTGTTAACAAATATGAGTCTCTTTTGTGTGTTGTAATATGCCTTACGTTGGAGGCTGATTTTTTTTCTTCTGTCGATGCAGATGACCGGTCTGAAGTGGACAGCTCTGTGATGTCCATGGTATCAGCTACCTCCTCGTCCAGCCGAATCCTTCCCCCAAAGGAACGGCTCAGAGAGAAAGCCTTTGAGTACTGTCACCGGCTGATCGAGCAGAGTGACCGGAGTGAGTGATTTTTCTTTCAGTTAAGTCATCAAGTGAGAAATGACCTTGAAACACTCACAGTTCTCCAGTTCCACAGTCACAGAAGAACTGCTGTTTAGTGACTGGTTTCTGCAGCTGTGGTGTCAACGTTGGATTTATTTGCCATTGTTATAGCCCTCTCTACAGCCATCTATGCTTAAAGTCCCTAATGTTTCATTTCAGAGGCCATAAAGAGAACAGATGCAGAACTACAGAAAGCAGTAAGTCATACCAAAGTGCCTTGTTTTTGCTTGTGAACAGAAACCCTTTCCACAGTGTCCTTGTGTAAAACGATGATTAGATTCTATAGCCAAAATGTATCATGATGCTTAAAGGCAGTTCCCTAGCAGTCTCGCAAAATGCACCTACAAAGCAGTTGTGCCATGTTTTCAAACAGTAGAGTCATTTCTTTTTTGCATTCAGCATTCACCAAAATAAACTGTTTAAGTTTTACAACTATTATGATAATAGCATTATGGGGTGACATCCAGGCAACGTCTTGTTACTGTGTGGTTGGTATACAGTAAGGGCACAAAAAACAAATGTTTTCTCCAAACAGAACCAGTATTTTAGGGTTTCATATCTTTTTTTTTTCCAACCCCAATATAGCCTCTTCATTCGCTTAGAATAAAATTTCAAAAATGTGGTTTCTATTCCTCTTCCTTTATGTAATAGGCTGATTAGATGAATGATGTTTTCTTTTGTCCAGTGCCTTGTGGAGTCAGTGGCCATAATGGACATTATCTGTAGAGAGGATGCCTCCTATGTGTATCGTGCCTTCCCCTGCATTAAAGCACTGTATGGCAGGCTGAGTGCAGACCTGGCTTTTTCCCGAGCCCTCCTGCCCATAGCCCAGTTTTACCTCAACCACGGTGAGTGCCCTGTGGCCTGAAGCAGTGCCTTTTCTGAAAATAAGTAAATATGCACAAAAAACTTTACACAACCTGTTTATGGATTTTATGTCATTGAGAGAATTTGTCTATGTGTGTTCTGTGTTCAGGTGAGACTGCTGCTGTGGATTCAGAGGCCATTTTCTGCCAGCTCTTTGCCCGTTTCCCAGCTGAGCTTTTCAATGAGCCAATGCTGGCTTTCGAGTTTGTCCATTTCTGTCTCCATAACGTGAGCTTCCTACAGGAGAAAGTGCCTGTCTACAGACACAGCTTCCCCAACCTCCTCAAGGTAAACGCATCTACTACAAAAAAAAAAACCAAACAATTGTTCCAGCCTTTGACAGTGTTTGGAGTGTTGTGCAATACTTGCCTGCCATTCTGTCCTCAAGTTCTTAGCATGGAACAGCCCAGGTCTGATCTCGGAGTATGTGGAGTTGCTGCCCTCTCTGCTGTCTCCTGAGACAGCGATCGAGCTGTTCCACACTCTGCTGGATCTGCCCTGTCTGGCTGCTGCCCTGGACCTCCAGCACAGGTTGTCTGCATCCATAGATATTCTTAAATATGAAAATAATCAATTATGTGAGAGTGAGGAAAAGAACTGGAATGTATTTTTCTCAAACCTTTACAATGCAAACATTTTTTCCAAAATCTTCAATCTTAACTCAGACAGGAGCTTGGTTGCCTGTTATGTTAATCTAAGCGTAAGTGAAATTTGGTCGCAGGTCAGCATGTTACCCAGCTCAAGATCGTGCTGCATGGGACCAGCAGGGCTCTAAGATCACTGCTTCTCTGGATGCCTTCCATCAGCCATCTTACAGAGGGCTCTTCCTCTACATCCTCAGACCTGAGGCAGGAACTGGGGATACCATTGACAGGTAAAGCCTGCTAATTTCTGATTTTAAAAAATCATTAATTACAGGGCTGTGCAACTGCTTAATAATGCATCTGTGTGCAGGTGCTGATTCAACTGCATTTGTCTTGTACTAGTAGAATCAATGTAGATGTATACATACATATCAGTACTGGTAAAAGCTACAGAGCCATACCAAGCGTCCCATCAGTTTTTGATGATGTTCTGGTTTTGATTAAAAGTCATACAACAAAAATTAATCATCCTCACCTTGCAAGATTTCTCTCAGACTTATGATAAAGAAAGTAAGAGAGGAGCTAGCAGTCACAAAGAGATGCAGAATTATCTGACAGCAGCAGGATCAACAGTTATACCAAGCACAATTGCAGTGAACTACACCGCCCCATATGCAACAATCTGCAGTACACTGTGTGATCTGACACCTTTCTATCATAGCCAGTATTAACCTTTTAAGAAAGTATGGAATAACAGCTCTTATGCGAAAAGATGGTCTAGCCTTAATGTCTCACACACGTCAGTGAGGCTTGGGCACCCATGCCCTGTTGCCAGTTCACTGGTTGTCCTTCCTTGAACTACTTTTGGGACGTAGTTACCACTGCATATGGGGAGCACCACACAAGACTTGCTATTTCTCTGACCCAGTTGCTCTGACCCAGTTTTCTAGCCATAACAATGTAGTAATTGTCAAAGTCACTCAGATCCTTGCACGTGCCTTTTATCCTGCTTCCAACACATCAGTTCAAGAGCTAACAGTTCACTTTCTGCTTAATATATCCCACCCCTTGACAGGTGCCATTGTAACAAGTTTAATGTGGGTCGGCTTATTAGTGTATATTCTATGTTTTTATCAATAAACTGATGAAACAAGCTTATTGAATCATGGTGACATGAAGCATGTTTTTGTTAAGAACCATAATCTTGTGAAACTGGGAAATTTATACCTGAAATTACGTGCTAAGATGCTCTTTGAATACTTGTGTCGAAGTGTCGAAGTTGCATAGGACCTGTTACTTGTGAATTATTTGGTTTGGTTGTGGGACGGCCTGCTGTGCTGCTTGCTGAGTGCTTTGTGCTGACCTCTGTGTGCTCTGTGCTGCTCCATAGGTTGAGTACACTTCATGAAGCTCTGGAGGGCATGGTGGAGAGTCCTCGTGTGGTGCGCTGTGCGCAGATTGTCCCTGTACTCCTGCACATCTACTTCAACACAGTTACTCAGGTAACAACTACCACACAGGCCACAAGAACCTACCTTAATGCAGACTGGTTCAGTACTACTAACAAGTTTCCTATGTCCTATTAAAGAATGAGAAAAATATATCCTAGATAAGACATTCATTGTAAATGCTGCACTGTCAGATTGTGATATTATGAAAGGATAATATGCCATGACTTAGCATTCTATTGAAAATAGCATTCGATTGACCCTGACTAAGTCAGCACAGCATGTTTAACTTGCAAAAAACAAATTACAGTTACTGAATGCAAATGTGTGTCTGTGTCATCAAGATTCAAGTTCATTCGAAAGTAACTGACTTTATCAGCTTGTATTTAAAAACTACACATTAGATGTAGAGACTAGTTTTCAGCATCAGCATGTTTTGTTTTTTTTTTGTCCCTAAGAGATGTATCAGAAATGTTTCCCAATATGAAGTGGAAATACCTAGCCACCAGAAAGTATTAGGACTCCTTCACTTCTTCCACATTTTATTACTTTTCAGACTTGAGTATATTTGAGTACTTAAATAGATTTGAGTATAGTTTTCTTTTACAAAATCTACACAAAATGGTTCATAATGGCAAAATGAAAACATGTTTTCAGACATTTTCTTAAATCTATAAAAAAATATAAACATTTAAATGTTGGCTATGACACTCAAAATTGAGCTCAGGTGCATCTGATTTCCACTAATCATCCTTCTTGCTTCTTGATTGGAGTCCACCTTGATTGGAGTCCGCCTGTGGTAAATTCAGTTGGTTGAACATGATTTGGAATGGCACACAATTGTCTGTATAAGGTCTTCAAGCAATGAAGTCAAGGCACAAATCTGGGGAAGGATACAAAAAATTTTGGCAGCATTGGAGGTTTCCATTTTTCGGAAATGGAAGAAGTTTGGAGCCACCTGGACCCTCTGGCTGATTGGCCAAACTGAGTGATCAGGGAAGAAGTGTTCACTTCAGAGATAGGAGAACCATCCAGAAGGTCAACCATAGCTAATGCACTCCATCAATCAGGTCTTAATTGTAGAGTGGCCAGACGGAAGCCACTCCTCACAAAAAGGCACATGGCAGCCTTCTTGGAGTGTGCCAGAAAGCACATTAAGGATTTGCAGACTGTAAGAAGCAAAATCCTCTGGTCTGATGAAACCAAAATAGAATGTTTTGTCCTGAATTCCAAGCATCGTGTCTGGAACTGACGAACTGGGCGACTAGTCCGCATAGAGGGTAAGGTGACAGCAGCCAAATATAGAAAGATACTTCAAGAAAACCTGCTCCAGAGTTCTGGAACTCAGACCAGGGCAACAATTCATCCTCCAACACGACAATGACCCAAGGCACAGAGCCAAGATAACAATGGAGTGTCCTTGAGTGGCCCAGCCAGAGTCCGGACTTGAATCCAATAGAACATCTCTGGAAAAACCTACAAATGTCTGTTTACCAGCCCTGCCCATCCAACCTGACTGGGAGGATCTGCAAGGAAGAATAGGAGAAAATCCCCAAAAACAGGTGTGCAGACTTGTATAGGCATTCCCAAGAAGACTTGAGGCTGCCAGAAATATTAAGCCATGGGTGTGAACGCTTAAGAAACACTGGCTGAACAAGCTTTTGGCAATAAAAAAATTTGCACGTGTTTCTATAATGTTGCCTCGTCATTATAGGGTACTGTGTGTAGATCTCTGAGGAAAAACTATACACATCTATTTTAGAATAAATCTGTAATGTAATAAAATGTGGAAGAAGTGAAGGGGTGTGAGTACTTTCTGGTGGCACTGAATATACCAGTTGATATGCAGAGAAGAAGTGGGTATTATGGCAAAAATCTCAATACTTTTGCAATATGAGGTTCGATAAATTGAAACAGACAAAGGGCCACATTTAAAAAAATATTTTCATGAACTGTTTTTTCCAGTATTTCACATAATGTGCTGCACTTGAACACCCCAGTTAAACACTAATTACGCTCTTCGTAATGATCTTTAAGTCCTGATATGCTCAGAAAGGCCTGTTGTGGGGTATTTGAACATTATATTACCTACCTGTGCTTTCTTCTCCTGTATGTATTTGATATATGTCTGCTTAGATGGCTGATGAGAAGCTGATAAACCAGTTGCTGCTGGTCATGCTGGAGAGAAGCAGCCTCCTTTACAGCATTAAAAACTTCAGCACTGAAGTGCAGAGGTTTGTCAACTGATTTTCTAACACAGCGAATATTTGGCTGACTTGTAGCTGAATTTCCTTGATAACTATTCTGTCTAATACATATCCTGGGTTCTCTGAGTGCTTTTTTTTGTTGTCTGACTGCGGACTCCTTTTATTTGTAGAGTGTTCAGCACACACCTACAGGTCCTGTGCAAGCTGCACCCTCCACTGATTGTGGATCAGTACAAGGAGCTGCTGGACTTTGCCAGCACCACTACCAGCATCTCTGGTAAAGAGGACTTCTACACACATGCAGTAAGTCATACATGCTTCCCTTTCTCACTGATTCTGTATTGAACCATTCCATGTTGTTTTCCTTGAAGCTATAAATGTGTGTGTGTGTGTGTGTGTGTGTGTGTGTGTGTGTGTGTGTGTGTGTGTGTGTGTGTGTGTGTGTGTGTGTTTGTACATATGCAGGTGTGGGTAATAGGAGAGTACCTATCTGTGTCTTATGACCCTCGCTGTACTGTGGATTTGATTACATCTTTTTTTGAGGGGCTTGAGGCAGTGCTCTTTGAGATCACACAGGTACGTCACTCTGCCAGCCCCCCGTGCTGCTCTCCGCGCCTTCTCACTGTGCTGATGACCGCCCTGGCTAAGCTGGCCTCCCGCAGCCAGGACCTCATCCCTCGGTAAGACTGCTCGGCCCCTCTTCAGCATCACTCCTGTACGAACCCTGGGACTCAAAAGTTTACCGCTAGCCGTTCAAAATGATTTCAGTACGGTTGAGTGTTTTCTTTAGTTTTTGTTTTGCTTTGCATTGATTTAAAGACTAACCAGATTTATTAATTTTATCCATTGTATTGATATCAACACTAAAGAGCTTTTAATGTTCATCGTGTGCTTCTACAATTTGTATTTAAAAGCTATCGAATTATGTCAATTTTTTTTTTGTTTGTTTCTAGTATTTAGTAATTATTACTTTAAATGAATAATAGCAGTAAATGGATATTAACCTATTTTACATTTGCAAAAGAGATCAAGGTGTTTTCTAACTTTTGATGAGCAGTGCAGCTCAGATCCATCTCTTTCACTCACAACAAAATCTTCTCTGTCTCTCAGGGCGTCGCTTTTGCTGTCAAAGATGCGGTCCTTTGCGCGCAGTGGGCCCACAGCAGCGTGCTTCAGCGAGGAAGACACTGAGGAGATCATTACACGAGCCCATGAGCTGATTAACCTGCTCAAGCTGCCTAACGTGGCACAGTTTGTTTTGGCCCCATCGGCCCAGGGCGACAGTCCCCGCTGGCACAGGGATACTAACACAGGCCTGCCCCAGCGCATGAGAGCCATCAGCGGCCTGCTGCACAACCACTCCAACTTCCTGCCTGCATAGAGCCCAGCACAGGGCGCGCATGGTACCTCAGAAGGAGCTTCACATAGGGAGTGTGCACAGTACTCATGTAAATCATGTGCAGTGGACACAATTAGAAGCACAATCAAGATCAATCGGCATAATTTACTGAGAATCTAGAAGAGTGATCATGCAAACCTCTAATCAAACATGGATTAAACCTTCCCAATGCAGAACAAGTGAGTGTGTCTACACTGATTTAACATGCCTGATTTATCAAGGAAGTGACAATGTCAAAAAGAAATCTCAACTGCAGTGCAGTTATCTGTTACAAAACAAGGTTGTGCAACCTGAAGCACCTTTGACACAGTAAAATGTTTAACGTCCCAGTGTTGTGGTGATGTGATGGACAAAATTCACTTTTCTTTTTGCAATCTTTAAAAAAAATGTATAATCACCATCTGTGCAATCTCACTAATGTCTGTAAATGTGTGTAAAAAAACAATTAATAAAAAAGGTCGTATATACATACATACATGATGTATATGTTCTATAAATGACTGAACTTTTAATTACATTTTCAAAGTTGCAAATGTTACATTTTTAGAATGTACAGTATTAATACAAATAAAAACACAAAGCACTTTGTAATCGAAATTACCTGGTTTTTTTTTATTTGCAACCAAAATTAACAGCTGATTAGGACTTAACAGAATACATGAGTTTTAGGTGCTCAAGCACTGTATATGTGCAAAATTACTTGCTTTTGCAAAATAAAAGAGATTGTTTCAGTGTTAAGACTGAATGCTGCTTCATGTAGATCTACTACATAACATGATAGAAACAAGAGATATGTGTCACCTTCTTGTAGTTAGATATAACACCATAGTGCAAAACACATTTGAAATTCTACATGAATACATGAAGTCTTTCAATGCACAATTAGAACAACTAACATTATATTTGCAGTGCTGAAAATAATGAACTGGAATCAAATTCACCAAGGTTTGGCAGAAGTAGTTTTATTGCATTTAACTGTAAACTTTGAACTCTTGGAAAATTTCTATCAAAAATCTATACATATATTAATAAAATCAGTCTCTAAAAATGACTTTGATTTTTAAAATACACATTTCAGGTGAAATGAGGACCTTTTTCACCTGTATGAAGGTAGATACAGTCAAAAGCTACACAATTCTTTTAAGAACTACAAAGGCATCTTGTGATCAGATGATACAAAAAATGAAAATTAATTGTTTAATAATGACTGGCTGGTAGTCAACAACCCATAATGAACACACTGTATGAGACCCAGTATGAGGATGTGTTGGTCCCCGGGGCCTCAGGCTGTCACCTGGCTGTTCTGATGTGGCCGCTCCCTGTTGCGTACAGGTACCTCCAGATGGCGTAGTAGTGGATGCCGGCCCCTATGGCCACAAAGACATGCCAGATGGCATGAGCGAAAGGGATGAGGCCGTCACTCTTGAAGAAGAACACGCCGAAGCAATAGAACACTCCACCCATTGACAGTTCCAACACGCCCTCTCTGTTAGGCTGACAGCGTAGAAAAGAACAGAAAGCACCATCTGGTTAGCATGATGTCATTCTCTTAATGTTCAGTGGCTGTTTGCTTTCATTCTTAGTGGATATTTATGACTAGTCCTTTCACACTGATATAAAAATCTTCACCTGTGTTCACTTTGTTACCGTGTAACCAAAAAGTTAACAACTGCTTAGTCATGTAAACGTAATGGTACAGTACTCTTTACAGATCATAAATGTCTTCCTCTTACCATTGACAGAAGGACAAGGGCAGGCACAGCTCCCATGACAGTGTAACACAGCAGATCCAGTATCTTGTTCCTAAAAGATGAAACATGTTGCATCTATACTGCAGCCACTGCAAAGGTTTCTGAGCACAGCAAAGGCTACTTTGTCAGATAAACAAAAGACAACAGATTTGAAAAGGATTCTAAAACTAGTGAAAAACAGTCGCCGGAACAGGCTATTTCGGCTTGTTTTGAAGGAGAATGGAATAGGATGTAATGACCTGGGTCAAAAAAAAAAAAAAATATATATATATACAAAAATCATGCCACCCCTATTGTTGATGTTCTAATTTCATCCTTAGCTTAAAATGTTGGAGAAATTCTAAGTGTAATCATAAGATAACGTGAGATATACCTTTTCTTGAGCTGAAAAGGTAAAATAAGAAAGTAAACACAGCTACAATTTGGCCACTGTCTGTTTTTAAGAAGTTAGCAGTATAAAAAAGTACATGGGTCACAAAAAGAAACTAAGTGTAAAAGGTATGGTAGGTTGTCCATCTGGCAACCTTTAAGCAAAGCAAATCATTAGTCACTAATGAGTGTTACTACCGGAATGGTTTGGCACTTCCTCCAGATGTAGTCGGTCAGCCAAAGCACGTCTGGAGTTCAAGTTTGGCTTTTCCTCTTTAGAACTGAAGCTGCCGAGGTTACTTTGTTAACAGACACTACATGTCAACAGTCACCAAGATTGTTTCTGTGATTACATGCCAAAAATTTCTAACCTGCTCAAACCACATCCAGCTTTTCATTTCAGGTGGCACAGACTTGTAGATGTGGTTAAGGACCCAATGTGACAGTGACAAATAAAAAAACGAGCAAAACTTTACCACAGTTTTAGACAACATGAGGGCTAGAGAGGACTGACCTTGGACAATGTACCTCTGTGTACTTACAATAGCACAAAAAAACTGAGTACTCCTACTCCTGAGGTGGTCTGTTAAAACAGACCCCGTTTTCTAAAACAGACTGACCGTAGCGTTCGGCTACTTTAGTCCCTTTGTAGAGCTGTGTCCTAAACCACATCCGCAACTCTATGTCACATTAATGAATGGACTGAATGGATATGTATTGAGGACTACATCTGTGGATAACTGCCAAACTTCTTTTGGAGAGAAATGTGGCAGACACAAACACAGTCTGTACTTGATGTACCACTGATGAGAACAACATACTTTTCATGGAAAAAGAAGACATAAGCAGATCCTATGCAGGCCATGATCCACACCAGCCAGCGCATGTGGGCTGCCCAGGGGCCCAGCTCCCTCAGGTTCAACCTGCATACAACACACACATCAGTTACTACCCGACAACAAACATCTCCATGACCTTTAGAGCACATGCAGAATGTCTTTCTTCATTTGATCTTTGCCGTGACCAACGGACCTGTTGAACTTAATGGTATCTTAAACAGCTTGTGACTACTGAGCTGCATATACCTCTCATACTCACCAGGGGGCATAAGAGGCAGCAATGAAGAAATAAATCACCATACGGTCACACATGTGGAAGCGCTGCTCAACTCTCCTGCCAAAGGAAAAGCACAAAGGGAGGATTTCAGTTTTGGCCTTTCGGGCAGAAGCAGTTTTTTTTTTTTTTCGCATCTGTGCTGCTGTACTAATGTAATGATCTAAATCACTGGGTCCAATCCACAGCCACAGGCTGAACAGTAGTACAAACCACACAACATTAAAAAAAAAAAAGTCTTTGGCTGTCTCCAAACCATTGCACCCCATAAAGTGTAAACCAGACCAGCACTGACTTCTCTGGATTTCTGTCTGTTTCTCTTGGCAAGCCGACAAACCAAACAAACGGGTGCATGGCACAGCAGAAGGTTATTTTCACTCACGACAGACAGGTCTGATCTGCACGAAGAATACAGTTGAGGAGCCCAACAAGAACTGACAGGCTCATGAGTCAGTCAATCTGCATCGTAAATGGAGAGTCAAAGGAAATGTCTCGGCTGGTTGCTCTGATGGAGCCTGACAAGTGAAGTCCTGCAAACTTCCCACGGCTTTTGCAGCAGACGTGCCTCTCCACAACTAATAAATTACTGTGAGAACTGTAATATCAAAGAATGTGGTGAAGAGAGTTATGGAGGTGGCACAGTGCACCCATGGGCCTAAACAAAACAGTGCTGCTCTGAGTCTCGGAGACGACGTCAACAACATTTCCACTTCAATCCCGCTGCCTGCCTTCTGTGGGCGTTCAGATGAAGGCTGTAAGCCACATAATGGATGAGAAAGTATGTAAATTGTGATGATTCATTTTTACGGAACCCTGTAGCGACTCAACAACAGAAACTCGAGTTTGAAAATATGTAATTGCGGGAATGTATAATTATCAACAAACTCAATTAGCTTAAGTTTACATTAACATCCAAATGCAGAATTTCAGCAATATCCTGTTTTATAACAACTTTAACATAAAGGCCAATGGTCCTCTACAAGCAGACTGAACTGAGCACTTTACATTTCATATTAGACTTTTTACAGTACTGTAGCAGAACTGATTGTTTGTAAAAATAGTCAAAAGTTGAGCAACTCCAAATTTTCAAAGAATGCACCCCCTGTCGCTGGCTGAGGGCAGCAGATAGGAAAACTAGTTACAGCGCTTAATCTCAGGTCAAAAAGTAAACGATTTTTACATTTTTATTTCCTTTTCCTATTTACTGTGTACTCCAAGTAGTAAAGTGACAACAGGCTTAAAAAAAAAAAAAAAAAAGCTGACATCAAAAATAGTAAATGAAAAGAGAAGTGTGAATTTCTCCCAGCCACAGTTTAAAACTGAAGTTTCTTATGCTGATTCTGTGGAAAATGTCAAAAGTGGAAATGTGAAGCACCACTGTCAGCCCAAACACAGTGCCTTCAAATGAACCTAGTCACGTACAAATTCTGCTCTGAGGACAAATAAAACAAACCAAAGGTCACTAGAGTGCTCGTCAGTTCCCTGACAGAGACAAAATATTTTAGAACAGCTTTAATATGTATTCTTTTCCTAAAAACATTTTCCCTTCTTTTTATTCGAACAATAGCCGGTGGGCCTGCAATCTTAGCTGCCCATTACTTCATAAACACATGTTTGAAATAGAACACTTTCACAAAGTATTTTGGTAGCCACGAATTCTCATGAGTACTGAGAAGCCCATTTAGTTTTTTGATTTTGTGACCTTTGTAAGGAAGAAATATTATAATTTTATGTAACTGGACCTTTGCAAATTTAAGTTGAAGTAAAAAAAAATACAGTTAAAACAAACAAACAAAAAAAAAAAAACCAAAAGTTGGAGAAACTAAACTTATTATTATCTGTGTGCTTTACTGTAATAGACTTTATCTGGAGCTGAAGAGAAAGACAGGAGTGGGATGTACACTCATATCAGTGTTTTTCCACCGCACAGGTACTGCATGTAGAGGCCTGCATAAGAAACAACAAACGGTTCAACCAAAAAGTGAAAGCAATTCTATGAGAAATAGTGAAACTGGGTTCTCACAGCCAAGTTACAGTTAAGTTCTTTTCTGTTTACTGTGACACTGTACTTTCCTTTGTTCAAGAAGGCTTTATTTGTCATGACATTTAAGCTTAGACTAAAATAAACACTCTTATTGCTGCCTCCTAACTGCTGTAATATGACTCCTTTATTTACAGCACACACATCTGTGAAGTGGCCAAACATGCTTGGTGGAAACAGACTCATATTCTTGGAAGGACTGCATGTCTGACCATGAGGATTTTGAGACATGCAGCTTGCAAAACCATCAGGTCTATTCATTGTTAGTCATTTGTCTTACTTAGTAGTTAGAGCCGGTTATGGATTTCAGAATGTAGACCAGGTGCGGAATGGCGAAGCGTTGGAAATATGAGATCCACAAAAATGTTATCTTCAAAATAAAACAGATCACAAAAACAAACCCCAAATCCAAAGTCAAGAACAGCTTAATGAATTCCTAGCTGCAGCTTGCAGCTCTAAATTAAGAACATTCTGTAGGAAAGCACAAGACAAACAGTTAATTGCTCCTTTAGGCTGTTTATAATGAACATGTGTCTGTGTGAGCGTATGTGCAAGCACGGTCATTCACAGATCCCCTCAGGTGTGCATAAACAGGCCACATGCTCTTGGTTTGCACATTCTGAGAACAGATTCTAGTGTCTGAAATTTGGATCTAGCAGATCTACATTTGTGGGCACTGAGGAAAAGTAAAAGAATACAATGTCTACTGATGTCTTTAGCTCCTTAAACAAATGAGAGTCCGCAACAGCGGCAGTGTTCTACATAAATACTTACTGCAAGTGACTCTTCTTCCAGGTCACAGTATGGAACATAGTGGACATGATGAACAGGCCGGACAGTCCGGAGCCGTACAGCCACGCTGTGAGACTCTCCCATTGGTCATCAGAGAGGAAGTACAACAAAGAGCTGCCCAGGATGCTGGGAATGATCCAGAGCTAATTAAAACAAACATACAATGAAAGAACATTCATCTGTTTCCATAAATTGGATAATGAATAACATAAAACCCAATAAAATTTGAATATAATTTGCAAACAGGGTTCCTCTTTTTACAATAGTTAAAAGACAATATCCAATGTCCATCCTTCAGGCACTCGGTGTATCTGACATACCCTGAAAAAAAACAACAACTGACATCTATCCTCAATGACGCATCTGACAAAAAAGGACAAGCAATGAGAAATAAAAGGTGTCAATCAATTATTAGTAAATTCAGCACCATTGTATTTTAGACAAACTATTTCTTAAAGGAATAACTAATCAAAACATCAACATGTACAAAATCCTCCACTAATCCCAGATGTGGCTGATCAGCCAAGACATGTTTTGAGACCAAATTTTGCTTCATGAATTACAAGGCTCGTATTGTTTCTGCATTACAAAATTCTAAAATGCATTACAAAACATCTCTAAATCGGTTTAATCCACACCGTTCTCTTCATTAAAGCGGCACAGTCATGTGGAAGTGGTTTAGGATACAGTAGGACTTACTGTGAGCTGTAAAAATGAACATTCACAGTGTCTGAAGGCTACGAGCACTTATTTAGGACAAAAGAGTCTTTCACAAATTGCCTCATGTGTAGAAAAGCTGACCTACAATCAGTTTTTGTGAGAATGGCTGTAATAAACACAGAAGAATCTGATTCAAGGTCAGTCCTGCCTTTGCTGCTTTGTGGATACTATCCCTGATGTCTAGTGTACTTGTTGTTTGTAGCTTTTTTGTTCATTTTTGTAGCTAAAAGTAAGTCATACTGTAGCCTAAACCACTCTGACAAGTCTAATCTACTTTCTTTTTTTAAGCAGTTTTGCAAAAATGGTTTGGGCGACCAAATTATAAAAGCAACATTTCCACTCTAAACATGTCCTGGCTGATTGACTGCATGGCGTAAGTGGAAGATTAACTGTGCCTATTCAACAATGTCATTTTTTCAATACAATATTGCAAGACTGAAAAAGAAAATTATGTGCAAACCCATATGCTGAAATATTAAACTAACCACTGATATTTTTCAATTTATATCATTTTTCATCTTTATAAAAGGTCTCTTATGTATACCACTGTCAATGATCAAAATATTCATCTGGGTGCATCCAGTCAAAAGTGATGATGCTGGGGAGGGGGGATGATTGTGCTATGCACTACGTGCTATAAATTCTAGGGGGTGATTTTTGTGGCTTGTTCTATTAGAAGGGCATTACAGCCAGCACTGAAAACGTTCTGTTTGAAGACTTTTATTTGACTAAGCCAAATCAATCTGTGTAACTGGCGTTCTGTTAAATGTAAAAAATCAATACTGACTCTTGACCTAAAAATCGAATACCACATTGAATGTAAATACAGATGTATCGTTACACTGCTACTATCCCATTGTCACCTGATCCCCTTGCCTCCAATACAAAGTGCACAAACAGCATGATTGCTACAACAGAGACTGCTGCTAAGTGAATAATCCTGTTGCAAGGTGAACAAAGCACCTCAACCCCAATTATAAACTTCTAACGACGACATCTGACGCAAAGTAAAAGCAGACATTTCTCGTAAGTAAACTGTGAAGCTTCCTGTCTTCTCAGTCTGCGGTGTTGATAAAAGAGGTCAGCGAGGATTTGCTGTGTGGTCAGCGAGTGCCGTGCGCAAGCCATGCCAGATGTGCAACAGCAGTGTGTGGGGAGGATTAGAGAGTAAGATGCTATCTAAACAGCAGAACTGCGCCAAGGCCACAGAAACATGCCTTTAAAAAACAACTCCAAAAGGCTTCAGAAGAGGAGCAGGACTGAGTCGAAAGGAAATAACATTTCTACTAGATTCTGTTTTCTGAGCATTTTCTAATTAGATGATTGCAGCAGACTTGACAGGCAACACTTTCGTGATGAATCGTCACTGTTTCTCTGTGCTTGCACGATCCCCTCACTATGACTGCCCTAAACCCACCTATACGCAAACCAGATGATAAAGGCATCAACTACTTACTCCATGAGTTGCACAGTTGGCTGCGTGCTCGTACTCAGTCGGCTGATATCTTTTGCTGGATGGGACACGGTTGTTCATGAATCTGAAACAACAAAGAAAGGAATGCATTTGTATTCATCTCATGGTGGTTATTTTTGCCTTGTCCATTATATTTGATTATTTACTACGAATAATATTTATCTAATGGGGCATGAAAAAGAGCCCCATTTAAATGTACGTGTTTTCCGTGCACACACACACTTCAACTCAGGAATGGCTTATTAATTAGTTGATTTGTTGGATCAGGTGTGTTGAGAGAATAGTACGTGCAGAACATTGAGGGCCTCCAGGACCATGGTTGGGAAGCACTGTTGCCGTGTTTTCCTTGCTCTAACACATCTAGTTCACTTCACATTAGTCGCATCAGGTGTGCTGGAGGCAGGGAAAAGTCTAAAATATTCAGGAGAGTGCTACTGAAACTTATTAAATTGTTTTTTAAGACCAGGTATTTACCCATAATATCTATTAAATATGTCTTGAACGATTCTCTCTCAGGTCTCTTTTTCTCTACCAATAAATTCATGAAAAAGATGCTCTTGCTCTCTAGTTATCTGCCCCCACACTTTGCAATATTATACCACAAATCTCATCTGCAAACCAGCCATACCAAGCCAGTGCCAAACTAAACAACGGTAATGTGCCAAATACTCTGGGAGCTGTGTGCCCTGACCTTTTGCAGTGGTGAACATCACACACAACTCAACAAAAATAATCAGAAGCACAAATTTTGGGCCTGCAGCAGAAATTAGGAGGGCAGTGACAAACAAGGTGGCAACTCTGTTATAGTGACTCTTTTTCCAGATGTATTAGACGAAGATGAAACAGAGCCGCAGCTGAGGCGGTGCCACTGGTGCACAGGTGGTGCAGGAATAAGTGATTATTGACCTGCAGGGGCATATCCCCTGGAGTCTCATCTAATGTGTCACGCTAATTCCCTCTGAATCATTGATTTAATGTCTCATTAGAATTACATGAGTGGACTGCATACTGAAGAAGACTGTGGTGCCTTGTTTTGCCATAAACCTACAGCCATTCGGATATTTGTAATTAAATGAAACTGAAATATATGTTTTATTAGAGAATAAAGAGGTAAAATGTAATATGTCATGCAATATGTACACGAACAAGCCTCCATATGAAGCTGATGCAGAACATTATTCTAATCCAAGTCACGTTGTAAGAATTTTTCCTGCTCTTCGTGGTTGCCTAGCAGTCACAGTGATCGGTAACGGCAGACCTAATCCTGGCTGGAATCCGTTCGCGCTCTTTCACGTCTCCCAAATCCAGCCACTGATGTATTGAGCAGTGATGTCATGGTCGCCATGCCAACCAGAGGCTTGGGGATTTTCTTTGTGTTTTGTGCCAAAACGCCCCTTTTATCAGCATGATTGAATTACTATGCTCGGGTTGAGTTTGTGACATGAAGTGGGCAAGGCCAGACCAGGGTCACAGAAATATTAATTTAATGACAGCCATTAAAAAGGTGTTTTGTTGGGGTTTTTTTTTACTAACTGCAACAATGAATTTCTGGTGGTCATATCTCTGGTCAGAAGTGTTTAGTCTCTGATGCAATCTAATCAACAACTAATCCGTTTCTTTTTCACACAAAACCAGGATTATGTAAAGACCTACTGCATATCTGGGGCTGTTATGAAACATGCTTTCATAACACTTGTCAGTCACTTCTTACCTTACATCAATCAGCCGCAACATTAAAACCACTTGCTTAACATAATGTACGTCTCCCCTGAGCCGCCAAAATAGCACTGATCTGTTGAAGCATTGACTCCACAAGACCTCTGAAGGTGTGCTGTGGTATTTAGCACAGAGACATTAGCAGCAGATCCTTTATATCCTGAAGGACCCTCCTTCAGTCAGAATAGTTTGTAAAGCACATCCCACAGATGCTCGACTGGATTGAAATCTGGGGAATTTGGAGGCCAAGTCAAAGAAACAAAGTAACATCCACATGAATGTCAGGACCCAAGCTTTCCCAGCTGAGCATTCCCAGAGCATCACATTGCCTTAGCTGGCTTGCCTTCTTCCCGTAGTGCCTCTTGGTGCCATTGCCCCTGGGAAGTTATGCACACGTACCCAGCCGTCCATAAGATTTAAAAAAAGACTAAATGAACCAGATGAGGCCACCTTTTTCCATTGCACCATGGCCCAAATCTGATGCTCACATGCCCAATATAGATGCTTTTAGTGGTGGAAATGGGGCAACATGGTTGCTCTGACTGATCTGTGGCCACATAGCTTCATGCACAGGAAGCTGCAATGCATTTTGTTTTCTGTTATCTTTCTATCATAGTTAGCAGTGACGTTTTCAGCAGTTTGTGCCACAGTAGCTCTTCTGTGGGACTGGACCAGACGGGATCAATGAACTACGAGTCTCCATGATACCTGTCGTTTTGGAGATGCTCTGACACAGGTGTCTAGACATCACAATTTGGCCCTTGTGGCTCAGGTCCTTACACTTGTTCATTTTTCATGCTTCCAACATGTTAACGTCATCAACGGCTGCCTAATACATCCCACCTCTGGATAAGTGCCACTCTAACAAGATAATCAATGTTATTTCACTTCACCAGTCAGTGGTTATGGCTGATTGGTGTACGTCTAAATTATAGCCCAGGAAAGGGCATCACTACCCAAAAACATCTGGACCTTGAGGGGGCGTAATAAAAAATGCAGAGCTGATCCAGGTGTGTGGTGTGAAGTGAATGTGAATAATTTAATCATGCTAACTGAATACATCTGAGAGAAGAATTTCTCATGCAGAAAGCTGAAGAGCTTCATTACACTCATTTTTGTATTCCTGTATTCACACCATCAGCTTGCGAAGGATGTTCTTTACTGACTGACGGTGCTGCCTTTTTCGTGTATAAACACAGACGAACTGACAAAGTAAATACCAGGCATTTGGCAAGGGTTTGTAACCACTGTTTGGTCTTTGTTTAGAGAGTCATCTCCACATAGTGTGCGATTTACCGGTTGAAATTCTTCCTAAGGTTCAAGTCATACAAACTGCAAAACATCGAGTCAGGTCAAGTAGGTTTATTGACATTTCAACCATACATACAATACACAGTGAAATGAAACTCTGTGCCTCCAGGACCATGGTGCAACACAAGAACAGAAACCAAACACCACAAGAGCGACAGGACAAAATACACAGAATGCAAACAGAAAAAAAAAGAGTGTAAGAAAATCATGCGCGCAGCAGAACACCAGGACAAGACAACATTTAGTGCAGCTACATGCTCCCTTTTCACTGAATGGGTGAATCAGGGATGTTTGAGTCACATTTTAAGTCTTTCGGTCGTCTCTGCTGTGTAGTCATGTGATCTGAGGCAGTTCAGTTTGTTGTAGAGGCAGGAGAAATTAGAGAGAAATTTAAAGGGTAAGATGAGGGCCAGTCTCTTGGGATTAGTGAGACTTGTCTCTACTGCTTTCTCTTACGCTGCCTGTGACAATGTTTCACTCAGCCAGCTGCAGTTGTGTCTTCCTGCCTGGTTCTCATAAGAAGCCCAAGACTGAATGACTTAATGTAATATTTATCAAACTGCAGCTCTGTCTGACGAACGTAAATGTAAACAGCAGTGTGTGGGATGCAGCGTATGAGAAAAAGACTTTAGACAATTGACGGGCAAGGAACAATATTTACCACCACATGGAGAAGCACCTGTGTGCTAATGTGTCTACAGACAAATGTATCTATATATTGTTCACTTTTGTTTTTTATTGTGCACATTAAAATAGTTGGGACTTACATAAACTGTTAAATATGGTTCTTATTAAAACTAGAGATACTGAAGTATACTAAGATCATAATTATTATATTATGATTGTCTTATTGGAAAACCTACAAAAATAGGTTCTCTAATGTAACATACATAGATGGGATATGCACAAATGCACTTTCCCCCTAAATGAACATCTGCCATTTCTTGTGGTCCATTCATTCAGTGGTATATACACATCAGTGGTATATACACATCTGAAATGAAATACGGTAGTTTATAGGAGCTCTTGGGCACGACACCTTACACTCATTGGCCTACACTGACTGACAAAAGCATCTAAAGTTTCTAAGTATTTGTAATGCACTGATACCTGCTTTGAATGTATCAAGGTAGTAGTAGACTGTCAAAAACATCCAGGTACAAATGCTGTTGCTGGGGTGGTGCCCTCGAGGGGAAGTTCCTTAGTACTTTACGTTAGTTGAAATTGCGGTTATATTTCCATTGCAGTTATATTGCAGCTATATCTTTATGTTGCACTGACTTAAGGTACAAGGTACAAATATGTACTCTGGGAATGTAGTGTATCTGTAAATCTCACTTAAGGTATGCATTTGGACCTTAGCAACTATGCTGTACCTTAGAGTGTACATTTACATTGTTTGAACCTTTGAGGGCTAAAATGTATAAGATGAAGGTAGTATCAACTATATGCAGAAATGTGCTTGTGACAGTACGATACACACTGAGCTCTGAACTGGCTCAGTAGTAGCTGCTGATGCAGAATAATCTAGGTGTTTGTGTCTAACTGTGCCTCCATAGACAATTAACAGAGCTGGCCTGGGGTCTCAGCCAAGAGTTTCCTTTCAAGAATAGTCCAAGTTACCTAATCACACTCTGCAACCCCTGGTCCTACTTACAGGAATTCTAAGTATCTCAGAGCGTAGTTGATCTTCTCTGTTATTTGTGAAAGTGTCTGCACTTGCACTTGTGTAATAAATGCGTTGTCACATATTCTTATACGGGTTTTTCATCTTGGAACTTCACCGCTACCAGTTTTTGCACAGGCTGAACAAATGTGTTAAACTGTTGTTTGTAATGTTTTGCATTTTCAAAAGTTAAGATCAGTTAGAAATGTGGTCTATGCCACAGTAAGGTTGCTGAAGTTATGTAAAGTGGGAAATGCCCCTTTTCCTGGGCCTCCAGCTGAAACATTCCCACTGTCACGTCCTGTTCTCTTACTGAACCCAGCCCTCGAAGGCCCAGATAGATTTGGTAATTAGTTCAATCAGACATGATGAGGACCAGGCCATCCTGATCAGCATGAGCGAGACACTGTGTACTAAACTGGGCACAACGGCAACTCCTGCGTTTGCAGCTTACTAATGAGCTACAATACCACACACATTCAGCCATTGTTCACAAATAAGGTGAGGAGTCTCATACGTCCATAGTGCACAGGTACATGTTGGGCATCATGGAATATAAAAATTCATGCAAAATACAGCAACATCCCAATATATAATGTCTTTTTCAGAAATGTGTTTTTGTTTTGTTTATGCATTCATGAGCACTGTAACTGGGGTACAACTGCCCAGACCAGATTAGGCCTAAGCACCGTTTGCATTGCAATGCAGAGCAAGACTAAACCTAATCCACCTATGGGAAACCAGCTGTGGGTTTCATAAGACACTAAAACACGTCTACACAAACACACACACAGAAATTATGTCATAGTATGAACATACTGTGTACTTGTTATATGTACCTTAACTACCTCAGAAATCTGTTCCGGCGGTCACATTTTTTTCATTTTATACAATACAGGACCAGTTTCCCAGTCAGGCATTAAGCCTAGTCCTGGACTACACAGGATTTTGAATGGAATTTTTCCACTGAAAGAAAAATACATGTCCAAGACCAGCCTTCATCCCTGGACTGGGAAGCCGACCCCAACTGTCAGTCTGACATAACTGGCTTTTCAGTTAAGGTCTTTGTATCGACCCTTTCATTAAAACTCCCTACCCTCTGTCAGATAAGGAAGGGGAAAGGGCCTATGATGACAAAAATAAAGCTTTGTTTGTCCTGAAGGAAATAGTAGCCTATCCTGTCAACATCCTCTACAGAGCCAGGGATCTCCAACAAAATCAGTCCCCCCACCACCAGCCAGACTTTTCAGTCTTCAAGGTTCAAGGTTACTTTATTGTCATCAGCAGCTGTGTACACGAACATAGTGTGATGAGACAACGTTTCTGGGCCACAGTGCAACATTTAGCAACATACAACATTCAACAGAGTGTGAGTTACGGCAGACAGTAGACAACAGACAAACAATAAACAGACGAGTGTTGACACTACGTAAACCTTCCGGAGTGATGAGAATTGCGCCCAAGTATGATTATTGCACAGGAGGCAATTAGCAGCATTGAGCAAGGTACGAGAAATGATAACAATACAATAAATAGACAATACAGCAGTGTAACAGTAATGTAAATGGGATGTGAATCTGAAACAGTAGCGTAAGTATTCTTGTAGCCCATTCAGTCATACACAAGCTATTTACAGTGACGGTTGCATGCTTTTGCCTAAAAGAGTATCAGAACATGCCCTGCATAATCTGGATTTCAGGATGTTTAGAGGAAGGTCCTCTTAACAACATGCACATGTACTGACAGAAGACAGCTGCATACATGACATATGCATGTGAGCTACCTGAAAAATCACCTGATTTCTTTCTCTGATTTAGTCCTTTTGAAATATAGTTCCTGGAGTCTTCACGTGTTTCACTGAGTGACTTTTCCATGAGGTATTTGTTGGAGAGGGGTTTTTCCCTCTTTCTGGAAACAAGCAATAAACCTGTCGTCAGGATGTTATCATTAAAGAATAAGTGGTCAGGATGTGTGGACAAGGCTCTGTGTGTTTGTAAGATCGTTCTCAGACATATTAATCACGGTTACAACAGGAAAAACCAGAGACTGGTGCAGAGTGAGTAAAAGTGATGCAAACTTCACTACTTTACAGATCTTTACACAGTTACACGCTGTTTTGACAGAAAAGAGCAGAAAAGAAGCAGAAGAAAATGAGTTACCTTCCATATTTGGTCTTTTTAAAATCCATGCTGTGTGTGTTTGATCATATTAGCTCTCTGTCGAGTGTGTTGCTGCTGGAAAAAAGGAGACTGAACTCCGGATGTTCACCCCGTCCGTGCTGGGAGTCTTTCTTTGGTCTCAAACTGCTCAGAAGCACCTGAAAACGGCTGTGAAGAAACTCCAGCGCCCTGCAGCGATATCACCCACTCCATTTCGAGAGAGACCCCTCTTCATAGATAAGGCTGTCTCCTCCCCTCCCCTGCTGATCAGCCCCAGGTCAAACACAGAAGTCCTCCCAGCAAACATGATCTCCATCACCAGCAGCCACACGGGAGACCCGGGAGAACTCAGCAAACTGCACCGAGCGAACAGTCCCAGAGCCTTTTGTCCACATTATTTTATTCGTTTCAACTTTAGCGCCGTTGTTTATTTACTTCCTCACCTTTATCTGTTTAATTTTTTATTTGCACGCCGTCGTGTAAAACTCTGCTTATGGTTTTAACGCGAGGGGATCAGTTCGGTGGTCTTATCGGCACACTGCGAACACTGAACGTGAACAGTGGTTGTATTGGGTGATTGGGGTTAGGCCCATGTGTTAGGAGGTTGGAACATTTTTGGCCTTTTTGGAAGCTTTTACACATACAGATATTGTTCCACAGATCATTTTTAAAAAAAATCTAGATTAATGTAACAGTGTGCGTGCATAGACAGTTCACCTAGTGAAAGTGCAAGCGTGGCGCCCCCTGTTGGTCAAAACAAAACATAGACCTAAAACTAATATTTTCATTGTATTATAGCATATTACAGGCAGTGATATAGAATGACACCTTCAAGTGTTATCACGAAATCTGGCACCAAGACATGAGCAGCAGATCCTGTAACTCTTGTAAGTAAGTAAGTAAGTAAGTGGGCTGTCGTCCCTGTTGGATAACGTCTCCCACCCCATGCAGGAGACAGACAGCACTGAGCAGCTCTTTCAGTGGCAGGCTGCTGCATCCACGATGAGGGAAGGAGAGATTGTGTACGACTTTCTTTCCAACCGCGGTCAGACTCTACGACAAACACCTTGCAGCTGACCACATACACAGACAAACACACACATCCAAGACTGATAGGTGCTAGTTTCTCTAATGTGCAATATTTCTCTTGAGTGCATTTTTTATACAACGTGCAATTTTGCGGGTGAAATATGATTACTGGGTGCAATGTGCGGTTTATAAATGTGCAATTTATAATGTGTAATTCTTCTGGTGCATTATTACTGTTTTTTTCAATGTCTGCCACTCCATCGCGTAGCTGTGTTTACAATATCCACAGTGTTCTTACAGATATT
>JBBIGA010000138.1:10346260-10372883 GCA_037576975.1 Alestes dentex
ATAGGACTAAATGGAGACAGATGATTCGCTGTGGCGACCCCTGAAGGGTAAAGCCGAAAGAGAAAGAAGAAGAAGGGCTGCTGAGGACAAAGAGGTGGTCCTCAGGTCCCACCCAGTAAAGCTGGGCATGCACTGTGCGATTTTTTGCAGCTCCTGTTCAAACTGTACGACTGAATCGCAGGGGCTAAAAGTTCGTAGCTCACGATTCATGTTCTCACACTATACGGCCCGATGCTCTGCTGCGACCTCACGAGGGGCGACCAGGACTTCAAACAGGTTTGATTTTCTTGCGACCATACGATTGCTGATCGGGAGCAGGTCGTGAGTGTTAATCGCTTCTCGTTACCCCATGTATACTACACGATGCACGACACACGATTAAGGCGAAACTTGGGCCGATCCCCAAAATGGTCACACGAGTGAAAAATCATCTCAAAATGGGCCAAAAATCGCACAGTGTAAGCCCGCCATAAGAAAGCCAGTGTCTGTCAACAGTATGAGTCTGGTGGAACATGTTACGATTGAGCTTATCACAATCCTGGGATGCAAATGTTGTCAACGGCTCAGTGAACAGTAGTAGAAGGTGGAGGCCTGACAAGACAGTGAAATTATTTTGTACACTTCAGTCAGTGAGCTAGGCTTTACAGAGTGTGTTTACACGCTGCACGGTTGTTCCTGCGCTGATCTGTGATTTTAGTTTAAAACAGTCATACTTATGATGATAACTGATCTTAGATCAGTGTTGCTATTCTGAGATGACTGATAATACCCTGGGCCTGTACTGACAGACCTTCTAGGAACTGCTGGAGGGATCCTGGATCAGATTCCTCTCATATTTACTATGACATTTCTGACAGGAACAGATCCTAAATCTGTACTCTTATTAGGAGAAGATGAGATGTTTGATACACTGTATGGACAAAATTTGGGACACACCTTTTACATGACTGAATTCAGGTGGCCCCTGACTTCCAGTGAAGGGCAATTGGAGAAGAACAGTTTGGAGAAGAACCTTTTCAATATCACCATGACTGTGCCCCAGTGCATAAAGCAAGCTCCATACAGGCGTGGTTGGATGAGTTCGGTGTGAAAGAACTTGACTGGCCCTCGCAGATCCCTGACCTCAACCAAATCCCACACCTTTGGGATGAACTGGAATGGAGATCCAAAATCTTGTGGAAAGCCTTCCAAGAGTGGAAGCTGCTGTAGCTGCAAAGGAGGGACCAACACCATATTAAAGTCTATGTATTTGAATGCAGTTTCATTAAAGTCTCTGTTGGTGTAATGGTCAGGCGTCCCAATACTTTTGTCCATATAGTGTGTGTGTTTCTTTCTCTTTAAATCATACGCATGTTGGCGTGATTGCGCATGTGCACCAAGAGGGAGAGCCACTGAGAAAAACAACAACATTCATTGGGAGAGGGAGAAGGGAGGAACTTGAGGACTGTGTGGAGTGATTAGGGATTTTGGAGCTATCGAAAGAAAGCTATCCGTGTTTACGGCCATTTCAATTTCCATTTAACTCGTAAATGGTGCCGTGCTCATGAACCTGGCCAGTCAGAGCGGAGAGGCCGGCTGCAGCCAGCTTCTCTTCGCCAACTTTAACCAGGATAACACGTAAGAGAGGACGGGGGGGACCTCTTTGGGGGTCGGGGATGAGGGGCCTTTTCCTTCAGCCCACTGTCAGTGGAGCTACAGTCAGCTAAATCTAGTTGACATTTTGTTGTGCAAATGATGCCAGTTTACAACGCCAAGTCCTACAATTTAACGTGTTCAATTGGGATTTCTTAACTTTAAATTTTATTAAAAACTCGTGTGATAAAACACTCTGCACTGCTCGGTTGGGTAACTCTAAAAAGTTGGCTGATGGCTACCTAGTTAGCTCATGTTAGCACCTGAGCAATAAACTGAACTGGCACTGCCTCAGCAAAAAACAAAGGCCTGTTTCTCTCTTTTTTGGCCTGTAACATTTGTCCGTTTACGTGTTAATGAATTTATTGAGCAAAATGCTGTTATTTTCAGATAGCCTGCTTAATACACGTAGCTGTCATCTCAGCTACTAGGCTAAGTTAGCCACATGTCAGCTAACTGCTAAAATTAAGGCAGCTAAAATGTATGTTTACGGACATGTTAGACTTGTTTTAATGTGTCCGGCTTGACCTTGTTTAAAAGCAGTAAACAGTAGCTAAGTCAGCCTTATTCTAATTTAACAACTTCCAAACTTTAAAACCAGGAGTCAGGTCTAAACTGTTTGGCAGTTTGTGGTTAGCCGTTAGCCTGCCAGCTGCAAGTAGCTCCCTAAGTCAACAAGGTAACCTGATTATAAAAATAGCCCTGTTACATGTTTCAGCTTGTGAAGAACTACGACACAATCACTTCAAAATAGACGTGTGTATAATTTATCACGCAGTACTGTTCACCATTTTAAAGTTCAAACTTCATTATGTTAAAAAATCCCCATATGCAACGCATCACTGGCCAAAGCTGTTTTACTGTTTTTTGAATCTCTGATGGGGTTTTTTTTCAATAGTTTCATCTCTCCTCTTTCTAGGTCCTTAGCTGTTGGTACTAAATCTGGATACAAGTTTTTCTCGTTGTCATCAGTGGACAAATTGGAACAGATTTATGAATGTAGTAAGTATCCCTCTTGCTGTTTTTGACAGGGAAAAGTAGGTGACATTGCAAACATGCAGTTGTTACTACAGCTGTTGGGTATATAATTTGTCAGGGGTTATTGTAGTCTTAACAGTAATCATTTTAGTCATTCATTTTTGATGGTCCTAACAATCATGGCAGTGCTTTCTTTATGAAAACATTTATAGGATATGTAAATTTATTGGTCATTAGTAAACAGTTTGGTTGTATAGTGTCTTCAAAAATAAACTGCTGTCTTTCTTAATCTTACTTTGCATTAAACCTGTGTCTGTCTTATCTCCTGCACACAGCTGTCATATGTATTCTTATTTTCTTCACCCAGACAGTGGATTTGCCTTTGGTAAACCTCTACAAACATCTTGTTGTGCTTGTCTTGTTTGTTCCCCATAGCTGACACAGAAGATGTGTGCATTGTGGAACGACTCTTCTCCAGTAGCCTTGTTGCTATTGTTAGTCTTAAGGCACCTAGGAAGCTCAAAGTGTGTCACTTCAAGAAAGGAACCGAGATATGTAACTACAGCTACTCAAACACTATACTGGCTGTAAAACTCAACAGACAGGTAAAAGCAAATGCTCTGTATGTTTTCTGTAAATCCTTCAAAGTCTGATTTATTGGCCAAGTATGTAACACATCCCTTGAATTTAGTTCCAGTTGTTTGAGATTAGTACCACAGGCAATATATAGACAATGTACATATTATTTTCACACAATATGCATTACACAGTATAAGTAGTGCACAATATACAGTGCAGAAAATACATTGTGTGTGGGAGAGTTTGTACAGTGCGTTATTAGAGAAGCAGGGTGTAGTAACTAGAGAAACGAGAAGCTATGGTATAACAGATGACACTACAGGGCAGCTATTTATGAGTCTGATGGCATGAGGAAAGAAACTTCTCCTGGGTTGTTTTCAGACTGGTACTCTTTCAGACAATTTTTTAGTTTCTGTTCACTTTTTCTGTAAACGACCAGAAGTAGTGTAGGGACCACAGAATACTGTTGGGCCGTTTTCAGTTCATGTAACACTTTTTAGAATATGCTAAATTGGATTCAAGTTTTATGTTCTAGATCATAGTAAAAACAAGTAACTAATACTACCAGAAGGATAATATTCTGTTGCTAAATGTGTTTTAGAAAACAAAAAATAGCTAACAGGAAAATGTTTGAATTTATTCTTTTCATTTGCTTTGTCCAGAGACTGATAGTATGTCTGGAAGAATCACTGTATATCCACAACATCAGGGATATGAAAGTACTACATACCATTAGAGAAACTCCTCCGAATCCATCAGGTATGTAAATTAAAGATACACCATTGAATTTTCAGCCAGTAGATGGTGCAATAGCTTCAGCTATGAGTGTTTTGCATTTTCAAAAGTACTGGTAACAGCACGGCAAGAGGCCATTTTCTGGCTGGTGAATATGCTGTGTGTTGGTGTTATTGTTATTTTACATGTAGGTACATGCAGGGACTCTTAAGCACTTTCTCTCTTGAAAGGCAAATAGAGTGCTGGGCAGCTTTAAGTATAGTATTTCCTGTCTGCCTTCTCATATTTACTCAGCCATGGCAAGTTCTTGTTTCAGAAGTGAACAATAAAATTAACACACTATATGGACACAGATGCTTTTGCAACCGAGTCTTTTGATTGACCCATTATGCTGAAAACAGCATAATGAATCAATCCTGATTGTTTTTTTAGAAGTTTAATCCTTTTTTTTTTTTTATCAATTTCTAGGATTATGTGCACTGTCAATCAGCAATGACAACTGCTATTTGGCATATCCAGGAAGTGCAACAATAGGGGAAGTGCAAGTCTTTGACACTGTTAACTTGGTAAGTTTCAATGAAAGTGTTAACTATGATTTGTAGAACCCAAAAATGCTAAATAACACAAATGTTGGTACTTCTCATTTGCAGAGGGCTGCTAATATGATTCCTGCTCACGACAGCCCACTGGCAGCAGTGGCATTTGATGCTAGTGGTACAAAACTTGCCACAGCTTCTGAGAAGGTACTGTATTTTGGGATTTTTTCCTAGATCAGTCATTTAGTAGTGAGGTTTTATATATATATATTTTTTTTTCATGTATAAATTTATTTTTGACATTTTAATTTGATATGTTATGGAAGTTGTTTTTTATGGTGTTGTCTAGGGCACCGTTATCCGTGTGTTCTCCATTCCCGAGGGCCAGAAACTCTTTGAGTTTAGGAGGGGAGTGAAGAGGTGGATATCACTGCAAAAAGAGCTGTCTTTTTGATTCTGAAATTGATAAGTTTAATAAAGGTGCCTAAGTGAATTATGTTTAAAGTTGAGGTGTAAAACCATAACGATTTCCCTTTTTTTGCCAGGTGTGTGAGTATCTGCTCCCTGGCCTTCAGTATGGACGGGCTTTATCTGTCTGCCTCTAGTAACACTGAAACAGTTCATATCTTTAAGCTGGAGACACAGAGAGAAAAGTAAGTTTTAAAACTTTCACTGAGGAAAATCATTTGCTTTTACTAGTGCATTTTGTAAACTAGTAAATCAGATTTTTGGTTCTGTCATTTCTTAATATTTGTGAGTATTGTGTTGATGAGCACTTTGTAAGCAACTTTAGCCTTCCACTCACAGGCCACAGGAGGAGCCTACTACTTGGACAGGGTACTTTGGAAAAGTACTGATGGCCTCCACCACATATCTGCCTGCGCAGGTATCTGAAATGTTCACGCAAGGAAGAGCCTTTGCCACAGTCAGACTGCCATTTTCAGGACACAAGAACATCTGTGCTCTTGCCATGTGAGATTTTTTCCCCCAATGTTTTAATGTCTTAAGAGGTACCATGCCACAGCACAGCAAATTTCAATATATTGTTTTTTTTCCAGAATCCAGAAGATCCCAAGACTTCTGGTGGCAGCAGCAGATGGCTACCTTTACTTGTACAACCTGGATCCACAGGAAGGGGGAGAGTGTACACTAATGAAGCAGCACAAGTAATACTTGCATTTCTATTCAACAGTTTTCAAAGCACATGGTAGTATAGAACATGTACAAAGAAATATTGTTTTTGTAATTGAGATGTGTGGTTTGTTTGCTTTCATAGAAAAACACGATTTGTTTTAAAAATGGAGACTAATTTCTGGAAACATTTAATGCCACAGTCAATTACCACACAGTAACTGCTAACAGAAGAAGAAATCTACTACCTCTGATTTTGCAAATACATTATGGAGAATAACTTTATAGAAGCAGCTGTCACAAATTTGGTCACTCTTTGTTCCTTTTAGGTTAGACGGAAGTGCCGAGCCTGCGAATGAAATTCTAGAGCAGGCAACTCATGATCGCCCACTTGTGGCACAGACTTACAGTGCTGCTGTTGCCAAAGGTAAGAGTTGTGTTTTAGTCGACAATGGGGTGTTAACTCTGGTCCTGGGTGATCCACTTCCAGAAAAGTGTAGAAGGTGTGTTTGTGCAGGGAAATCAAAACTGTGCTGGAAATCGAACACCTCCAGGACTGGAGTTCAGCAGCCCCGATCTGCATCCATGAGTTTAAAACCTCGCATTGCCTAGCATTTCCTAACCGTTACACCTTACGATACTCTGATAACAGGTTACTCTGAGGATCAGGGTGCAGTGGGTGGGGCTGGAGTGGAGGATGATATGAATGCCCTGCATCTGGATGAGGAAAATGAGCAGCCCCCCCTAATCCTGGAGACAGACTGAGAGATGCCCCTGCCACCATGGGGCACGAAATGAACGACGGAGTGACATTTCAGAGGGGGCGCTTTTCCTCCTCCTCTGGTGCTGCTATGAACATGTGACCTGATGGAGAAGGGATTAAAAGAGAGGGCATTTTTAAAGCAAGCCTAGCTGTAGCCTCATTCTGTCTGTTGTTACATATAGATGTTTCTCTTTCTTTCCCCTTTTTGTGGCTTTTTAAATCTGGTGAATTTTGATGCCCAGATGTACCTTTTTAATATAATACTAAGTAAGAAAACCAAGCTACAGCCATCATGTCTTGTAGCTTTGCATGTACATGTGCCAAGTATAGGAGTGCTAGAAAACATTTGCTCTCATGTCAGTGGTTCTGATGTGTTCAGTGGACATCCTCCTCTTGAGCCTTGACAAACGCTAACGTGTGTGTGCGCGTGTTTCTTTCTTAAAAATTGGATAACTAGCTTGATATGCCTGCCATGCCACTGCATACTGTGCAATGTTTTTTCAGTTGCGTCGGACACATGGAGTGTTCTCTGTCTGATCTGCGTCTGTGGCTGTTCCAGTGCCGAGATGTGAATGTTGTCCTCCATTTGCAATGCTTATGGTCCCTCAACATTGCTTTGCCAGCCTGGTTGCGGAAAAACTTTATAAAATGACATTACCAGTCGAAACAAACAGTATTCACAGGCTGTGCTTTTCTGAGGGTCATCTTAGGTTTTGCTCTGAATTAAACACAGAAGCACTTGATTTTAGACCAATATTCACACTACCTTATGGACCATTTGGTTATCCAATTTGGCACAAATGATTACGAGTCTCTGCATCACTCCATTGTCTTCCTGTACCCTGATGTAATTGAATGGAAGAATTTTATGGAAGTCGCTAAGGAGTTACAAAACATTGTCCATGTTATTCGAAGTTGAAATGAAGGTGATTTGATGCATTAATTTGGGCAGAGTTGTATGCAAATACTGCCCTGTGATATTATGTAATAAAAGAGGCTCAGAGAGCCAGCCATTGTCTGGGTTTCAGCTTAATAAATGAATTGTATTAAATTGATGACTCCCCCCCATACAACCACTGTCAGGCAGATTGATATAACCAACTTCGCCTGTTTGTTGAAGGTGAGCTTCTGTTTTGACCACATTATTAATGAAGATTAAAAAAAGATCCTCTGTTGCACATGGGCAAAACTGGATGTTTAAGGTTCCTGAGTGCAGCTCACGGTTTCCAGACAGATGTGGAAAAAGTTGCAGGCGAGATGGTGACTCTATGTTTGTGGCATGTTCCCATGGATGTCACGCTGGAGTGCTGTCTATTTAACAAATACAGCTGAAGTTTAGGTCACATGGTCTGGCAGCTGAGATAGATCAGGTCAAATGCGGGGTGTAGACCCAAAGGGCCTCAAGTTCTCATGAGGAGTAAAGAGGAGACGAGGGCTCATGAATGTGGTGATGAAATTTTCTAGGTAAATAATGATTTGCAGTAAGTCCAGCAAGCACAAAGTATACGCAAATGAAATTATGTTCTGGGATTGTCCATTAGCAAATGTTCTCCACCATCCAAGCAAGCCTGAACTCTCAAGTGAAGGCTCCCAAAGGTATCATTTCTATGCATGATTGTCAATTCAGCATGATCTGATGGTCTATACCAGAACAAACAACATTGTTAACTGATCGAATTTTTCATCAGCCATTGAGCTCTTGACAACCAGGCCACTATATTTTTTTTTAATGATTTTTGTATAAAATGTGAATTGTTCCATATAAAAATAAAACCTGATTAAATATATCATCAAAGAGCTTGTGTTCAGAGTGACGTTTTGACTTTATATGCCCATGCCTTGGCCAAATTATAAATGTAATAAATGTAGTTACTTCAGGCATGTTTTAATACATGATTTATTTAAAAAATCAGAGCACAAAACAGTAACAGAAAGCACTCTATGACCAGCATATTAATTCTGAAAATGCACTACAACCTCAAATAATTGCATGATTTGTCCAAATCCTATTACATCAGTTTTATGAGCATAAATGCTTACTATTCCAAAACGATTGGTTGAAATGTATGGCTGCGTATTTGCACTGGAGTAGCAAGGAGCTGAAAAGATCAACCTCTTGACTGAAGTCTTTAGACAATCTTCAGGTCTTTCATTGCAGATTCGAGGGACTGTTTAGGAGGGAAAAGGTGTTGAAGTTTTATTGTTCTTACATAGACACAGTTCTGTCATGCATGCATCAACAGTAATAATTACATAAAGCACACAAATGAGGACGAAAATGATGAGCCTCACCTTCACATCCCAAATAGCCATGCCTCCATCCATTCCAGTGGTGCAGAACTTGGTACAATTAGCTTTTCCACCCTGAAGAACTGAGAGTTGGCTACAAGAAAGAGACCAACACAATTATACATAATCACTGGATATAATCAGGGTGTTTGGTGCGATAAAAGTCAAGACATGAAGGCCAGCGAACTCTACCTGATGCTGTTTTTGTGTAGGGACTCCAGCACAGCCTCTTTAGTGTCAGAGGTGGCTTTCTTGTCCAGGTTCTGGAAGCGCTCTCTGGCTGTCAAGCCCTTCTGAGCACTCTGCTTGGGAACATCCAGCTTCCCTCCAAACGTCAGAGCCCCTTTCCCAGAGTCATAGACAAACAGCACTGGGTAGCAGTCGTGGCCCTGAAATGCATTCAATAATTCACTACGCGCAACAGATGCTGTGTTTTTACAGTCTAGGATAATTAACAGTTGTGCAGCTGCTTTGGGTGCTAAATCGGTTCATTACTTGCGATATCATTATTATTATTATTTGCAATAGTCTCACCATGTGAAATATCATTACTTATGTCAGTATTACATATGCACTACTGATCTCTACCACGTGCAGTAACATACTCCTACCTACCATCTGTGTCATTAGAAATTCACTTAACCACAGTATTTATACCCAGCATTTGTGTATATAGCAAAGTGAACTTCATATTGAGTTTTTTTTATGCAGAGGTTTTACTGGATTTATTTAGACTTTATATTGTATATTGTTGTGATGTCTGTGTTTATGTGCTTATAAGATATAATCAATAAAGTTTTCTGATTCTGATTCTGATGACAAACACTTACTGCTGCCACTAGGCTGTTCTCAGTGATGAAGGTCACACAAAGCAGAGGAAGGGTCTCTGAAGTCAGGCTGGTAATTCTGACACAGTAAGAAGAGAGATTTTAGTACAAATAAGTAAATAAACAAAGTGAGTAAAAACAAAAATATAGACCTGACATACCTTATAAACATTATAGGCTCTGCGATGTACAGTAACTCCTGATTCTGCGTAAGCTATGCTTTGATGATGATGCTTTGAAAATCACATCTTTTCCATGAGGCCAAACAAGACATGTCCAAAGCAAACTTTTTTAGTTTTGCAGTGGACATGCGAGGCCAATGTAGCGAACAAATAATAGAAGCTTATGGTCAACCAGTGCAAACTACTCAGCTAAATCTCAAGCTGATTTGCTTCAGTAGGGTTTTTTTTACATTTTATTCCAGGAGTCTGATGTACTTTTGTCCATTCATGTACATAACATAATATATAGTCAAATTAGAGAAGGGGATGATTTGTGTTAACATGCATTTCAGCTGAAATCAAACAGAAATCTTTTTTTTGCACAGGCTATGGCTCTGGTCACATTAAGCACAGTTCATAATATTTAAAAGATAAAAGTAATTGCTCGGCTAGCTTAGAGTGCTGTGATTAAGACAACTTCCATTTTTTTTAATTAGCTCACCTTAAATGACTGCTCAAGTCTATTTTCAATGTAAAATCTTAGAAATAAGTAAACCAACAAACACAAATGAACCTAAAAAAAAAAACAAACAAAAAAAAAACACCCAAAAATACAGTTTTGGTGAGGTTGCCCGCCTTCAACTTTAAGATTTCAGCTGCTTAATAATGACAGCAGTGATGAAAAATGGCATACATTTTTTACCACTGAGAAAACTAGCTTAGACATGGAGTTCCTAATATGAACATGATGCCTGCCACAGAATGGTGACACAGCCTCGGGGGTCTATACTATGTTTCACTCAGAAATGGGTCACGGTACAGTGGGGAAATGCAGTTTGATTTCCGATTTATGCTGCCTTTAGCTCCAGGGCAAAACTAAAGAAGCAGTCGTGTCTTGGCCAAATACATCTGCCAAACTATGACTAGCAAGGAGTACAGAGGAGTATGTTGGGCCTACAGGCGAACTGTAACACTGAGATTTTACACACCGTTTGTACTGTAGTGTACTGTGTACTGTAGAGAAAGACGTAGCAAAACATAACTCACGCAGCAGTCTTGCCTCCCTCAGCCACAGCTACAGTGCTGTCATGGCTGGCCCAGGCCACACGGTTCCCACTTTCAGAGAAGCAGACCCCGTGCACCCACCCTGCAGTGCCAGTGGACTCAAACATCACCTCCCCGAATGGCATCTTGGAGCCCCATGGAGTAGGAGCCGGCTTCTCTTCCACCTCTTTGATATACGCAGAGAAAATCCTGTAAAGAACCAAAATTAAAATGCACTGAATCACTCTGTAGCCTGTGACAAACAGCGGCGAGCAGTGTGATCTCATTTGTGTAATGCTAAAATGCCTCTATTAACATGTCAGTGTGACCAGTGATCCATGTTCTTACAATCTTATAACAGAACTGACCTGAATATTGCAAAATAAACGACTAAACAAACACATAATGATACAAAGTATTTCAGCATATGTATCAAATTTATTGCAATGTATCTTCAGCACATATATAGATATATAGTTGTGCAGGTTTAATGTATATCAGTGGATAACACATGTGGGTCACTCCTACCTGCATTTGAAGTCACATGAACCGGCAGCCAGCAGAATGTTGTTGGGATGCCAGTCCAGACAGAGAATAGTGGAGCGGATGGGCTTCTTAATGTGCTTACAAACCCACCTGGAAGAGAAGGATTAGCTCAGTTACCAGTACAGTACATAAAAACACTCTGAAACTCCATACAGCAATAGGAGGAAAAGGCCTGACTGGATCTCATGTAGAGAAAATGAGTTCTCCCTGGGGCTGGAAGGATTATAGCAGTTAACCCAAAAATAATCCAGGCGGGGCCTCATTTATAAAACATCTGGATGCTTGGACTGGATCTTAAAATGGTAGTATGTGAAATTAAAATTTGAAATAATACATGATATACAACTGTGCACAGATCAATGCAATTTTTTCATAGTGGCACTCTGTGTGCTCTTGGGTTTTAGAGTGGGTGATTTGTGCACAAGTCATCAAGTCATTTGTACAGATGTGCTGAGAATTCTATATTTATAGGGAGGCATTTAAGTGCAAATGAGTCACCATACCCTCTGTCTCAGCTTTATCTATATATATATGTATATATATGAATATTGTATATCACAGAAACAGATTGCCACATTAGATTGAGCAATTTCAAAATAATGAGCTCATCTGCCTCTCAAGCAAATTAAACCTGTGGCAGATGAGGCCCACAGTCCACTGGCTGATGATACAGGACCACCCGAGCAGCTCACCAGTCATTCTCCTGCTCGAAGTAACAGACAGAGATGAGGCGGGATCCACTGCCGACGGCAAACTTGTTTTCTTTGGGCGACCACTTGACGCAGCGCGCAGCTCGGTTGATCCTGAGGATGACCAGTGTGGGCTTCCAAGCGTCCCCCTTTAGGGTCCACACATAGGCATTGCGGTCGGTGCCACAGGTGACGATGCGGTTGCTCTCGGGAGCCCAGTCAATACCTGCAAGGTGGAGGAAGAGTGAAGTTAAGACTGTAGCACCTGGACTTACCTTTGTAGGTTTATGGTTTGAGACCATGACAACATGACTTACCAGTCACCTGCCCGTTGTGCTCCTTTAGCACATGAGTCTTGGTCCAGCTATTTCCATCCTTTTTGTAGATATGGACATCATGGTTGTTGGGACACAGTGCAATTTCTAACCCCAAAAAAAAAAAAAAACCCCGAACACAAAAACCCCCCAGAAATGATTAGAAAACACATTAGTTCACCTGCAGGGGAATATGCTTAAAGAAATAGTTTTGGAAGTCCAATTGCATTATGTCATTGTATAATTACATAGTTATTGCATAGGTATTGTACTATATTACATGTAAAGTGGTACAAATGGCAAAACATAAAGGGTAAAAATATAAAGGCTTTTATTTATAAAGAAAGACAAGTGAAACTGTGTCTTCAGCAACAACACAGGCCACAAGTAACAATCTTATATCTCATTGTGCAACCTGTGGATCTATATTACCAAGCACTGGCCTAAACTTGTTCAGGAATTTGCACTTGTTTATGTTGTTTCTGACACTGCAGGCAATAATAATGTTAAAGTTTGATTTTTTTTTAGAATCAACTGAAGTTTGACAAACACTGGACACCAAACATGTCTTTGCTAGTCAACTGTGAATTGTTTAATTGTATTAAACCATTTCTCCAAGACACAGACCAACATATTTAACTTCCAAAGCCACAGTCAGCAGAAAGAGGAAAGAGAACATTTGTATATCAAAAGAGGAAAAAAAGGGGTATGGAAGCAAGTTGTCCTTTTCAGAGTATTACATAAAGCTCTGACTGGAAGTGCCATCTGTAACTGGCATTAAAATGTTTGTTATTTCACAAAGGGGATTTGGGAGGTTTCTAATATGTGAGAAAATACACCATACATTTGATACAAAAAAAAAAACCTGAATCAGTGTTTGTGAATGCAAGATAGCGTCTCTGTTCCTAAAGCTGAACAACTAAAAGAACTGACACCACCCAGTGAGGAATAACAATAACTGATATAATTGCTTAATACTTAGGGGACTTAGTGTACTTGGTACACAAAGTATGTCATCTTCTATACAAGACATATTATTACTACTATTATTATTATTACTGCTGAGGTCAGTGGTGTTAGCAACTTAATGATTTTTTTTTATTGTACTATGATTATGAATATTATATTACAGGGTTACGCGCACCCTTGCTACATTATTTGATCTATTTTCAGTTTTTTCCCGTTTGACCTCCGTAAATAAAAAGTTCACCAAAAACAGTAAGGCAAAAGCGAGAGATGAGCTTGGACATTCTGTTCTAGCAGATGTGTTGCATCATTTTTTATCTTCTTATACTGCTTGATTGATTCTTATTACATTTATTATTATATTATTATTATATTTATGTTTACTTGTGCATCATTCTTCTGATCATCATTATTTCTTGTGCACCTTTGCTACACTGTTTTATGTATTTTCAGTGTTTGGACATTCCAGTATTAACTGCTTCCTAAATAATTGCGTGTGTGTGTTATTCACACACACACACACACACACACACACACACACAAGTCTGTTTGAGTCAGAGCTTGTCCACACTGCCTCAGCAGATGTGCTCCATCATTTATGGTCAGCATGTGTGAGCTCAGAAGCTTTTTTGTTGCTTCCACAGAGCTCATTTGCTGCTCAGGCCTCGCGGTCTGCTTAAGACATCCCACATCAGCAACAGGGCACCATTCATGGTAAAACAGGAAGGTGGGGGGTGGGGATTAGTCATTACTGCTTCTCTCATCAGTGCAGGAGGGGGAAAAAAATGAGCAGGGTGGCGACGGAGAAAGACATCTCTCTGCGCTTTTTCCTCTATTTACACTCAGTTTCTGCTCTTAAAACAAAAGGCTAACTGTTCCCGACCTGATTTTTCTGCTTTTGATGTTTTCTTCACCAACTCTTTTCATCCCCCCATGCTACTTAATTCTAACTGTGCTGAGATGAGTAAAAGCACAGGGAGGGGACCTAAAAAAAACCTGACTGATCTAAGTTTGAAAGTAGCATGTTTGGCAGTTCAGATCAAGCACTGTGGATTGTGGTTCTTGTAGAACGGTGAACTCAGCAGAAAGGGGGATTAAAACAACAGCCAGCTCTCAGGGCTCGAAGGGTGGTTGGTTCACTTGTGAGTTCACAGCACACGTTCAGGACGGCAAAGTACCATCTATGAGGTGTTTTTTCATATGGAGCTGAAATGAGGCCTAGATATTTTCCTATATTCTGTGTTTGGGTGTAAAGTGGCGCTCTTAAATTGTGAACCTTACTGATTTTTATCTCCATTCCAAACAACCATGGACTGAAGCACACTGAGGAACGATGCCAAAGTGTTCTTAATCTTGTGATGGAGGGGAGAGAAAAAAAAACACACCTCCAACAAAAGCATCCTTGTTCACATTGTGCCAAAAGCAAAGCCAGCCTAACTTTGATCTGTTTGGAGCTTCTACACCACAAAAGGTTTTCCAGTGAATATCACGGTTCAGGGTGGAGTACATAAGTCAGGGAAACATATTGAAAAGTCAGACGCCTCCTCCTGCTGAGAGTCCAGAGGAAATACCTGGGGTTACCTGGCCCAGGATCACACGTTTCAACAAAGTCACATTTCTGAACCATTGTAACTTCCAAACGCTGGCTGTCCTGCACAGACCCAGCCGTGTGCACGGCTTATAACAAAACCTCTACAGCGGAGGTTTTTTCTCTAATATTTTTCACTACATTTTTATTCCCAGACAGGGACACTATTCAGAACAGTGAGACAGATCTGCAGCTGAACAGCTGAACTTACGAGTTCGATCCTTGTTCCAGGCATGGCAGCTGATGGGTTCTAGCAGAAAGCTGTGGTAAGCCATGGTTAATGTCTCTGCAAATCAGATGCATGAGGAGATTAAGAATAACAGTGACTCCTTACACAAGTTGAAACCCCTAAAATCCTGCAACGTTGTAACCAGCTGCATCGACTTCCCTGCCCGGGCTTCTTCGCTTCCGCAAGAGAAAGAGAAGTTTTAGAACTTCCTCATCCAGTGTTCAAGATGCATATTACTGCATTCCTTCATGTCTAGATCAAATGTAGTTTCTGTCTAAAAAGCTCCCCGCTGGCCTTTGGAGCCATAAACTTCCTCTTTCTCTTTATGCAGTAAATTAAAACCAGACCAGAAAGGAATGTGACATGAGGTCAGACACACTGGTGACAACTGCACAAGAAAAACACATGAAGCACCTCGTCATCAGACTTTCCATTTACACATCACTCCCAGTTCTACCTCTTTTAACCAGAGGACCTCGATGTGAAAATGAACCATCTGTGAAAACCCTTCAAGAGAGGAAATTTGCAGCTACAAGAGTGTAAGGGTCTATTTATAGTGGGAAACACTGTTATGACATTCTTAGGCATAGGTGTAACATGTTACCACATGTGAGCAGAGCTTCACAATAAGCCATACCAGAACCCGCCCTGCAGCCCGAAACCACTACGCCTTGTACAAACAAAAATCTGTTATCTTACTCACCCTGGAAATGGTTAAACAAAACGTCCCTGAGGTCTAGGATAGGAAGATGTGGAACAGAAGCCTGAGTTCGTGGACTCTGAGCAGTCAACACAAACGCTGGCTTGGCTCTCAATGAACTGAACTATTTCCTTAGACCTTTATATACATGAAAAAATGTTCTTCCCCCTTCCTGTTTGAGACACACAACCACTTCCTCGTGTGGGCGGCTGTCTGCTAGAGGCCAGCCTTCTGTTCAACTCCCTTCAACATCCTGCTCAGAGCCATGTGTAACATAAGGTCCTCTCATAACCCTTCATCAGTGTCTGCTGCCTGTAAACACAGCGAACGTTCATGTGAACAAAATTACTCGGGACAACTTGCTGAACGTGAATGCTTGGCATCAGTAACTCAAACTGCACATATGCAAGCTGTGCATGGAGACATGGAGACATGGAGAAATACTTTGGTCATGTTTGTTCTCACAGCACTATTAAGTAAACACATGCACTGAATCACACAATGACACATGTGACTACATTCGAAAATCTTGTGTAGTATACTTCATTTATTTCTAGCAGACCATTTACATAAAATTCTCCTTTAATTTAACGCCTCTCTGATTCCCCTGAAGGATCAGAACACCAAGATCAAATGTCAGACTGCTGGAGCACCAGCTTTGGCATAGAATTACAAAAAAACAAAACAAAAAAAAAAACCAAAACAAAACTAAAACAAACCCCAAAATTAAAAAAAATAATAATAAAAATAAAACAAAAAGAAAAAGACCCTAACCCCTTTTTCCATTAGTGTGTTTTTTTCCATTTTTAAGTGTCACATCAGCTCACACCACTGTTCAGTGCTTTTTTTCAGTTAAAAACTTTCAGAAGTGTTATCGGAAATCTCCTTGTTAGTCTTCAAGCTGCAGTGCTTGCGCTGTGTCATGCTAGTTCAGAGTGAGTTCTTTTACATGATCCGTAGGCCTTGAATAGAGGACTCTAAAGTCTGGGGAGACAAAAAAAAATGAGATCAAGTTTTGTATGCAATACTTAGAAATTACTTCAAGGAAGGTAGTTGTGTTATACACTAAACAAACAAAATAATGAAAAATATGAAGGGGAGCAACAAAAGGCAAAATAAGCAAAATTACAAACCTTAAAGTCCCATATGGTCATAGCGCCATCAATACCTGTAGTGCAGAATTTGCGACAATCTCTTTTGTCTCCTTCATATATAGACACTTGGCTGCAAAAGAGAAACACAAGTCTGTGATCATTTACACATTTTTTCGACCATAATGAATTTTACTTTGACTAATATTTTTAACCACCACGTCTGTATTCTGTCACCCCATTGACCTAATTCTTTGCTCATTCTTTGGCAGTTTCCCCAGGTCACATAACACCTGCAGCCAGTGCCGTAACCAGATACCATTAAGGGCCAAGAGAAGGGCCTGAGACTTACGTGATGCTGTTCTGGTGGAGGGTTTCCAGAGTGCTATTGCGGTCCTCAGTGGTGGCTCTCTTGTCCATGTTGCGGAAGCGCTCCATGGCAGAGATGTTGCGCTGAATGCTCTGCTTTGGAATGTCCAACTTGGATATGAAGGTCAAGGTTCCACCATCATCAAAACTGAACAGCATTGGGCAGCAGTCATGACCCTTCAGAGGAACAACAGTATAAGTAATGCCCTGAGACACAGAATCCCCACAGAATAATGATGGTCAAACACAGGTTCATATAACACAATGTAACCTGCCCTTACCGCTGCCACAATGTTGTTCTCAGAAACAAAGGTGACGCTCAGAAGAGCAAGGAATTCTGTCTTCAGTTGGCTTGGCCTGTAAAAAGAAAGAAAAAAAGAAAGTCAAGCCAAGGTATGATAAAACATCTGACAAAAGAAATTTTGATTCAAATTTCAGTGAGCAAGTTGTGCTAGATCCTCACGTTGAGCTTTTTGTGGGGTCCACCACAGTCACAGTGCTGTCATGGCTGACCCAAGCCAGTCTGTTCCCACTGGCTGAGAAACAGACACTGTGGACCCATCCTCCACTACCTGCCCCACCAAACTCTGCCATCACCTGTCCAAACGGCATCTTAGACCCCCATGGAGTTGGAGCTGGCTTCTCATCCACCTCCTTGATATATGCAGAAAATACCCTTGGAATAAGAAATGCACCATGTGAGTCGAGTATTAAAGTCAGAACAAGTTTATAGATGAGGAGCCTGGAGCACAAACCTACATGTTACTGCTGTGTTACAGTTCAAATGTACTATCACACAACAATTAAAATCCTTAAAGTGCTGTAATGGATTTTTTATAACAAGTTTGTACAAGTTAGTTTCAAACTTTTCAGAAAGGGATTACTGGTTACACCTTACCAAAACCAAACCAAAATGTAAATGAAAAATATTTAATCTATTATCCATAGTTTATCTATTATAGCGGAAATAGCGGAAAATGGCAACCATGTCTGACAGTTCCTGGTGAAAGACAGACAAGCACCTTACCTGCATTTGAAGTCACATGACCCAGCTGCCAGAAGTACATTGTTTGGATGCCAGTCAAGACTGAGAACAGTGGAGCGAATAGGCTTCTTGATGTGTTTGCTCACCCACCTTAAAGATAAGGAAAACAATCCTTAGGCAGAGAGCTACTACAGTGTGACCTACTATAAAATGACGGTTTCAAAGGTTTGCTAAAAGCGAGAGGAAATTGCCATATAAACAGTTGTTACTGTAATGGATTTACCAGTCATTTTCAGACTCAAAGTAGCAAACAGATATGAGGCGGGCTCCACTGCCCACTGCAAACTTGTTCTCCAGTGGAGACCACTTCACAAACGTGGCAGCGCGGTTGATCCTGAGGATGACAAGAGTGGGCTTCCACACACCGTCCTTCTGGCTCCACACATACGCATTGCGATCCGCCCCGCAGGTTACAATCCGATCGCTTTTGGGAGCCCAGTCAATGCCTTAAAATTTTGGTGCAATATTTATGATACAATGTAAAACTTATCTGAGATATTTTCCCAATTAATAACCATAACAAGTAATCAGAGGAGGGCTTACCCGTGATGTGTCCATTGTGTTCTTTTAATTCATGGGATTTCACCCACTGATTTCCACTCTTCTTGTATATATGAACCTCATGGTTGTTTGGACTGATAGCAATTTCTGGGGAAGACATCGTGCAAAGTGTAAATACCATGAAACTTATGTTTTAACCTCTTACAACTTAAGGATGAAAGTACTGGGTTACTTACGGGTCCTGTCTCGGTTCCATGCATGGCATGTGATGGGTTCCAAGAGAAACTGGTGGAGTGACATTTTCTTCTTTCAGCCTTTTTTTGCAGCCCTGAATGGAAAACACATTGAATGTTTACAGAATAAAAGGTTCTAAGGTGAATTGCCATTTATTTCATCACAAGACTTTCCTGCCACACCAAAATAACGAAGACTGTATTTTAGTAGCTTACCAGGACATTTATTACAGCCAAAACAAACTACAGCGATTATAAACTAGTACTATATTCCCCGTCAGTTTAGTCGTCGCCAATAACTGTGCAATACATTAGAATGACATTTATTCACAGCCAATGTCGCTTCAAAACCTCCTGAGGACTCATCTGTTCAGAGAGCATCTTCTCTCTTAGTGCATTACTCACATAAATGTTTAACACGTAATACTCTCCTCTGGTTCCCACGCTGTCCTGAAACTTGAATGTGTCCTTGTATTGTTAGTCGCTTTAGATAAAAGCGTCTGCCAAATGACTGCAATGTAATGTAATGTCCACACAACACCCTAGATCTTATCCCTAACAAGCTGAAAATTTAGCTAAGTACGAAAAACACAACGTTTCTCACTTAACCGGCAGAACAAGAACTTCAATGACCACTTCTCGGTTTCAGGGCGTGGATCAATATCTGCTCCTGGTGCTGTAGCCAGCTAGCCAGTGGGCTAAGCTAACAGTCAGTGCCAGTGTAAATTCAGTGTAGGGCTAATACCGAGCTAATGCTAAGTGGGAAAACTAGCTGCAGCTAACTTACAGGGAAAACAGGGGCGATTGTCTAAGAAATTAAAAAAGACGACATTTCAAGTGACCGCAAGGATCACTGTAATACATGAAAGAGGCCATAGTTAGGTAGTGCTCGAAATTAGCCAGTTTATTGGAGCTAATTTCATTGTAAAAAAGGCCTCTCTCGACATGCCGGCTCACTGCTCTCTTCCTCTCTCTCCAGGCCTCCACAGCTCTAACCACACAGCACACCTGGATAGTTGTTATCATGAAATATCCACAAGCGCCTCGCCGCTGCTTCGCCTCGTAGAACGGACTTGAATTCGCGGACTCTGGACAGTCGACACGAATCCACTCCGGCTGCTCCTGCTCTCGGCCTCTCCGGGAAATGGCAACGGCACTCCGGGCAGACGCGCCTCACTGCGCATGCGTACGCACGCCAACACCGGGGCTGAGCGAAAAAGAGGGAAAAGGTACACTACTTGGACAAAAGTATTGAGACGCCTGACCATTCCACCAACAGGGACGTTAATGACACCGCATTCAAATACATAAACTTTAATATGGAGTTGTCTCCCACCCTTTGCAGCTATAAAAGAGTTTATGTGGGAATTTGTGCCCATTCACATTCTGTAGAGCATTTATGAGGTCAGGCACTGATGTTGGACGAGAAGGCCTGGCTCGTAATCTCCGTTCCAGTTCATCCCAAAGGTGCTACATACTTTTGTCCATATAGTGTATTTTCAACGTGGAAACCTGTTTTATCTTTTAATTAATATATTTTTTAGAGACCAACAATTCAGTACGAACAAGTAAAATGTTTCAAGTACTAGAAAAAAATGACATGTAATAAATGGCATTCTAACATTCAACTATTAACTTTCCTATCGGAAGATGCCCTGTCACATTTAGTGCAGTTTCGGTCCTTGTCTGCAAGTGGCCGCCTCCTATTTTTCATTTTGATTTTCAAAAGGACTTTCTCGAACAGACTTCGTCCTCCCATAGTGCCCCATCTGGCAGTTTCTTCCACAAAATTCCTTGAGAAACAGACAAGCGGTAAAAAACAGGTGAGTGGTCATGTGACCCGCCACTTTTAAACATACTATGGTAATGCCCAACCACGTTTGATGGAGTTTAGACTGCATCTTAAGAAACGTTCTCCAATCATCCAATCTCCAGTACTCTCCAAACAAACAACTCAGACTTTAGTTACCTCTGTAAATACCCTTCAGTTTATTATACTGCATATCGCACACTCTGTCCTGCTGCTGCAATATTTGCACAGTTATATTTATTGCTGTCTACCTCTGTTCTGCATGTATAGGTTATATTATAGGTTATAATACTGTATTCATTCAGACTACTACTGTAGCTATTTTGTCAACTGCACTAAATGTTGTGTCGTCTGGTTTTGTTGCTCTTGTGTTTTTTCTTGCACTCTCTTTCATCCTGTCTGTACTTGTGGTCTTGTGGTGTCCTTTTTCTCTTCCTGTGTTGCTCCATGGTACTGGATGCACATTGCGTCATTTCACTGTGTACTATGTGCATATAGCAGAAATGACAATACAACCTACTTAACTTGATCACTAACCTATAGGGACAAACAGACAAGCAGTCAATAATGGTCCTGTCCCAAATGGTGCACTTGCAATGCTACAGTCTTCATTTGTGCATGGTAGGAGCACAAGACCCAGGGTGCCTTTTTTTTCTTAATGTTTCCCTTCAAATGGGTGGATAGAATCTATGCACCTTTACTGTAACAACAATGCAGACTCATTACCAGTTTATTACCCAAACTTTTTTGGGATACAGACGAGAACCAGTCAGAGTGGGTGGTTTTGTTGACAGCTGTATGGCCAACATGGTGCAGAGAAAGATGGTAAAATATGAGGAAAAATGCATTTGTTTAATATATTGGTCAAAATACAGTTTGACCAATAAGCCAGTTGTGGCTTATCACACGAGTCTGTCCAAAATGCACATTTGAACCAACCACTTAAGATTTCTTACCATGTAGGTCTGGATCTTAGTGTGGATCTTAGGGCACCATTTGGGAGTGGGTGTTCAAAGATCCCTGTATGTGCCCTTATGGTGGCCTTTGGAAAAGACCATGTCAGTGTGGACTCAGCAGCAAACTTTTGCTCAAAATTCTGTGAGAAGAGTTATGAGAGCTGTCTGTCCGCCATGGCAGATGGTAAAAGATTTGTTCATTAATTCACGTTGTCACTAATCTGCATTATGTAACATGAATTGACCAATATAGATCAGCTCATGTAAAAAAAATGAGTCGGCTGTAAAACTCTCCTAAATGTGTTCATTTACATCAGACACCCTCCATTTGGTAATTCCACCAAAGCATTGACTTTAATTTGGAGCACTGTTTGTGACTGGTTTTATATCTGCACGTTGAGGATGTCTCTTCTTGGAGGACCAGAGGGCTGAGGATGTGATTTGGGACAGGTCTATAATGTCAGTTGCTATGGGGAGGGAAAATACAGATCTACACCATTTACTAGGTTTGTTTAAAATATTTCAGCCCAGGCGATTTTTGGATTATGGGCTGAAAATAACTTAAACTTTTGTCACATGCACGGGTCAGGTGACGCGCAAAGGTCATAGGAAATGAGCGCGTCACAGGGTATATAAACTCTCCATCTGTGACAACTTTGGTCCTGATTGTACTTTCTTACAAGTACAGTAGGCATGAATTAGGACTGGCACCATTTATTGGTTAGTATGGATACTGGCCATGAAATCAATAAATAAAAAATGTTATTGTTTCTTTTGTGGTTTCTACACATACATGATCTGTAATAATCTGATCCACTGTGCAAAAAACCCAGCTCTGCTTTACTTTATTTAGCACTGAGTTGCAGGTGTGAGTGATTCTCAGTGGAGTACTGCCACACAAATGGCATTATAGATGGGATTTTTCATGTGTAATTAAAGTTAAATGTTTAGTTGCCTTGCCTTTAGCTATCTTTCTATCTTTTCACATTAAGTTGTTTTTTTTTTTTATTGAACGCTGAGTATACTGTAGACCCCCGAAATTCGTGGGGGTTATGTTTATAGTGTAAACCCTAAATATGCACCCGAAACACTTTAATTTCATTTTAAAGCTTAAAACATTGCTCTTAAAAAAAATGTAACGGTAAACCCGTATGCATGCTGTACAGTTAATTCATGCAAGCACGTTTTCTTTGGTATGCACTGTTGTTTTGTTTGGTAAATACAGAAATAAGTTCATTTACAGTAATAAAAATACAGTAAAATGTATGGGTAATCACCAATAATTAATTAAACTGACTGAAGATGAGGATTTACAGTTCATCGGATGGCGCCTCTTCTTCAGGCGCTTCAGGAGGAGTCGTGTTGTAGTGACCGCCGGTTAATGCAGATACTGGACAGCGACTCGCTCTTCGGCCATGCCCACACTCACAGTGTACATGCACGCACTCAAACTTTTTCGGGCGCTTAGATTCATTGCCAGAAGCCTTAGAATGTGCAGGTCGTTTGGGTGGCATCTTCAGGCTTTAAGAAGAACAAAAGGAAAAACAGGAGAACACGAAGGCAGCAACCAATATATGGTTGTGTTCTCTCAAAATGATAGTTATATATTGTATGGAAATGTAGCTGAATTTACGTTAATATTTGCGTTACAAAATTAGTAAATTATATCTTTCTTAATAATTTAGCGCTAAAATTTACCACGAAAAAGGCAAAAAACGAGGAGGATATTTGCAGTTCCCAGTGAATTTGTGGGGGTTTCCGCAAACAAAGTTCTAAGAAGAAAATCAGCGAATGACTGAAGGGGTTTACTGTACAGAAATAAGATGCAGTAACAACTCACAGTCTGTGTTTCAAGGACTGTCTTTCAGTTAATTGATACAAATATGTAAGCACAAACACATTTATATTTTTGTGAATGAAAAATTCACACACAGGGTCATACTTGCTTTAAGTTTATTAGACTGCAAACAGAGTCACACATGAGCTCATGGCAGGAGAGTGTCAAACACAGGTGTACTTTCCATCGTTGATATGAGAATACAGCTTCCCCCAATCATTCACCATTACTGAAGGCCATCTCTAACGAGCTTTACACAAACCAGATCAAAGCTTTTCATCACGGTCGACTTCATCAGCCACACAACACATCAGACACACAGAACAATATCTAGACTACTTAAGACTTTTCCGGTTTAGTTTTAAGACTTTCGTGTTCCTCTCCAGTTCCGTCTGCTGTGGAGAAAGTCTTCAGGTGGGGAATGAGTGCTGGATTGTCTGTCACTCTGGAGGAAAAAGCATGGGATAAGTGTCAGGTTCCTGCAGACTTACTACCAGTACCAAAACATTCTACTCAGTTCAGATAAGAACCCAGACAGATTCATTTCAATACAGGGGAAAATGGAAATAAACTCTGACTCTAACCTCCTGCATGAGTTGAAACTCTTACTCCTCTGAGGAACCCTTGGATGTTTTGCTGACCTGCACGATCTCTACATTAGTGAAGCCCTTGCTCACTGAAGCTCGATTCCTGGTGCGGAGCTTGTTCAGCGCCATTTCTGCCATGCCTGCTCTCTCCTCGGCATCATCAAGCTCATGCACAGTCTTCCTGTATTTGGATAGACTTGCATTTGCTTGCTCCTCCTGCAACCACACAACACCAACATCTTAGACCAGGAATACGTTTCGGCACATAATCATGTAATATATGCCCAAAAAGATAAGCAGGGTTTGATTCCCCGGCCAGGTAACACACCACAGTACACCTTCAAGAGTCCTTGGACAAGACTTCTAACACTAAATTTGCTTACATTTGTAACATGGTTAAACTGTAAGTCGCTCTGGACAAGATTGTCTACTAAATATAAAAATACACTCACAGCCTCCTCTATTTGCCTCTTGTAAGACTTCAGTTTGTTCTGGAGTTTCTCGACAAGCTCCTGCATGCGCTGGTTGGTTTTGTGGTCTTCTTCTGTTTGGAAGGTCAGCTCCTTAAGGCGACGCTCGTTCTTGCGCAGCGTCTTCACCGTCTCCACGTGTCGCTTCTGCTCGGTATCGAGCTCGCTCTCCAACTCCCTAACCTGCGCTCAGCAAAGAGATGGGGGGTGCGGAAGCATGTTTTAAGCATGTCGCCAACACAGAGACATGCTAAAAGCTTGAATTGTATTACTATTTAGCTGAATAGGTTGGATAGTTTATAGCAAATATAATGTCTTGAAGACTCGATAGACACTCATAAAGTTGAGATAATTATGGTATAATGTAGGAATGTGGAGACAAACAAAAAGACAGCCAAGTCAACTACAACGGTATCTGACTGTGTCAACCATAAACAAGACTGACAAAAAGAGTCTGAAATTTTCAAATAAAATATAAAAATAAAAAACACCCATAAGCTCTATTCCTCCGCTGGTTGCCTAGTGGTTAGGGTGTTTGCCCTGCATTCATGAAGTCGTGGGTTCGAATCCCAAAACCGCTAAGCACCTCTGAGGTTCTCTTCAGTAAGATACCGTGCACACACACCGCTGCTTCACTTGGTGAATGGGTTAAAAATGGGAAGAATTTTGTGCTGTTCACACTGTGTGCTGTGATGTTTTCACGAATGACAGAGTGGTTTCTTTCACTTCACTTGTTTTTATTATTATTATTCCAGTTTCTGCATGGGTCTCCAGTGGAAGCTCTGGCTTCCTCCCGCAGGCCAGAGACATTCATGACAGGTGAACCGGGGATGCTAAATTGCCCCTTGATGTGAGAGTGTTTGTCTGTGTGTATGTTCTGTGATGGACTTGTGACCTCCAGCACCTCCATGACAAAAGCGGTTCAGACAGTGGGTGGATGGACTTACGTTAGCATTATGGTAACAACATTGTTCATTTACTTCCACACAAATGGTTAAAATAATTTCCTTTTTGTACTGAAACATGGTACCAGTAAGGGTCTCTGATGTAGCTGAGCATTTTTGCCTTTTAAATTTCAGGATATGATGAATTGGGCTTAAACATGAACTGGAGCAGGAAATTACTATGAAAAAAGCTCAGTATCTTGTAAAATCTCACATTTTCATGTTGTATTTTACAGTTTAGTGTATTTGTGAGTCGATACTTAAATCTTAACTTTATAAAATTAAAAAAATAGTAAAATACAGTTCTGGGAGCCTGTCATCAGCTCTCTGCCAGTCTGGTTGCATTCTGATTCAGACATCCAAATCCATCCCTAGTTTGTGCTTTTTGTAGTTTAATATCATATGTTTAAAAGAAAATGTGATTTTTGACAGCAGTTGTGCTGTATCTTTAAACTGTCCTTTATATAAGAGGCTGCACCACCACTTGCCACGTCTCTGTTTGAGTGTGTACATGAAATAAAATGGTAAGAAGAGAGATTCACCCTGGCTTCCAGTTTTTGGATGGAACGTTTGCCAGCTTTCAGAGCCAGCTCTTCTGCCTCCTCCACTTTAAGCTGCAGGTCTTTGATCATGAGCTCATTGTTCTTCTTTATCTTCTCTAGATGGATGCAATGGTCTTGCTCCTGTCGGAGTTCCTCCGCCATACGAGTTGCCTGAGAAAGAGGTGAAAACCCATTCGAGTTTTTTAAACTGGGTCAAGGGTATTTGACAGTGCAGATGTTCTTGGTGATGAGTTCAGTACTAACGTCTGTGATGGCCTTCTTGGCTCTTTCATCAGCAGCACGGAACTCGCTGATCAGCTCCTCGTTTTCACTGGACAGGCGAGTCAGGTCCGCTTCCATTTTACGCTTGATGACAATTAAACTCTGGTTCTGCGAAAGAAAACATGCTTTGTGTCAAAATGTGTGTTGCGTATACTAACATATAATAACAGCATAATGTTGTAGCTTGTAAAAAGATTGTAATAATAATAATACCATTACTGTGCAATATGCTACTCAATAATATATATA
>JBBIGA010000138.1:10373519-10401019 GCA_037576975.1 Alestes dentex
TTATTATTATTAAGTTATCTATAGTGTTGTGTAGCATACTGCATAATAATAGGTATTATTACTATGCAGTATGCTAATCAATACAATATACTGTGTACTGTAGCTTATTATTATGATTTTTATTATGATTTGTATTATTATTATTATTGTTGTTGTTGTTGTTGTGCTCCCAAACAACAACAATACTGCCAATACTACTACGACTACTACTACTGCCGCTACTGCTACTAATAATAATAATCTACAGCACTTTAATTTTTTTCATTAAGGACATACTGTCTGGCATGCTGGTGTTGTAGAGTGGACTGTATACCTGGACATTAAGCTCATTATGGCGCTCAGCGATGTCCACCATCTCCTGCTCGATGAGCTTCCTGGAGCGCTCTGAGGCTTCCAGGCTGCCGCGCACCTCCTCCATCTCTGTCAGCACCAGGCAGAGTCGGCGTTCCTGCAGGCTGTACTGCTCTCTCAGCTCCTCATGCACTCGTGCATCTTCATCCATCTGCATCTGCATATCCTGCCAGGGGAAGAGAACCCAACAACATCTGGGACTGTAATTTGTTCTCTATGGCACATGCTGTAGTATATCTACAGCCCGTTATATGTTTGAGAAAGAGGTCCAAGAGGTCAGTGTCAGTACAGGACTGGTAAAAATGGCTCTGTTGTTACGTGTGACTTACTCTGATTTGCTGTTGCAGTTTCTTGAGAGTTTTGACCAGCTCACTGTTGTTCTTGTTGGCGTGGTCCAGCTGGATCTCCATCTCGTTCAGGTCAGCCTCCATTTTCTTCTTCAGTCTCAAAGCCTCGGCACGGCCTTTAGCCTCTGCCTCCAGGCTGGCCTGCAGAGACTCTATTGCACGCTGGTGGTTTTTCCTGGAAAAAAACAGTTGAGAGGTGAATGAGATATTTTTTTAAATTCTTTCTTCCAGAGCTTGTTCAGTGTCATTTTTAACTGATAAAGTAATTTGGATGTATTATTTAATGGGTTCTAACCTTGTGATTTCAAACTCTTCCTCTTTCTCATGAATTCTTCGATCAATGTCTGCTTTGACCTGAGCCAACTCCAGCTGGACTCGGACCACTTTACCTTCCTCAATCTTAATACAAAGAACATACATGCAACAGTCCTTAAAATCAGAATGACATTCTAGTAATGGAAGAACAAAAGACATATATATATTGTTAGCACAGTTGTTTTGTTGATCAATACATTGTTGTACCTCCAGAGAGGCTTCTGCCTCCTCCAGGGCAATCTGCAGCTCATCCCTCTCAACTTCCAGCTTCTTCTTAGCTTTCTGCAGCTCATGAACACTCTTTCCACCCTCACCCAGCTGCTCCATGAGATCTCGGATCTCATCTAGAAGTCAGCACATTCATTTTGGTCAAACAAAAGCTTGGAATCCCTGTTAAGTCAATATTTAGTCAATAGTCATTTAGTCAATATTTTCTAAAATGTGAAAGTGGTATCATGGCAGCTTAATGTCAAATATGGTAGGATGCATTTTTTTTTAAATCACCAACTGACAGGAACTGACGGTGAAATGAAAGTAATTGTCTTTGGATTTTCAAAGGGTGGGACAAAAGTAAGGGAAGATGTCACTGTAGGCCTTCTGGAAATCCTAGACATGTCACTGACTGTGAATACGCATGGCAGCCCAATCAAGGAGCTTCTGTTAGAGGGTAAATTGTGGCAGCTCTATGACAGCACCTTTTCCTAAAGGAGTCACTCTAGAAATCATTACAAATACAAAATAACACAGACCATTACAAATAATTCCAATTTAGGTTCATGTCCATAAAATCCATAATGTGGATGACAATTACATCTCGATTAATTTTAACTAGATAATTACAGTATATTATTTGTGAATGTTTCAGTGCAGTATATTACCTGTGAATATATTGTTGTTGTAATAAATCTTTATTAAAACATTCAAAACAATATTTTTTATCTAGTTTAGAGTATTTAAATCTGTATTGTTTGTTACTGTACAGAGCGTAACCAAAATATTTATACGAAAAAATAAAACTTTTGAAGGCTAGTGAGGAGCACATGTGAAGAAATCTTTAAGGAATACTTGTAGGTAACCATAATGCTAACTTCACATAATTCATTACATGCAACATTTGTATACTTGACCTTGTAAGCATTGCAGAAAATATATTAATCATAAGAAATGACCTGGCAAAGGTCAGTTTGGCTCATCCTTGATCGTGTCTTGTTAGCATGCCATCCTACCAGAAAGGGTTTTGTTGTCTTTCTTGACAGTTTCCAGGTGGTCGAGTGACTCCTCATAGGCTGTTTTGAGTTTGTACACCTCTGTCATATAGGAGCGACATTCCTTTTGAGATTTCTCCAGTTCAAGCTGCAGTTCCTCACATTTCTGGCTCCACTCTGCAATCATCTTGTCAAAGGTGCGCTGCTTCTTGTCAAGGGCAGCAGCAGCAGCATTGGCCTACAGTTAAGAAAGAAAGCCCCCACTGTCAGTTAACATCTCATGGTAAAACGAGGACAAAGGAAGGAGAGTATCAGAAGTGTATTAATTGTTGTGTTGGTCTGAGGTGGCTTTGAACCTTCTCCAGGTCGATAGTTAGATCCTCCACTTCCCCCTGAAGCCTTTGCTTGACCTTCTCCAGGCTGGCTGCACGAGCCTGGGCTGCTTCTGCAGCCTCTTCTGCCTCCTGGAGCCGGACAGTCAGCTTGCGCCTGTGGAGGAAGACTTTTGTTAATATCAATATTTGAACTGAACAGAAACAGTGATTGGGTTCTGTGTTATCTAAGTGATGCATAAAACATTGATCAGCCTACTTGGTCTCCTCCAGCTCCTCTGTTTTATGGATGGCGTCGGTTTCATACTTTGTCCTCCAGGTGGTCACCTCGGAGTTGAGCTTGGAGATGAGGCGCTGCATTTCCACCTTGCCCTCCTGCTCCTCATCCAGCTGTTCCTTCATCAGGTCAAGGTCATGTCGAGCATTGGCCAGGCCGATGACAGCTGCACTTCGAGCCTGAATCGGGATAAAGCTAGGTTTATTTAATTCATATACACACACATGCTCTAATCTTTTTATCTTAGTTGCTCTTGAGTTAACATCAGGTAAGAATAGCTGGGCACTCTTCACCTTTGACTCTTCGTCCACCTGTCGTTTCAGCTCGTCATTTTGGGTGGTCAGTGAAGCCTTGATCCGTGTGATCTGGTTGAGCTTACTTTGTGCCTCCCCAAGTTCACGGCTGAGATCACTGTTCTCAGCTGAGGGAAGATCATTGAAATATTTCTGTCATATGACTTTTTCATGGCATTATTATGCTAGTAATCTCCGCTTCAGGCAGGGAGGAACTGTCTGTACCTGACAGATGGATTTTGATGGTGTTGAGCTCAGTCTGGGACCTCTCCATCTCTGTCAGCCTGGAATTGGCCTCGGCCAGGCTGTCCTCTAACTTACGGACATGGACCTCAGCATTGAGCTGTGTGTTCAGATTAGTCATTCAAGCTCTTGAATTACAGTGCATTTCTCTTCAGTGCTGTGATAAGCAGCACGTTAAAAAATAATTATTGCAAGACTAAGTACCGAGCAATTATTGCATGGGTAATGTATTACTGGTGATTATCTCTCACCTTGGATTTCTGCACTGACTCCACAGTGGCATTCAGGTCATCAATCTCTGCCTTCATGACCTGCTTGTCTTTCTCGAGCTTGATGCGGACTCTCTGCAGATTCTCTACTTGCTCAGCCAGCTCAGCCATGGCATCCGAGTGTTTCTTCCTCAAGGCTGAGGCTGCGGCCTCGGACTGGAGAGCCGCCTCCTCCAGCTCTCTACGGAGCTTCAGAAGCTCAGCTTCACGTTTCTTGTTTTGCTCAATCTGCTCGTATGGAAACATGACGGATTTGGTCCAAAATGCTACTTTCATTCATTTTCATTCTTTTCATAATATATTGTTGGGAGTGGGATTTATGCATAGAAGACATGTCAAAGTGCTATAATGATGCCACCTTTATATGAGAAATAAAACATGTGATTCTCTTCAGCTGTTATTTTTTTCAAAGTTCTTTATATCTAAAACTGTTACAAATGTACATTTGAAAGGAAACTCCTCATGTATGAAAGATTTTTGAAAGGTTTATGAAATATTTATGAATGGCTAGATACGTTGTTGCTGTTAGTTTAACAAAATATTTCTCATTTTGTTAGTCCCTTTGGCCCATTTTTGTTGATTCTTTCTTCATGAAATTTTTAAACAGTGTAAACAACAGCTGATGTTAACAGCTGTTATTTATGGATTTTCACCATAAAACTAAGTGCACATCTCCTACAGAGACCACACTTTTTAATTAATCTGTCTATCTATCTATCTATCTGTCTGTCTGTCTGTCTATCAATCAATCAATCAATCAATCTATCTATCTGTCTGTCTATCTATCTATCTACCTATCAGTCAATCAATCAATCTATCTATCTATCTACCTATCAATCAATCAATCTACCTATCTATCTATCTATCTATCTATCTATCTGTCTGTCTGTCTGTCTGTCTGTCTGTCTGTCTGTCTATTTATTTACCTATCTATTTATTTATGTTTGTTTATTTGTAGACAAATCGTGGGACCCTGCACAGAACTTGTGAAATTCATACCAGAACCATAATTCTACTCAGTGTTTTTCTGCACTTTCTTCTGGGGAAAGAATTTATCTGCTCAGGTGAACAAAGTTGGCGCAGCCTGTGAAGTTGAAATGTGTAGATGCAATTTCAATGATGCCAGCTTGCCTGTGCAACCGTGGCGCCCCCTGCTTCCTCCAGTCTGTCTCCGAGGTCCTCTAGATCACGGGACAGATCCACTCGCTGCTTTTCCACCTTAGAAAAGAAGACACAGTTAAACTAATGATTAGGACGCCTGGCAGGACGAAATGCGCTGGAGTGAAATAAACAGAGTCATATACCTTCGCTCTTATTGCCCTCTCTGCCTCCAGTTCCTCCTCAAGCTCCTCAATGCGGGCCTGGGTGACAGAAAAATATGTCAGCTGAATTGCAGGGAAATAGCAGTCATTTATTTTCTTGGCATAATGGTTTTTATTAGAAACAGAAGACAGCAGAAATGAAGGCAAAAGCTTATCAGAAAGAAAACCTGGTGCTCTTTGAGCTTCCTGTGCAGAGTGGTGCTGAGAGATTGCTCATCCTCCAGCTTTGCATTCAAATGGTTAATTTCCATATCCCTCCTGAAATTACAACAATTTCATTAAAACATGTTCTTCAGACCCATAGTAATGGTGTAGATTACATTTTGCAAAATCTGTTTTGTTCGTACTTTCTGACAACTTCCTCCAGATCAATTTTCGCTCTCTCCATATCATTGAGATTATCGATGGTCATCTTCAAGTCAGCCTCTGCTTTGCGTCTGGCTTTCTCCACCTCTCCTCGAATTTTCTTCTCCTGTTCCCAGCTGTCTTCCAACTAAACAGACAGTAATTGAATTGTTACACGGCGCAAATCTTTATGTCTTGGTTTTCTGAGTCCCAAAACTCACCTCATGCACTTGAGTGGTGAGCTTGCTGTTGGTTTTGGTGAGGTGATTTACTTTATCTTCCTCTGCTTGAAGGTCATCCAGAGTTTTCTGAAGATGGAAGCATACATTGGTATGACTTAATATGGCAAGGTTTGTGGAATATTTTTTTTTGGGGGGGACGACATGTGGTAGGGCCTAACCTGTTGCAGTTCTTCCAGAACCTTCTTTTCTTTTTGGAACTTGGTGATGGTATCATCCCTCTGACCAAGCTCTATTGTCAGAGAACGGACTTTGGTGTCCAGCCCCTGCATGCCACAAGTGGTACTCATTAAAGTGCTGCTTTTCAAATCACAACATATTTGCTTGCTTTTATTTCTGTAGGTGTATCTGTTACAGCTGTGTTACACACTTCCAGAATTGCCAGATTTCCAAGAGTTTCGAAACATTTGGATAAAGACACCCTCGCTTTTCACCTGTTTTTCCTTCTCTGACTTTGCCAGAGTAGATTCCAAGCCTTCAAGGTCTCTCTTCAGATCCATCAGCTCTCCCTCCAGCTTGCGTTTCTGAGCACTCAGTGCTGTTGCAGCACCCTCCTCCTCCTCCAACCTTTCTTTCATATCCTGGATCTGCTCCTCCATGTGCACCTTCTGTTTCATCAGCTGGTTACAGCGATCCTCCGCATCTGCTATGGTGTCTTGTTCCTATGAGTGGGGGGTAAATTTATCATTTCCATTTGAATTCTCCCTCCACTCATTTTTTAATATCATGATAATACACCCATCTTGGACTTACAGCTACTAGGGCTAAGGCCAAATCACTCTTTTCTTTGGAAAGAGTGACTAGTTTTTCATCAAGCTCTTTGAGCTTCTCAGTCATTTCTGCTGCTTTTTCAAGCGCAACCCGTAATTCTTCCTCCTTGGCTTTCAGCTCGTCCTCCTGACGAGCGACGTGGAGCAAAGGCTTAACCTAAAGAGAACAAAAATAAACAATTGAAGGAGGGCGAAAATGTAGAAAAATAGGCAAAGCCTTATATTGCTTATATTGATAGCTTATATTGACCTTTGTGTAGAGTTTCCACCACCCCCAGTACCGGAGCTGAAGGAACTTCCTCACATTTCGCTGCATGGCAATGAGAGCAATTCTGAAAAAAACAGACTAGGTGAGACATAAGGCCCTGTCTCATGGGACAGCACTTTTTTAGTCAAAGAACTTATACATATAATATATATATATAAACACTGTTAATGTTTCATAAAGTAGTATTCACTTTTGCATTCATATAGTGCATAGTTCTTAATCTACTTTTTTTTTGTGATGTCACAACCACCAACCCACTCACATAAGAGCTTATTCAGCCTACAACAGGTTGCCACTGCCCATTTATACTAAAGCTAGGGATGTTTTGGCTTAGACTGCTTGTTGAATGAGGTATAATCTGAGGAGGGCAATAGGTAATTTATATATATATATATATATATATATCAGTCTTGAAGGCACAGTACTTAAGGTACAGTAAAAAAAAAAAAAAAACAGCCTGTTTAACAGAGAGGATAAAGAGAGGTTGATCTTTTTGGTGCATACATCACATAAACTTTGTAACACAAATGTAGAATATGGGCCCTTTAAACTCAAAAACAGAAAAGCCTTTAAAAGCAAAATAGGAAATGTTGTGAATGCTGACTGACCTTCTGTCAAGCATCTTCTTAAACTCAATTCTCATGAGCGTTCCTCTAAGACGGGCCTGGAGCATGGTCATGATCTTAGCCAGCCGCTCATCCCGCATGTCTTCTAGCTTGGCTAGCACTCCAGCACGGAAGAACACCTGCAATATTAATATATATTAATACATCACATACTTCATAACTGTTCTGCAGTCAGGTATTAGGTCCAGCATTATGTTCCTATGGTCATACCTTGGTGTGTCCGATCTTGTACTCCGTATTGTCCAGCTCAATCGATTCCAAAATCAACTCGGAAGCTTTTTTGTTGTCCACAAATCCCTTAGGGATGACATTTGGGTTCAGGATGTGATACCTGTGAAAAATGACATACAACAGAGTCCATGGAAAATGCTTTGAAGCTCTTTTAGTTTAGACTTCCGGTGGAATTTAACATCAAACAGAAACTTTGGAGAAAGAAGAGGAAGAGAGTTGAGCATTGCACGAGTGATATTTGAATGAAGTCAATTAATAATCGAAACCTCTAGTGCATAATCTAATATTTTCTATTATGAAATAATCTAGCATGTTTGTCATATCCAAATATAATGGTATGTAGTTTGTTACTATTTTTCTCACTACAAAACACTTAACTGACAATACTCTGACAATTAAAGATATGAAATAGGTAGCATAAATCTGAAACTTAAGATTAAAATAACACTAAAATAATGTCAGAGTAATTTTATGGAACATTTATTATGCTTTTAATTGTATTATTTTGATGAACTTTATACTGAATCGTATTGTGTAGGGTTCTGTCAATGCAAACGAATCATGTAGAGCCAGTGCACATAATTAAAAAAGATATTTTTTCAGTGTGGGTGTAAATCCATCTAAAGGTCAGTAATTAGTCACAGTTGCATAAGAGGCTGTATGAGAGAGGAATACCTCTGCTTAAACTCAGGGTACTGTAATCTATTGGGAAAGCCTTTTCTGCAAATGCGGATTCCCTCGAGGACACCGTTGCAGGCCAGCTGGTGCAGGATTAATTTTGCGTCACAAACACCTGGTCGAACACAGTGGATTACGTAAGCACTCTAAAGCACAGGGATGATACCTTGATTACACATCTCCATTAGATGAGATAAGAGGAGCCGTAGTGTTCTGCAGTATTTGATCATTTTATGTTTCATATTTACCAGATTGCTTGAATTCGTTGGGAACGATGCAGCGCACAAAGTGGGGTGCCGTGCTTCGCAGGGTGCTCATCAGTTTGTTCAGCTGCTCCTAATCAGTGACAGGGAACCACAGTAAGAGACAGAAGAGTGAATTCTGTTTCATAATGGTGAAATATGAGGACCTATCCTTTTAATCAGTGTAAATTCTAGTACCCTGTAGAATGCAGATACAGTCTGGAAGGAAGAGCCCTTTTTCTGTTTCTTGGATCCCGCAGCAGCTTCCTCTTCTTTGAAGAGGTGAGCGAGCAGAGACATGGAGGACTTCTGGTACAGGCCTACCACTGTTTCATTCAGGGGATCCTTATTCTTCTCTAACCAGCCTGCAATGTTGTATCCCACCTGAATTTTTAGAGTAAAAAAGTATGTAGAGTAAAATCTCAAATAATCCCAAATAAATCTCTACATGTAAAAAAAAAAGAAAAAAAAGTACATCTGAAAGTTGACTCACAGTGCCAGCATAGTGAATCAATTCAAAGTGCACCTCTGGACCTTTCCTCCCACCTTTTGGTTTGAGAAAGTTAGCAGACTTGCCCAGATGATTGTCATACAAGGCGGTCTTGAAGGTGACATCTGTGGCCTTGGGGAACACACATTGCTCCTCAAGGATGGAAAAGATCCCCATTGGCTGGAATACAAAGGAAAATTAGTAAGTGAGAATATGCTGAAGAACTGGGGAAATGAGTTATTTTTGGCACAGATTCCTCATAACTACAGGCAGACTGAAATCCGATTCAGTTAAAGCTTGCTAACCTTTTCCAGCAGCTCAATACAGGCCTGCAGGTCGAGCCCAAAATCTATAAAGACCCATTCTATTCCCTCTTTCTTGTATTCCTCCTGCTCCAGGACGAACATGTGATGGTTGAAAAACTGTTGCAGTTTTTCATTCGTGAAGTTGATGCACAGCTGCTCAAAGCTATTAAACTGTGAAAGAAATGCCAGAAAATCAAATCGGAGATATAAAACTCAGTTCAGCATGACTACGCACAATATCTGTAGTTACCTCAAAGATTTCAAAGCCAGCAATATCTAGGACTCCAATGAAATACTGGCGCTGCATCTTTGTGTCCAGTGTTTTGTTGATTCGGTTCACCATCCACTTAAACATTCTGTCGTAGATGGCTTTAGCCAGAGCTCCGATGGAGTAGACGCATTGGTCCTGGTTCTGACTTTTGGTCACCAACTCATTTCCAACTTTAACACGAGGCCTGGTGATGCCCTTCTGCAGATCTCCAGAATTGATCCCCATAAGGTGGGCAACTTTGTCAGCCACTGAAAAACAGCCCTTAAATTAAACAGCCTTTAAACTATATGGGCCACTCTCATAAGAACATAACCTTCTAGTTTCAGTGCACTAAATTTTAAACGCTGAGTTGGCTTTAAAACCAAAAAACTAAATAAAGAAATGCAAGTTAAGTCTACAAATTGATTTTAACTGTTAAGTCAAGTGGCTCCAAACATTTGATGCTCAGAATCAAAAATTGATATTTTCAAGTTATATTTTGTTCTCATTTTGTTCCATACCTGTTCCCAACACATGAGTAAAATTTCAGCTTGTATTGACTTTGTAGTTTATAATATGCAATGTAGTTAATGAATAATTCTAATGAGTTACTGAATAATAAAGCCTTAAGATTAATTACTGAATAATAAGCGCTGGATTCAAGGTGTGTGCGCACCCTCAGTTGTGTCAACATCCGCCTGCTCTTCTCTTGGTTTTTGCTTGAACTTCATGTTACCAAAGTGCATTATGCCCCCAGTTAGTTTGTAGATGCTCATTTTCTCCTCCGCAGTGAAGCCAAGCACATCAAACGCCATCTTTAAATGTGAGAAAAACAAAATATGTCACTTAAAGTACTGAACAGTCTTTTTGTTAGATGTTGCTAATGACACATTTGGGCTTACATCAGTTAGAGTCAGTTCTTCACCATCGTCCATGTTATCCACCACAGTGACTCCCTGGCAGATCCAAACATACTGCTTTGGTTCAGCGACCAGAAGGAGCGCCTCTGTAAACCAAGAAATGGTTAACATCTGTGGGAATGTAAAGTGTAGTCAAAAAGTAATGTGAGTGTTTCTGTTTTTCTGACTCTGCGCTCCAGCACACTTGGTTTAGAATTAAACATATGCCATGAAGTTAAAGAATGTCAGCTGTTAACTGATATGGTTTTCTTTTATGTTGGGTTCAAATAGGAATCCTCTACACTCTACATTAAAATAATAGTGCCAAAATGGGTTCTTTGTGTGATGCCACTGAAAAACCATTTTTGAATCCCTAAAACATCTTTCAGTAGACGGTTCTTAAAAGAACCATTTTTGTAAATGAGACTTGTAAGTGTGAAGAACCTTTCTGAAGTTGAACAAATAATTTGAAGATGATAAAAATGTTCTTACAAGAACCTTTAAATCGGTAAAGAATCTTTACACAATTAGAACATTCTTTAAACCTTCAAAATGTTATTCACATATTATATATATATATATATATATATAAATGTTCATTCGGGTATTTAAAATGGTTCTATGATGGCACGGAACAAAAGAAATTAAAGACTCATTTGACCTGAGTGATTCACTTGGCTTGTCAGGAGCATTTTAGTGAAGATGTACAATGTGTAGTGAGGTCAGTGAGTCACAGACTAAGGGCAGCCATTCCAAATACAAGGATTCAATACCAAAAAATATTTTCAGATGATACAGCGATAGTGTTATATAAATTGTATTAATTACTGTACTGATCATCCAACATAGATGAGCATTCAATTAATTTTATCCTGGCATTTCCCACTTGTTGGATTTTCAGCAAAAGCTACAAAAAACGTGTCACAGACCAAGTAAACGGCACCGTATCACTTAGTTACTATAATAAATGTGTCCAATAATACTGTATCACACTTACCCAGCAGCTCTGGCTTCTTCCCTGACAGAAGCTGGTAGAAGATGTGATAGCCGCGCTCCGCTGCTTGCTGTGAAATCACTCGGGATTTCTCTAATAGATCTTCATGCAAAAAATATTACATACATATGTATGCAACATTTCTACAATGTTACAAAACACTTGCCAAAACAGTATGAAGCACAAAGTACATTTCAGACACTTACAACTCTCAATATCGGCACCAGCCAGCTTAGCTGTTGGCCCAAAATGGATTCGGATAAATTTTCCCTAAAACAAACAGAACGTATTCAGAAGAAAAAAAAGCAGATGATATTTCTGTAGTATTGAAAACTAAGCACAAAGATTACTCACAAATCGAGAAGAGTTGTTGTTTCTTGTGGTTTTGGCATTACCAAATGCCTCCAAGACTGGGTTAGCCTGGATGATTTGATCCTCCAGGGAGCGCTGTGAAAAGATATTTTAAACATTGTTAATAAACTCCATCATTATCAACATGTGTTGAACGAGAGCCAGGATATGAAGGCTGAGGTAGTATCATGTTCCAAACGCGAAGATCAAACACATTTGCTTGCCTTGGAATCTGGAGCCTGCTTTCCTCCAGTGGCACCCACGTTGGCAAAATACTGGATGACCTTTTTGGTGTTCTCAGTCTTGCCTGCACCGGATTCTCCACTAGGAATAAGTATGTTTTTTTTATTGGTTATTAGAGAAGTATTTGAACATTTGAACAATCTTCATGTCGGAAAGTATTTCAAAGTTATGAACTGTGAATTTGGGCATCTTGATGCTAAATAATGGCATATAGGGCTATTGGAGTTATGACCATACTCTGGACTCACTGTTACAGTGAATACTTACGTGATCAGCATTGACTGGTTCTCATGCTCTAAAATTGGAGATGATAAGGACAATACATTCATTTAGTTTTATGTCACATTTTCTAGCGGGAATACTATGTTGTGAAATGTGTTGTGTGTAATTTGTCCAGTTGAAATCAATTTGCCGTTTTGACACCTACCCATCATCATGTCGTGGTATGCATTGTCAGAGATGGAGAAAAGATGAGGAGGGACTTCATTGCGCTTCTTTCCCTTGTACAACTGAGCAACTTTTGCTCCATAAATTGGAAGCCATTTATAGGGGTTGACGGTTACACAGAAGAGCCCGGAGTAGGTCTGCAGAACACAAACAGGTGTTTTTATGCATATTTTTAATCTCTGTCGTAGACTGTTTTGTTTGTACAACAGGTGAGAGATGGGAAGAAGAACTTTGGACTCACATAGATTCTCATATGGACGTAGCGTGAGCGAAGGTTCTCCAACACGCTGGCCTCATTCAGAAAGGTCAGGTTCGCCATGTCGCTGGCCTGATAAAACTTTGGAGGATTCATTTGTTGCATGTCATCCTTTTTTAAAGTGACTGTCTGGTGTAGGAAAAAATGGTAAATCAGCACTGTGGACCTTAAGATAAGATTTCTGACCTAAGTTTAGCTTTACAGGACTAAGTTTAGCTTTACAGGACTAAGACACAGAAGTGAACTACTCAAGCACTGATGTACGTCGCTCTGGATAAGAGCGTCAGCTAAATGCCGTAAATGTAAATGTAAATTTCTGTCAAGCAGTAAATTAAATCTTAGCCTTTGGAAATGTGAAAGCATGAACATCGAGTGAACATACTGTGTTTTTGACCGTCTTCACTGTGACTTTGTCACCATCCTCGGACTGGATCTCTCCTGCAATGAAGCCCTCCTTCTCGTCTCTCACCCAGCAGGACTTCTTGATGTCATAGGACTTGTTCATAGCCTCCAGCCTCTCCTTTTCTGAAGGAGCCAGGAAGGGCATGGGATCCACATCATCCCCACACTCACCTTTGTAGGCACCCGGCATGGTGGCTCAGTTTTTCCACACCCACACTGGCCAGTCAAAGTGGGGGTTCCACTCAGGCAGCTGCAATATTAGAGATGCCAACTTCAGAAGATGCTCAAAACAGTGGTTTCCAACCCTGTTCTTGGAGCATGCATGCCCTACACATTTAGTGTTTTACTGCATTCTGAGTTCTTTCACATCTACTTTAACTTATAAAAGGTCCTGTTAAGTAGCTGATTTGTTGGATCTGAATTAGATTACAGAAACACCAAACTTTATAAAAGGGAGACTCCTGGACGATCAATAAGAACCACTTGCTTAAAACATCAAGAAAAGGTTAAAAAGGATTAAGAAAAAACAGCAGTTTAGATACAGTTAAGCAAATAGACAAAAATAGAATAAAACCTAATGTTTCCAAAATGGTAACTTCACAGGAGAGGAAAATTATTAATGTAGTTTTAAAGTCACTAGATTCTTTTTCAACTCACTTTCTACCATTTCCATTGGTCCATTCATCATGAACTAACAACAAAAATCTAACTTTATGGCTTTTGTGCCAGGAGCAATGAAATGTGCTGAAAAATGCTAATGACAGTTTGTTTAAAGTTCAGTAGTCAGTTCTGTATGCTTACTTACCAGAGCACGAGACAGTGAGAGAACGCTTGCTGATGCAGATGCGAATTCTGGAGATGCTGTTATATATGAGCAGTGGGTGTCCTGATTTGGTCATAACTATTAAGAAAGTCATTACCCATAGGCTGGAACAGTTCTATCAAGGGAAACTTAGCTGATTGCTTTGAGTTAGGGGAACACACACCCTGACCTTTTAGGGTAAGCAAGAAACAAAACGCATCCTTTTCCTCAGAGACATGATACATTAGTAATTAAAAGAGTAGAAATGAAGACTTAAAGGAAGCTGAAACAAAAAACTTTATTCGTAAGCCTTTCCGTTTCTTTAACCTGGTGCAACTGATCAAGTTTTATGAACATCTGAAGCAGTGAATACCATATTGGCTGTTGTTGGCTTGTGTTTGGTTTTATAATAACGGACTGATTGCAACCGTGACATTTACATTTACATTACATTCATTTGGCAGATGCTTTTACCCAAAACACTGAAGTTTCGGGACAGTGTGAGAACCAGAGGAGAGTTCTAAGTACTAAAATCCTTGTGTGAGGAGATGCTCTCTGAGTTCAAACTGAAAATGATTTTGTCTGGGATTTTATGTGTTAATTTATTCACTCATAGTATGTAAAAGTCATTCATAAAACTCTCAAACAATCACATATCACTTAAAAACAGGGATCTGTTTTATTGATACACAACACTGTTTTATCATAATTATTGAAACTGTGGTAATGTTTAACTGACATGTCCTTTGAACAGCGTGTGCATTTAAATTACAATTAAAAAATAGATTAAATAAGAAGTCATCATTTTACACTGGACTGGGTGGGTGGGAGGGGGGGGGGTCATGGTGCTGCAGTTTTACCACAGCTGTGCTGTAAGGCAAAACATGACAGAAACATTTGTCTCTGATATCTGGCTTGTAATGTCAGCGTGTTGGGTTAATCCCGAACACTCCGGCAAAATGCCGCTAAATGCTCCCCACCAAGCCTGTGCGGACATAAGAGGGGATCATTAAGCGTGGTAACCCAAAGCTGTGAACACACAGTCTGTTCCCTGGCTACACTGCAGATAGAGTATTCTTGACAGGTTCACGCATCATTTAAGCATCCAGATTTGGCAGAGAACTAACGTGAGGTTATATTTGACTTCTTAATGCGAGTGTACGCACAGAGGCTCAACTCCACTGGGACAAAGCCCAGGATAATTTTATGGCTGCCACTTGGCAAGTGCTGAGTGAAATGAATATACACGGCAAACAATTAGAGGCAGCCACTGATGGAGCTTAAGCCTCGGTATATCATTAATGGATTATCACCAGGGAAAAGTCTTATTGCTGGAATTTTCCATGTAAGATAGTATGACAGCTTCTCCTTCTGCTGGTCTGTAGCAACAGAGAGTGGAAATCTAATTGTGAACATGGTTTTATTTAATGCTAATGTGCAATAGCCTGGTTTTATCCACCCAGAGTATGAACGCTGATCCAGGATCAGTTTATACCTTATACATAATGCTCATCATGATGGGCCAGTGATTTTTGGCCTTACCTCACATAACTCAGTCTTATTCAATTCAAGACCTGAGGATCAAACATAGTTCATTTCTGGAAAAAAAAAAAATCACTTTCTGATGACAAAAATGAAATGACTACCTTTATAGCTTCGTACAATTTCCTCAGAGATGCACTAACATAGAGGAGGGACTCATTCATTATGTAAGAAAGAAACGAGACGTGTTTGAGCAGTTAAAAAAAAATATATATATATATATAACAGTAACATACATGTGGTCATGAGTGTTCAAGTTCCATCGTTCAGTCTCAGCCAAAACATTCTCACACACAGATTTTCAAACAGCCTGCTAGGGCAGAGTGTTCTTTCCTAACAAGGTTGTTTTCCTCCTTATCTAATTTCACCTCTCTCAGGCTCCCTTGCAACCGAACTTACTGACCCTCTTACAGATGCCTTATCATTTACTGCACATAGGTACTCTCATAAGCCAACAAGCATGATTACAGAGCACACACTATATAATACGATCCAATATGTAAAAGTAAACCCATAATCTGCATGCAAAGATTTCCACACTGGATGCAGATTACAGTATTGCAGTACAGTAGCTGGTCTGAAAAACTACCGGGCAGAAAAAAAAAGAAAATGTTGCCTTGTGATGAAGTAAAACTATTAGACACTGTTACTGCTGAAGGGATCATCATGTGATTTAGATGCTACGGTTTTGACACTGTTCTGTTTGCATCTGCTATCTTACTAGCCTTCAGTCACTAATTCATTGAGCTGGAAACCGCTTCTAATGTGAAAATAGTTCTGTGGACCCTCATACTCCAAATCTTCTAATGTTAGACACATTAGGTAAATATGACGGCTATCTAGTTAGAATAATCATATTACTTAGTAATTAGGTTTACTTATACTTATTGTTATCACGATAAACTTGGCCACAGTGTGCTTTTCTGAGCACACTGTGAATGTTGTCTGTACAAAACACTGAGCAGTTTCACTCTAAACAGAGGGTCAGTTCTGTTTAGCTGGATTAGTCCATACTGTTTAAAGCCCAGTATGAAACCAGCAACTAAAACCATTTAATCGTTTATATAAAAATTAAATGACAGAAAAACACCTGTTAAACCTCAGAAAACATAAAATTGTTATACATATATCATGTACTGATGTAAGCTTGCAATATATTTTTGCAGTATAGCCCACCCCTAATTCAAGTGTTAGTGAATGATGAGGGTAGTTTAAGTGTATAGGCTACCGGCTCATGTCAGTTAATAGAATATTGGCACAGGAGACGAACTCAGGAGGGAAAAATTCAGGGATGGGATCTTTATTTTTTGGTGTAATGTGTGTCATTAAAAAAAAAAAAAAGATTAAATCAGGCAAAAACCTGACTCTACTTTCAGAACCCTGGTTCTACTGTGTCTTAACTTGAAGCTACTATAATTAATTACAGCCTCACCTCCAGTAGATGGCAGAGTTGAGCTGCATCGAGATTTCCAGTAATTAACCAGTTAACAGAGACATCCTTTCAAATTTTCTGATTCTAATCTGTTTCAGTTGGTCTGTTTAAACTGTATTTTGTTATCTACCAGCTACTGTGTGGGATGTCCTTCAAGACAAAGACTAAATACCTCACAATGGTTTAATAACAGCTAGTAAAACACATTTTTTCTTGATACAACTGTGATCTGCTCTTGCAGCCCTGCAGTTTTAAAAAAGGAAAGAATTGTTTTCTTCCAATAATGGCTCTGAGCGTGCAAACAAACAATCCGTGACGTGAAAAACAACACTATAAGGCTGTAAATGAGTCGGCTAGGCTTTTATTATTATAGTTTGCAGAAGACCCTCGTGTTGTGGCTCCTGATGGGGAACTTGGCAAATGGAGCGTCTAAATGAGGCTGTCTTCAAGACAGGCACAGCATCACTAAAAGCAGCTTTACAAACCCTGATTGTAGTTTTAACACTTCATTAAACAGTGGATAACCTAATGGCCACAATGCATTTGCATGAATGTCTGCTACTGCACTGTGAGTTTTTCTCTGGGCTGAAGAAGAAAAAGACCGAGCTACTGATCTGTTTACCCTTTATGGGCTAAATGAAGTAATTTATGATGTCAAACCAAAAGGCCCAAAGTCAGCCCATGACTGTTGCTCCTGTTTTGCTGTTTAGTTTCATTATGTGGTTAAATGTCACAATCTGCTAATCCAGATCTTACGATCTGAGAGATTTCTAAAAGCTTCCAGATGAACTGGAGTTGTGCGGTTCACTAATCCTGTTCGTGTGAATGTTCAAACATTTTGCCTTCACTCTGCTTCACTAGTGGGCAATAAAATGACCTGAATGTTTCCAGGCCCTGCTGCACTGTGGCACTGCCAAGGCATGTCTGTCTCAGTCAGGGTTAAACACCCTACAAATTAAAAAAACAATATTTGTTGTGTGTGTGTGTGTGTGCGCGCGTGTTTCTGGTGTGTACAGATAACTAATTATGCCCTGTGATACCAAAGTATTTGCCTATTTGTTTTGAAGGATTTAAGGCAGTGGAGCTCCAGAGTTCATTAGTGGCCAGAGTCCTGTGTGGATTTGCTTCTTTAAGAACCTCTTGTTCCTGATTGTTAATTCCATTAAACCTCATGCTCTGCTGTATCTTACATTTGCGCTCTTGTATTTCGCTCTTCAGGTGTGCTTGAATCAAAATGCATTTTGAATTTCTGGTGAGTTATTGTCTAAACTAACATGCTGAATCCAGCTGCAAATTTTTATTTGTTTAGTGCTGCAGAATAGACAGTGGCAACACAGGTTTAATTATTAGATTAAATAGAGATATAATAATAACACTGTTCAACATAGCCGATGCTGGAATCCTTACAGTTATGTTGTGTTGCTTTAGATGAAAATACCTACATACATATACTATATGGCAAAAAGTATTGGGACGCCTGACCATTACTACAACATGGACTTCAATGACATTGCATTAAAATACACAGACTGTAATATGGAGTTGGTTTGTGCCCATTCATTCTGTAGTGCATTTATGAGGTCAGGCACTGATGCTGGACAAGAAGGCCTGGCTCACAATCTCCGTTCCAGTTAATGTTGTATGTGGCTGAGGTCCAGGCTCTGAAAAAAAAGGCCTTTCCCAAACTGTGTCCACAACGTTGGAAGCATGATAGTGTTGTCCAAAATGTCTTGGTATGCTGAAGCATTAAGATTAAGCCCTTCGCTGGAAGTAAACGGCCTAGCCCAAACCCTGAAAAACAGGTGTGTCCCAATACCTTTGTCCTTATAGTGTACATACATACATACATATAACAAAAAAAAAACAAAAATAAAATGATTACTGCGTTCAAGATCAATAGAGTGTGGGAAATTGGTTAGTATGGCATACTTTATAAAAAAAAATCTGTCAGCCGAGGCTTACTACTGTATTAGTTAAAACGTACATTTTTGGTGGAAAAAGATGAAAGGGGCCACCTTTCAGCCCCACAGACACATGAGGACCTGCGCGTGCACGCGCACGCGCACGTCCTTGCCGTGCTCGCGTGATGTCACGACGCCGAGGAGCTCGAAAATGTTAGCCGAGGTGGTTAAATCTGGAGGAGACGGGGGGATCTGCTAGACGGAAATAATATAAATTTCCCGTCGAGGAACGCCCGGATAAATCTCGCCTTTCTGAAGGGCAGGCCTTTAAACATCGAGCCTGGCGTCGGGTGAACGCGTCGGGGACTTTCCTGAGAGAAAGTTGGAGTGATATTTTCTGGAGGAGTGATGTCGAACCCGGGGACTCGGAGGAACGGATCAAGCATTAAAATCAGACTGACAGGTACAAATAACTGAACGCTAACACACCCTATAGCACCTCTCTGCAGTTTTTACAGTTCTTGTCTATTTTTGGCGAGGGTTTTTGTATCACTCAGTGTATTATAATGTTAGGTTTCACGGCTCTTAATGAGTGGAGGGCTAGCCGAAGCCCTGAACATAGTTAGCCAACGGCTAATGCAGGCTAGTAGAAACACAGTTATGGATGTGCTAGTGTTAGCTTAGCCACTGAAGAGGATCTCACACTCAGACAAGTAACGCCACAAAAAGTGTTATTATGTGGAGTCTTTTGGAGTACATAAATATGTGAGGAGCTGGGGTTGCTGTATTAGCCTCACAAATTGAGTAAAATTGCCCCTTTGTCTTAAAGCGATGGCTGGTTTGTTAACCTTAGCTAAGCTGGCTAGCAATTAGGGTGAGCCCTTTTGCTTCAAAACATTTTGAAACACTGAAGGCAGTCGTTTTTCTTTATAGTTTATAGCAGCTGTACCTGGATTACTAGCTCTTGTTCTGATTTGCTGCCCATTAACTTGTCAGTGAGCTCAGAACAGATTATAATAGATATCAACAAATATCATTTTAAGACTGAAAGAAAATTATAATATTAGGATGTTTTGGTTAAAGTTGATAACTGGTAAAGTTGTCGACGTTCAGAGTACTTTAACAGCTAGCCAAAGTTTCTCATTCAGATTTTAAAAAGGGAATCCTCTTGAAATGCAGTGTAAAACTGAAGGCATGGTGGAGTTGTTAGCAGATTAAGAACAGTCGAAGCTGCTGGCCTGTTGAGGTTATAACAGTTGTTTTAGGACCACGTGAGGGTGGTTTTGTCTTGTTTTTTTCCCAAAAAATTTGCCATTTGTTTAATTATTTGTTTTAAAGTAAGTCCAATACAAAAAGCAAGCTGCCAAAAATTTATATTAACCGATTCATTGAAGATCAGAAGTATATAGTAAATTTAATACCTTATTGGATGTTCTGCTTTGTAAATTTTAAGGCTTTATTTGACAGATAGCTTGTGCTAATACAATCAGTATTGGTCTCTTTTTTTTTTTTAATGAAATGGCTTTTTTGTTGATTTGTTGACTTTTTTTCTCTATTGCACTGAAAAAGATTTTCAAAACATGTGACTTCTGTTTTGAAACAATAATTTGTTGTCCAACATGAAACCCTGTGTGTGTGTGTGTAGGGCGCAGTACTTGCAGAGTACAAAAGTATTTTGTTTCATCTCTAATAGCTGTGGCCTGCGTGCACATTTAAAAGAATCAGAAAACTATTGATCCTGGAGGAAACTGCTTAAATGATGGTGATGGTGGTGTCTCGATTTTCTTCTTTAGTTTTGTACTGACACTAAGATTCTCATACCTTCCACTACTATCTAGCAATTAGCTGTCATTTTGACTTGGACTTCTACCATATTTGTATAAAAGTCAATATATAAGCTGGGCTGATTTGAGCTGAGGGGGAAATGGTGTAATGTAACATTTTTTGGTCAGCCAGTCAATTAATGTAAAACACTTCCAGTTTTGTAGATGACTGTGTTCCTATTTGTGCGGTTAATAACAGACTTTGCATCACCTTAAGGGCAAACAGTCTAGTACTTGGAAGTTGTGTGTCCATGTTATGGCTTTATGTCGTCCCACAGTGTTGACATTTAACACCTTTTGCTCTTTTGTCTTCTGCCTCCCCCGCCTGACTTCAGTCTGTGAAATTGTGCTTTTGGCCATCAATGAGGGGTAAAAGGGGGAGGGAAAAAAAGACCACTGCAGAGTGTAGAGCACAATGCCCAAGATGCATTCCTCCACAAAAGGGGAGATTGTTGGAAGATTGAATTATAGTGTTTTCTGAATTCCTGTCCCTCACAGACACAAAGAGTGTCTGTTTTTTGATACTGTATGGGATTTCAATTTTACAGTTGCTGACTAGGATGGGAAAATGAAGTGCCTTCAAGTGCAGCAGTGTTTCTGGATAGGTGTTGCATGAAGAAAAAAGACATTTTCCCCAGCTTTAGAATTGGCTGAATTTCCTGAATTCCTTGGACTCCTGGCTGGATTTTATAGTTTTGTTTCCTTGCTGTCTTTAGGCAGGCTAGGTATTTCCCCACAACAGGAAGTGTTGGATTATTATTATTGCATTCATGTGTATATTTGTACTGCCAGTCACAAGGCAAACATAAATAATTTGTAAAGATAAATACTGAAATGAGGAGAAAATGTTTCCAAGTCACTAACACCTCATTTAAAAAAAAAAAAGAACACCTGAATTGATTTTATTGGGATTTGTGGCCACAGCCTTTTCTGCGAAAACATGTGGCACTGAGCTGGAGGCAGCCGTGAGTAATTACAACTAGAAAGGAAATCCTGCAAAAAAAATCCCTTCTTTCTATTCAGTTTCCCTACTTCTGCAGAACTCTCTGAAGCAAACAGCCTTGACTGCAGTTTAGTGATTGGAGAGGTCCATGTACTTATGAGGAAAGAAAGAAGAATATCTTTTATCTCACACTTTTGTGTGTTTATCAGGGCTGATGGTTCCCTCTGAAGGTTTTCTGTTTTCTTCTGTTGCCCTGCAGTGGGTTTCAGCCCTGGGGATTGGGGGGATTAATGGAGCGGTTTCACGGTTATTGTTGTGTTAATGTACAAGAGGGCCTGGATGCAGCTATGCAAGAATGTAAAGCCCTGGTAACCAAAATATTCTTAAACTCTCTCTCACTCTCTCAGACACACAGAGAACAAGGAAGTACATAAAGCTCTTAATCACTCAAACTTGGGAGGGATAATGCATTGTGGCTTGCTTGTCACTGCTAAACAGCTGTGTTTACCTTAATGTGTTGGCCAGATGCTGGTGTCTGTGACCTAGACCTATAAAGCCACAATAGTTAGGAACTGTTTTTCAAGCCTCTGATAAATGGCACATTGCTGTCACAAACAGCATGTCTTTATGTAAATACAGCTTAACACTCATACATTGTAACTGCTGTCACATTATTTCTGGATTAGTTCATTATTATCAAAAGGGGCAAATATTAAATAGCTCTGTTTTATTTCTGTGTAAGGACCAGGATAAGACTAATTGAAACATTTCCTTAAAAAGACGTTCTAAAATTAAACCTAATCTGTATTTTTATACTTATTGTGTATTGTGGCCTACTGAATGAAATTTTATGTTTAACAAATAAAGGGTGACTGCCCGTGCAGCGTCAACATGTTTGTGTATGTATGTTAATTATCACACTCTGTAGCTTGTGTACCTTATACGAACCCTGAAGAATAACTCAGCTGTGAATAGCACAGCTGTGATTGATGACAAGGGCAACCAGTCCTCAATACTTGATTGTGTTATCTATTTACCCATCTCTGTTACCAGTTTATTTCTACTCAACTCTAGTAGGCCCACCCAAACAGTGTTTTTAAAATCTCTCTTTCAGTGCTATTAGTGTGGCGTCCCAAAACAGACTCGTACCTCTCAGCCGCCTGACTCACCCCGACTACGTTGGAACAAGTAAACATCTCGACCTCTACTGGTCATAATTAATGTGAAATGGCCTGCTTTAAGTCACAGGTTGTTTTTAAATGGTAGATGCTTTGAATACGTATATAAAAGATTGGGGTTATGCTGAAAAGTCCTGCCAAGCTGTTTCCACACCGCATTGCTAGGTTAGCTGGTTGGTTAATAATTGGAATTTAACACTGAGTGTTTGTTATTTATAGGTTATTTTTATTGTGTTCGTTGCCTAGGCCGCCCTGTCTTAGAACGTTTTGTTTTGATGGAGCTCTACACCAGTGTGATGTGCTCGCATAGTTGGTTCTGACCCAAGTGTGTTCATTTGCATTTATAGTTTTGTTTTTTTTTTTTTGTTGTTGTCTGATCCAGGCTTAGGTTAAGCTCGGTATGAAAAGCTGTAAAATGATGAAGGCAGGGCTCGTGCCAGGTTCCAGGAAGGAGCACAGCAACTGGGTAAGTGGTGGTAGGAAATAGGCTTACTGCGCCTGTGAGGCAGTTTTAGCATGGAAGGGTGGAGAGCTGGGGAATCCTGCTTATTCAGTAAGGAGCCAAGCACGAGTCTACTCTAAACCCTGTCGGGGCTCCAGCATCACATGTAGCCCTGCTGCCTCTGTTTTCCTCTCCTCTTGCTCTCTTGTGCACTCAGCCCATCCCACACTCGGATAGGTCAGGTCCTAGGGAGTGTGTTCATGTTCATGGCTGTGTAGGCATTCAGAGCATGTGGCCCCTCTGACATTCCTCTGTGTGATGTTTAGTCCAGCTGGGGGTGGCTTGTGGGATTGCTGTTAATTATGCAGTCCTCAGTGACTGTCTGCTGCACCGTGCTTCGTAAACTGACACTATTGATCAGGCCTAGGTCATTACCCAGCCTGTTTAAACAGGAGCTGCGTTGGTTTTGAATATGGGAAGAGGAGGTACAAGAGCAGAGGAACAGTCAAGATGGATAGTAACTGTAATTGTTGATGCTGTCGTTCCCAGCTGCACCCCCCCCGGACAAAATATAACATAAAGTGGTTACATTAGTAATACAGTTTTCTATACAAACGGGTTAAAATGCCAGGCTGTCGCTGCAAATAAGAATTTGTTATTAATGTCTTACCTGGTTAAATAAGGGTAAAACTATAATGATGTTAAAATAGAAGAAATTGAAAACTAAAATGATCCCCCAATAGTTTTGACAGTTAAACCAAAAAATGGCCTAACTGAACTACAATGAACAATGTCCGGGCGTAAGATTCTACAATCGAACACCAAAAGGTTAGGAAGATTCAGAAAAGAGAAAATGGTATGAGAATTTAAAATGTATACTGTGATTATCCATGTTGTGATCATGCTTATTATTGATGATTTAGGTACGATATGAACATACACCCTCACTGGTAAACATTGATTATCAAGTTGTGCAGTATTCTTGGCCTAACAGACTTTGATAGAATACGACATATTGTGTTCTAGTGTAGCTCTTGTTCTGATGTACTATTGTTGGGGTGTTGGAGTGCCACTTTTCTCTAGATTAATGTCTCTGCAGTGCACTGTTGAGAGCAGTGTTGAGAACCGCACATGGAAGCTGCTGAAATCTATCAGTCTCACTGTCTGCACTACGGTTCTCAGCCAGCATCAGCTGATGTCTGGATCCGAGTGTTATTACTCACTTACCCTGTACTGACTGAAATTTCCTCGCTTTGAAGAAAGTATTTATCTCAGAAACAATTCTGCAGTCATACTGAATAAACTGCTCCAGATGTGTTTCTTTAAATGTGTCTGGTTCTGTCCCCTGCAGGCTTGTATGAAACATGCTGTTTGTGTTTTAGACAACAACTAAATAAGAAAAGTGCAACCAGCTTGTTTGACCACTGCTGTGCTGGTTTTTGTAAAGTGTTCTGAAAGATGCCCTCCCAGCCATGTTGATCTGTAGTGCAAGTTGCAGACACGACTGTGTTGTTGTAGAACTGTGCTGACTACAACTCTGTGGGGCCTCCAGACAGGATGAAGTGCTCATGTGGAGATTTCAGCCTCTCCTTGCAGCCTCACTGACTCCTGTCCCACACACCTCATCTGGATTTAGGTTACTGCCCTGCACCCAGAGGTCAGCCCCCCCTCTTCCCTTGGACCACCATCTCCCTCATTAGGACACACACGGCGCATTAGGCCGCATTCCTTCCCTGCTGTTGTAAACAAGAAAAGCTGTGTGCTGGGATTTTGCGTTCACTCAGATTTCCCGACTTTTATTTCATTTCAGAGTTTCGTATTTGCAGACAGGGCAGAAAACTAGGCCAGTTTGATCCCCCCCCCACACACACTTTCTGTCTGTCAGTACTATCTTAGCTACTGTCATTGCTGCCCAGAGCAGATTTTCAACTGGGTCTTTTGCTTTCAGCAGTACACACTGTAATAACCAACCAGCCCATCTAGGCAAAAACAGAAATAGTTGATTGTCAGCAGAACAGCTGTTATGGCAGATTCCCCCCCCCCCCCTCATTCAGCTTGTGTTTAATTCTTGCATGTTCCCTGCTAGTTGCTTGATGGCGTTCAGGAACTAATTTGCTTGCTCAAAGCGCCTAGTCAGAGACGACTTTCATAAAGGCCATTTTAGGGAATGCTGTTTGGACACGTGATAGTGATCATTTGGCTGCGCCTCTTATCTGAACATCACTGAATACTAGTAAGCCAGACAGTTACAAGAGCAAACAGGCAGGCATGTGTTTAGCCTCTGGTTGCTGGAAGTAAGGTGTGTGTGTGTGTGGCAGGACCAGCCCTGTGATTAATATGCAGTGCACTGGACTCAGAATGTCCTTCTCCACCGACACCGGCTGACTAAACACATTGCAATGGCATGTGCTCACAGCATGCTGCCATAGTCCTTCTTGCATTGTGCTGGTCTCCCCTCCTTCTGTTCACCCTCAAGGTGTGTCTCAGGTTTCCTTTCTCTTTTGTGGCCTGTTACTAGAGCTTAGGCTGGATGACTCAATTCTGGGGAAGTCTGCCTGGCTGTGGCTCTTCCGGGGGAAACTTGCAGTGCACTCGCAGTGGGCCAACTGACCCACTGATTCTAAGCCCGAGGAAATGTCATGTCCAGTCATGCACGCATGGACGTGCGGCACTCTTAAGGAGCCTCCCGTCTGACAATGCTCATTTGCTCGCTGCTGGATGAGAATGCATTTTTAAAAAGCCCGCAGCGCCTGTGCCGTTTTGTTGACCTTACAAAATGGCTCCCTTTAGTGGAATCTGCATAGCTCTGCTCGAGGATTTTCCTGAGAGAGATTGAGGAAGGAATGAGAAGGTCAGAGGATAACCCTGCAAAAAGCTCATGGATATTTCATTGGTGCTGGGGGCCTAGCAGCTTGTGTTTCAGCCACTGTGTGTGCCGGGGCTTAAGACAACTGTGTGGGATCCGGTCCGTCTCACAGCCTTCTTTCTGCTGTAACTCAAACCTGGGCTGAATTTGAGGGACTGGGGTGTATGTGAGTGAGAGAGCATCTCTGGTTCTGGCAGAGATCAGAAAAGAACGGATGAGGCCCAGTTGAGCAGGCAGCTCTCCCTCGCTACTGGCCATTACTCCATTTGGCCTTGTCATTCATGTACAGCAACAGTGTACTGATAAGGTTGCAGAAGCCAGCAGTAGAGGGACAGGCAGATTACGCTGTCTGCCCAGCCAGTAGACCTGCCTTATCTCTTCTCTTTCTGCACAGATAGACTCAAAGGCGCTGCTGTTCTGACTGCTGCCCCACTTATATTGATAAAGATGAAAAGTTAAAGGGCTGTAATTTATCCTTGTGATGAAATCATGAAATCCATCGTCTTATTTTTTTTTTTCCTCGCAACCATACAGCCTTTTAACCTACTTACCAGCCAAAATGCCTAACTACAAATGTACATGTGCAGTGCATGACCTAGATCTTTTCCCATTGTGTTATTGATAAATTTATCTCTCATTTGTTCATGTTCACACCTTATTTTAATGATTCATTAAAGATACGAGTGCTCAACTAGGCCACCAGTGACTGCATACACATATACCCTGCCGTGCACCCTGTTATTGGACTGATGGTGTTGAACTGGGATTCATGCCTGCAGAAACTGTAGTCTGTTTAATACCAGAGATCTAAGCTGGCATCTAATAAACTAAGCCCTTCCTATTCCCCTAGGGGAAATGAAGTTGTTTGATAAAGTCAGAGAACATGATCCTATCCTGAAATGGAAGCCTTCTCCAAACCTTCCCCAGCATCTGCCTCCAACCAGCCTAGCTGCCCAGACACCGCATAATGACTCTCAATAAAAGATCAGCAGGCTAAATTTAGAGCACAAGGCTGTGAGTTACAGTGAGGTGGTCGATGGCTACAAGAGTATATGAATGGCCAGACTTCCAGCTGGGGCTGAACTGCTGCTTCTGAGCCTGGTCTCGGCAGGCTAATCCAGTGTAATGAAATGGTTAAGTCTGATCTCCCATGGCTGATAACGCTGTAGCAGACTGTTTGGCCTTCTCTCAAAAAGGCTTAATGAAAACAGATGGGTAAAAATGTTTGGACAGCCCTTCAGGCCGCTGGACACATGATGGCCAAATAATACTTTACTTTCTCACATGTGCAGTCTCCATTTGTTTTGGGGGGCGGGGTATATGTGTTTGCGTGCGAGTGTGTGTATTTGGGCGGCACTAACTCAGAACATGTTGTCCATGTTTGCTTTGCCATTCGCTCACCAAGAAGACAGGAGTAAAGCAACAAGAAGAGCTCTGTTTAAGGTCCCAGCTGCAGTCTGTTCCGCCTGGCCTAAAAACTAGCTTGGGGGAATGTTGCCAGATGTTGGAGGGGTACTGGACAATATCTTAGCGTCTCTGTTTGTAGACTTGGTCTTTTTTTTTTTTTTTTTCCCCCCCCAA
>JBBIGA010000138.1:10405098-10438261 GCA_037576975.1 Alestes dentex
TATATATATATATATATATATATATATATTTTAATTGCTTTGGGTAGAACATTCCCTTGGAGCCCTCTTGAAGGTTTAGCTATTTGTCACCATTTTCCCACCCCTTGAAAAAATGTTCCTAAAAGCAATACGTATTTTGACAGTCTAAACTGCTCTGCTAAATTATGCTATTCCCTCCCCCTTCTTAGTCATTGAAAACTGAGCTTTTTGAAGACACTTTCCAGACTGATTTTTCTCTATTTCGACTCAAAACGTAACCTCTTTTACAAACCACTGGCCGAGTTGTATCTATACAGCTGTGCTCAATTCGGAATCCTTAGCTCTGTGACATATTGGGTGTTTGTTAATTATTGCATTTTTGTAAATAATATATACATTATTACAAATTATATTAAAATAAGATGAACTTATTCATTCAGGAAAAATGAAATTCAGAAAGTGATAGTAAACCTTTCTTGTGTATTGTACAACCTTAATTTTTCAGTTGATATAGTTTGTGATATTTGAACGTGAACTTGGAGGAATTGTTTTATGCATTAAAATAACAAACTCTTTCCATATTAACTCATGTCTTTGTCCAAAACAAATCAGCTCGTGTTTTTCCTCATTCAGAGTTCATGAAGTTCTCTAATATTTCTGGGAAGATCATCTTGTCTGCCAAAAAAACAGACCAGTTATGTGTAACAGGTCATGACAGTAGTGACTCCTGTTAAGTGCAGCTTCAGCTGATTAAAGAATGCCATAGTTACCAGCAATACTTATTCATGATGAAACTGAAACATCCAGGAGAGTTAATCCTCCAAAGTGACTGCATTATACACAAAGAACAATAGTGCTGAATAAATAGGAGAACAAAACCATCTGAAATTTTAATCTGAAAACATTTCAAAATTCATGATATCTAAATGCAAAAAAGGTTACTGTGTGCATTATACACATGACTAGCACCAATCAGTAACCCAGTCCACCACATACATGTCATGTGCCACATTCCTCCTGCCTCCCAGCTCTACACTCATTAGTAGATTATGCTACAACTGAATGCAGTCATCAGTTTTCTTCTTTCAAATGTTAGTAAAGTACCAGTGAGCCTAGTATTGTGAATCAAATCCACAAAGCGTATTGTTACACCTCTATTGTTGCACTTCAGGAGTGGTCAGTCTTTTGGAAAAGTGTACTATACAGTAATCAAGTGCATGTTGTGTAAATGTGGCTGCAAGTTTGCCAAGATATCAAGTGTATGCGAACAGTCATGTTGGGTGGTGCCCACTGTGTACAATGTGTTCTTGTGCCATTCGTACATTTGCGAAAGAAGCCTGCAGCTGAAGAAGGTCCTTTAGAGAGAGGACACTTCTAATACGTGTTTGTCAACCCACACACCGTGTGGAAGTGACAAGGTCTCCACTGTTCACTGGAGCATTTCCTCAGAGTCAGCATTGTCACGGTGCAACGAGGAATACAGACGATTCCTCACTGTCCTGTGACACTCAGTCATGCACATGTGCACTTCCTAACATTATGCTTTTCCTGTTTTTGTTGTAAATATAGTTCATTGTAGTTATTTTATTAAACCCTTAGATTGGACTTTTCATTTTCGTGCACATATTTTACATATTGTAGGTTAGCCTGAGCATGTGTAGCTTACACATCATGTAATGTCGTAATATTTTTGGACTCTTTATGGATGCTTATAATCATTAATGGTTAGTGTTTTTGTGACACTGGTGCTGGGACTGTACGTTTAGGTTTAGCAAGGATATCAGGAAGCACTCCAAAAAAGTAGCCCTTTTTTGTACCTTCATCAAAGAAGTGGCTCATTAACCTTTATGATTAACTGATACTGGGGAAACCCAGTTAAATGATCTCCAGCCTGTTCTTTCATTTCCTAGTGTACACAGTGTATTTTTGATAAGTCAGGCGCTTTATGTGCTGACAACACCTAAGCCCTCTCTCACAGCTCTGCCTAACATAAGCTGACACGAGACTCCTTTCTGGTCAGTGAATTAAAATGGTCTAAAAGCACTGTTCAGCTAAATATTCAGTGACCTTTGATATTTTCCCATTTGGCCCTGCCAAGGAAAGAAAAACAGAAAAGGCTTCCTAGGCTGATAGCCTAAGTGTTAAGGTGTTTAGGAAGTGAAAAAGAAATAGGAGGGGATGGCAGCTGTTCATGCTGTTCATTTGGGGTGCTGGGGCAGCCCTGAGGTCGTACCTGAGGGCCTGTGGATGAATATAGTAACCTTCTGAGGAAAGCAGCTTGTCTGGGCATTCTCCTTACATGTGACTCACTCACATACTCAGGGAGACAATGGAACAATTTATTATTTTTGTTTAAACAGTGTTTGTTTAATGTTAACCATTTTTTATGTTTAGGTGCCTAAAAGTGAAAATGAAGTTTGCAGACATGTTGTGACTAGAGTGTTACTGGAATGATGAATGCTGTTCTGTTTTTCTTTCAGTGTTATGTGCCAAGAATCTAGCAAAGAAAGATTTCTTCCGTAAGTACATGTCATGCTTTTTCTTATCCCACCATGTCTGCCCCACACTGACTAATGTTTGGAACAGTGTTGGATTTTATTCTCAGTTTATTTTCCTCTCCTACGCTCAGCAACAAATCGCAGTTGCACATTTGCATTTCAGCCCAAAGAGTCTTGTGTAGATGCTTTTTGTTGACTGTATCACATTTATTATCCCAAAAACTTCAAATAATGAAGCTTTCAGAGCCGCCCACCTCTGGCTGCTTTATTCCATCAGCTGGGGAATTCACCTCTTCATTCACCAGCTCCAAATCACATTCCACCCACAGATATTCAGGCGCGTAGCTAAACGTACCATACTGAAGTCAGTCAGGACTGTGGACAGTAACGAAGCTGCTATAAGTGACAGACATGACTGTCTGTCCCACTGCCCTCAACCATTCATGGCCCACATATTATGCTAATGACTGATGTGTGAGTGCGTCATTTTCAGCCCACATTCACAGGGCATCTGGCAAAAAAAAAGCAGCTAATCAATGAGGGAATATGTGTAAAAGAGAGAGACAAAGTGTGACTACTGCAATGACAAATCCAAGAGCGCTAAGTAGCGACTCCTTCTCAGCTCTGAGTTATTCCTTCAGACGCAAGCTGAGTATTTTTCTAGTTTATGCTTATGCTTATTTTGTATTCACACTGCACATCTGTATTAATTAGACAGATCTTTAGCACTTGACCTCTTTTGCTGTATCTTCAGGGCATGAAGATTACCTTATGAATGAGCACAGTTCATGAAACACACTATAAATCTAAGCTATAAAATGGGGTGAAATGCCCCAGGTGACTTTTCTCGCAGTGACTTTGGAAAGGGGCGTGAGGCTGTTATCCGTTCTGCTCTGCTCTGCTTCAGTAGATAGCAGCTCTTTTGTCCTTCGTTTAATTCTTCCGCAACACTGGTTTCTCTTGCAGGGTTGCCTGACCCTTTTGCCAAAGTTGTCGTCGATGGCTCGGGTCAATGCCACTCCACAGACACAGTCAAGAGCACATTGGACCCAAAATGGAACCAGCATTATGACTTGTAAGCATTTACCTGGCTTAAGTTTGAAATGTAGACATGCAGTATTTTTCAGGTAACCTTTAGGTTAGGTTGTTTAAATGACATTGCAGCTATTAAAAGCTTATTTAATAAAGTTGTCTTATTTAATAATTTCAAAGTTAATGCATTAATATACTGACCCTTTTAAAGCAGTACCATTGGCTGAGTACTGTGGATGGTTCTCACCGCGAAACTATGGATAAATCAATGGCTAGCAAACTAACAATAGCAATAGTAATGTAGAAAAGTACAGTTCCCTGCAGGAGCCTTCACTGTAACAAGAACCCGGGGGAAAAAGAAACCCATGTTTGAACGAGAGCAGATACAGTGGTGTACATGGTGATGTACATTCAATGGTTTAACATGCAGACACCGATTTTCATGTTCATGATCATGTAAACGGTGTTCACATTATTAAAATAAAGCTAATGATTTTATAAAAACTATCATGGTGAAGATTCTTGCAGCTAATACAGCTATACCGACATGCACTGTATTTTAAGATGAAAGCATTCAGGGACAAATGTGATAAAATATAATTAATCATTACCTATACAAAATAAGGTGTTTGATCATGATTAGAATAATTATCTTGATAGCCATAATTATTATATAATAAAATTGAAAATTGTAATGAATTGTCTTTATTTGTGTGATTTCAGATATATCGGGAAGACAGATTCCATCACTATTAGTGTATGGAATCATAAAAAGATCCATAAGAAACAGGGGGCTGGCTTTCTGGGCTGTGTGAGGCTTCTATCCAATGCCATCAGCAGACTCAAGGATACAGGCTGTGAGTGACCTTCACACGTCTTATATAGTAGTGCCATAACAGGCCTGCAACGAAGAAATATAAACCATTATTCCCTAAATATTTTGCATATTTTGAGGACTGATCTTTTGGATGTCTGTCATCTCAACAGACCAGCGGTTGGACTTATGCAAGCTGAATGCCTCTGACAGTGATGCAGTGCGAGGGCAGATAGTTGGTACGGAACATGGCACTGTCTAGGAGATACCACCTCACTTTCTGAAACACCATAAACTTATTCATTCTCCCTCAACTGTAAATTCTTTCCACTGTTGTTTTCAGTGAGCCTTCAGACCAGAGACAGGATTGGCAGTGGTGGGCCTGTGGTAGACTGTAGAGGACTTTTAGAAAATGAAGGGTGAGTGGGAGCAATGCAGCAAAGCAGTCCTTTTTCCCTCTGAGGGATGCACCTTGGTCAGCACTGCCCCCTGGTGGGAGTATTAGATAAGATCAGATCTTCATTTATATCATAAACTCGTGGAGGCTCATATTGAGTACAGTGGTTGAAGCAGGGTTGTTACAGCAAGTTATGGTTTTCAGTGTGGAAGCTGTGGTTTTAAACTTTTGCTACGTATGTGTGCTTCTCAGACCGGTTTTTGAGGACTCTGGACCTGGGCGGCCTCTCAGCTGTTTCATGGAGGAGCCTTTGCCCTACACAGACCCCACAGGGGCTGCTGGTGGGGGCAGCTGCCGTGCACTGGAGTCACCCAATCAGGAACAGAGACTCCAAGCACAACGAATCAGAAACCAGGAGTCTAGAAGTCACACACACACACCACAAAACCGACCGCACGGGCACCAGTCACCTGACCTGCCTGAGGGTTATGGTAAATGATTCCTGAGTTAATGCAGCTCTTTTTTTGAACACACTTTTGAACAGTGTACAGTTATCTTTTCTTCTTCTCTGGGTACCTAAACTGGCCTTAACTATCTGTGCCACTGAGAGCTTGTTAAGGGATGACTAGTGCATTTGAGATGTGTGAAGAGACTGAACATGCTCACCTTGTCACCCTGCTTGCATTGTTTTGGCTGCACAAGCACCATTAAGATTCTCAGGAGAGAAGCTAACAGCTGACCCCCCTGCTGTGGCTTCATGGCCTTTGTGCTGTGATCAGTGAACATAGCAGCTGTAATTAAGCCTCAGGCTGGGTGCAAGGCATGACCTCTTTTAGCCTAAGCCTCGAGAGAGCTAACCCAGCTATGATCCGCTGTCTGAACAGCCTAGGGCTCATCTGCTTCTTTTTTGCTCTGCAGAGCAAAGGACCACGGTGCAGGGCCAGGTCTACTTTCTGCACACACAGACTGGCGTGAGCACTTGGCATGATCCCAGAATACCACGGTAGGTTTAAACCCTTATACCCTTTTTCACTAAGCTAATCAGTGCATTTCTTTTTGTTTAAACGTACATGTCTGTTAATAACTAACTTAATAATCAATATTCTAACTTAATAACCAGTGCTGTGTTCATCAAAGAAATCACTATAGGAGTATCTGAAAACAAAGGGCATTAAGAGGAAAAGCTATACTGATATAAGAGATGACAGAGAAAAGAAGGTTAGGGGCGTCAAACAGCATGATAATTGATCGATCCCCTTGCCCCTGCAGGGATCTGAACAGTGTGAGCTGTGAGGAACTGGGCCCTCTGCCACCCGGCTGGGAGATCAGGAGCACAGTATCAGGAAGGATTTATTTTGTCGACCACAATAACAGAACCACACAATTCACAGACCCCAGATTACACCACATCATGAGGTAAACATACCCCACAGGATTTTCACACAAGTGTTCGTTTTTGTGTGCCTGCTCATACTATCCAATTACTCACCCTTTTAAATGGTCCCTCATTAAATTATGTTAATCATTTATAATGAATGAACACTCTCCCCAGAGTAACTTGAGTCACAGATTATGATAATCAAAATTAATAAACAAAATCAAAACATTAACATTCTAGCAGTTCATTTGATTGTGAGTTGTACAAGTGAAACCTTAACCCATAATTTTGTCATAGTAATTCAAAATTGATACTAATGTGTGAACAAACCAGTAATACGTTTGTTTGTGTATAACAGCCAGCACTCTCAGGTGAAGGAGTCAAGTCAAGCTCTGCCAGTGCAGATGGACGTTCCTGTGGAGGAAGGTGAAGGAGAGCTGCCTGTGCGCTATGAGAGAGATCTGGTGCAAAAGCTCAAGGTGCTGCGCCACGAGCTGTCCTTGCAACAGCCTCAGGCTGGGCACTGCCGCATAGAGGTGTCCCGTGAGGAAATCTTTGAGGTACATAACTACTCCCTCCCAAATAGTAGCATTTCACAGAAGTCTATAAGAGTTCAGATGGATTGCAGCATGTGGAGCTGGTGTAAAATATGATGGTTCCCAGTTGATGTCACTGGCGTAAAAGCAATTTAATGTGGCCCACAGGAGTCGTACAGGCAGATCATGAAGATGAGGCCCAAAGACCTGAAGAAGCGGCTGATGGTTAAATTTCGTGGGGAAGAAGGCTTAGACTACGGAGGAGTGGCAAGGTGAGACACTGTCTCAGCTTGTTTCTTTTACTGGTTTAGTAGTGACCTTTAGCTTCCCCTAAGAATCCTCCTTCAGACCTGTCAAACTGAGTAAGTTAAACAGTTTGGTTTAATATTTGCCAAGTCCATCATAACAAAAACGGTGGAATGTATGCCATATTGCTGGTGCTCAGACATCTGTGCTCAGATTTGACAAGAGGATTAATTTAAGGAGCGCAAATGCGCATTTGTCAATGATTTTCAGCTCCTGTTTGAATTCTTGTCTGTTTTCCAGGGAGTGGTTGTATCTTCTTTGTCATGAGATGTTGAACCCATACTACGGCCTATTCCAATACTCCACAGACAACATCTACACACTGCAGATCAACCCAGACTCATCTATCAACCCTGTGAGTTATGTAACCTCCTTAGGCAAAGTTGTTATCCTTAACGTCACTGCTCTTCTACACATCATTTTGTTTAGAAAAGGTTAAACACATAAAGGGTCAGCTATCTGTTATTTCCAGTATTTGGAGGCCTTGAGTTGGGTGACTGGAGGTCTGGTAGGACTGAGCCCTCGGCTAAGCTTCATTCTGTGTTTCAGGACCACTTGTCTTACTTCCACTTTGTGGGCCGGATCATGGGCTTAGCGGTGTTCCATGGTCATTACATCAATGGAGGCTTTACGCTGCCGTTCTACAAGCAGCTCCTAGGGAAGCCTATTCAACTGTCTGACCTGGAGACTGTGGACCCTGAGCTCCACAAGAGCCTTGTCTGGATCCTGTAAGTGACCGAGAACCACATTGATCTCTCACCATTCAAATTTATCCAGCAACAAATGTATTCAGTTTTAAAATCCAGTTCTTAACATGCATTCAGTTGGTATTGGGTTTTTCAGATACATATTAGACTAATATAATGGTGTATCAAAGTTTTAATGATGCCGTTCTAAAGGGTTTACAGAAATTCCTCAATGCTTGTTTTTCTTTTATTCAACAGAGAGAATGACATCACGTCTGTTCTGGATCATACATTCTGCGTGGAACACAATGCTTTTGGTAAATTTCTCCAGCATGAGCTGAAGCCCAACGGCAGAAACATCCCAGTCACTGAAGAGAATAAGAAAGAATATGTGAGGTATGGCAGAGGTGCACGTCAGTGGGATCTTAACCAGCTGTAATTCAGCTTCTTTCTGTCAGGAGCATATCTGCCAGAAGAGGGCAGCACTATGGGGGAGTTTGGCAGGGTGTTCAGACATACTTTTGCTTTTTCCACTGTCAGCATGATTGAGTAATCCTGGACTTATAAGCTGCCAGAAGAGACTTTATTGTAGGTGAGGGAATGCCAGTTGAGAGCGTTTTGTAAATTGTTTATGGAAGTCCCTGCCGTATGGCTTGAATGTGTTTGTGTTTCCATGTTGTGCTACAATCCTCTCATGATTTTTTTTTTTCTTTTGTTTGTTCAGACTCTACGTGAACTGGAGGTTCATGCGGGGCATCGAAGCCCAGTTCCTGGCTCTGCAGAAAGGGTTCAATGAGCTCATCCCACAGCACCTCCTCAAGCCTTTTGACAACAAGGAACTTGAGGTACTGTGTCTGTCATACTTAAACGCTGAAACAATAGTGAAATTCTTTCAAGTAATTTGCTATGTTTCTAATAATAATATTAATTTTTTTAAAAAATTTATTTACATTTTTACTAGGATTATTCACTATAGCTGCTATCTGAAAAAGTTAGCTTACTGTACAATGCTGATCCATGTTCAATATGTTTGACCAGTTAATGTCTTGTATGTCTTTTGCAGCTGATCATTGGTGGTCTGGGGAAGATTGATCTGAATGACTGGAAAGCCAACACACGGCTGAAGCACTGCGTGGCTGACAGTAACATAGTGAAATGGTTCTGGCAGGCCGTGGAATCTTTTGATGAGGAAAGGAGGGGGAGGCTGCTTCAGTTTGTCACCGGTTCAACACGCGTCCCTCTGCAAGGCTTCAAAGCACTGCAAGGTGGCTAACAGATGAGCCATGCACACCGCTCGCACACCTCATGACTTGATTATTTCATATCTTTTAACTTAAACTGCACATAGACAATCCCAAACTGCTTAGTCTGTTTATAATCAGTAAAAGTGTGAACTAATTTCTGAATATGCCAACTTCTGAATATGAGCCAATCAAAAATGCTATTGTTTTTGCTGTCTGTCTTTTAAGGAACTCTTGCTTACACCAATAGCTTTTGTTCTTTTTTTTGCCCAATTCTTGCTAATGGGCCAAGTATTTAGACTCTTTAACTATTGCTAAACTTTAATGAAGTTCTTCAAGTTGCTTGGTATGGAGAAAACCTGGAGAAGAATTGTGACTGTTCATTGATAGGATGAGAAACTCAAAATTGAACAAAAGCATGCAAACCTACAGAGAAAATGCAAAGAGAGTCTACTAAGGGTCACTGCCTAATGGTGTATTTCTAAATTAAATGGAAAATGTATTCCAAATGTGGCATTGAAAAAACAATAAGGATTCTTCAGGTGTTATCTTGCCTGTAATGAGATTGGGAACAGTGATAACTAGAATGTATCTTTGTAAGGTTCTACAGGTTCTGCAGGACCAAGACTCTTCACTATCCATTTGATTGATGCAAACACGGATAATTTGCCCAAAGCCCATACATGGTGAGGCTTCAAGTAACTGCATATTTAAAAGCATTATCATCATTTTATTGTTTTTAGAAAGAAGTAAGCATTTGAAGCTGCATCCTTTTATCAGTTTTGAATGAAGCATGCTTCCTGATGTGGTCCTCTGAAAATTCTTTCTCCCCTTCCAGCTTCAACCGCATCGACATCCCGCCTTACGAGTCTTACGAGAAGCTTTATGAGAAGCTCCTGACTGCCGTGGAGGAGACATGTGGCTTTGCTGTGGAGTGAAATGCCTCACCCAGCTCGCAAGCTAGCCAGCATTGACTAACCCACCTAACAGCCCCTTCCAAACTTCTATTTTTCCCTACACTCTCCCCCAGGGTGGACAGACTGGTGCCTCCCTGCAGGCTTGAGCGTCGCCCGCCATCCCCTCTCCCAGGAGCACCGAGAGGGGAGCTACTACCCAGGGGCAGGAACTTGCACACACAGCCTGGGTTACTCACACACAACCCTCAGGCTACTTTAGGACTATTTATTATTGGTTCTTGGTGTGAAATGCAAGTTTTTATTTGCATTATTGTAATGACAAGTACCACAAAAAAGAGAGAGAATCAGATCAGTGTCTTTTTTGTTGTTTTTTTTTTTTTTCTTCTCTCTAAAATCGAACTTATGTATGTTAGGTTTTTTTTTGTTGTTGTTGTGTTGTTTTTTTTTTTTGTTTTGTTTTTTTTTATCACTGAAGTGGTGGGTCATAGTCTTACGTCTGGTTATAAATCAGCTCAGTTCACAGCTTAGTTGCAATAACCTGACCCTCTCTGAGCCTGTGGTCTGGGGTGGAGGTCACATAATTCAACCCTAGTGAAGATATTTACCATAACAGCAGACTCTAAAGGCAAAACCCAGTCTACCTAATGTGTTTGAAGGAACAGATGGACTGAATGTTTCGCCGTTAAACTCAAGTTGGAATTGATGTATACAGACTACAACCCTCACCCTTCTGTGTCCGAGTCCTATGATAGGATGATTTTAAACATTTCAGTGGTATCCATTTCTTATTCTTTGTTTTTATTAGACATTTTAACTTGACTGCTTGTTGCGTGAAAGGTTTTGATGAACAGATTTTTCCCCTTCATGTGATCACAGACATGAAAGCTCAGTACGTCTTAGACCTTTTTAGGACCGTTTAATGGAATGGCTACCCAGTGTGTGCGCGTGTTTTTTCACTAACAGAAGCACATCTGTTATGGCTCATAGACCACGTACAGGCTGAAGAGGCACAGAAAGCCCTTGGAAATTCCTATGTCAGCATTATCCAGAATAAGCCAGTATTCTTAACACTTTTTAACCTTTAAACGTCTAATCTTTTTGCACATTGCACAAAAGTTATTTTTAAGATCATTTGCTAAGCATTTCTTATGATCAACAAATAGCTCCTTTTAAGAGATGATGTTGAGTGAGTGATGCCACGTATCAAGTTGTCCATCAGTTAGTAAAACATGCTCTTTGTCCGTTTTCCGTTTCAGGTTTTCTTTCGTCAGATTTATTCCGCAGATGTAAAGCAGACTACTGGCCGTAGTGCATTTTCTATTGTGTGGGGAAATTTATGAAAAATGTGGTATTTGCAATCATGAATGTTTCTGACAAGCTCTTATTGTCCCAAAGTCTAATTGGACAATGCTGATTATGTTTTTTCGTGTTGACTTAGCATTAATTGTTTGTACGGCGTCTACACGAGTGCTTTCACTCTCATTCACCCCAAGACTGTTATTCATGTGTCCATCACTGAAACCACTTTTTAAACGAACATCTTTTATATGGCACTTTCACTAGTACATAAAGTACAGTCATCCCTTATTGTCATTCCAAGGAGCGTGACTTGTTCTCCCCTGTAAGAAAAAAGAAATGGCTTGGACAGCAGTGCTTTAAATTCCCATTCAGCTGTGGTGATTCTCTCCGATTTACGTCTTTTCTCCAGTGTTTGGCTTCAGGCAGGTTATGTTTTGGTCTTGGCATACGGATTTAACAGAGCAGTAAAGGGTCTAAGATTTCATTGTGTAGTGCTTGACATGCATGGCACCAGTTTATTCTTCGTAAACATTGACCGAAAATGAGCCAGCTTTTTAATTTTAAGTGTTCTGCAACCACTTGATCTTGTTTTTTTTGTTTTTTTTTAACTAATTATTTATTACTATGTAATGTCCTTTTAAGTATTGCTGCTATTATCATTATTCCCTGTTTTTCAGAAAAGGCCAATTTTCTTGTGAAAGCTGTACACTACTCTCTTTATTTTATGTATGAATCAAAGTATTTAAACCTGCTGCTAATTCAAAGAAGCCTGTCCCTTGGCCTGGATTGAGTTAGCGTTCATGTAGGCTGGACCTCGGTGGTCATGTTCATATTTGTGATATATGCAATAAAATCCGACACCTTTATACTCTTGGTTCTGTCTTAACATGTCTTTTTTTTTTTTTTTTTTTTCTTACATGTAACAGATTGGACAGAGGTTGCTAAATTTTCACAGCATCTGTGTGATCTGAGTCCTTGATGATGACTAGAATGATGATCTGTTATTAAACTTGGATAAACAAGAGTCGGCCGTTGGTGTTGTGTAATAGTGGGAATGACTAGTGAGTTTGAAGATGTGTGTGGACTTTGCCTGCAAGTTACATTGGTTTTTAAAAACAACTTTTCCAAATGATGTGACCAGTATCATTACTATGTACAATTATTAGGTCCTGAGTGTCATTGTTTATTGGATGCAAGAATAATGTAACTTACAATGTACTAAACATTTCTGAAAAGATTCCATGTAAATAAGATTATATTAAAGAAGCTAAGTTGAAAATAAAAAGCACTCTCTCTTTTGTGTGATCGCCAGAGTGAGAAATGCACTTTTATGAATAAGCCAAATTACCACATACTCTAGTAGATACCAGAGGGCTGCCGGACTCTTGGCTGTACCAGGGGGTGAGAAACTATAGTTTCATCCAGCAGACTAGAATCTGTGAAGACTGGATCAAGGAAGTTCTGCACTATATGAGCTACTACTGATAGCTGAATTAAACCCTTCTTCCACATTTTGTTACATTGCAGACTTATTCTAAAATAGATCTGAGTATAGTTTTCTTTTACAAAATCTACACAAAATGGTTCATAATAGCAAAGTCAAAACATACTTTCACACATCTTAATTTATTGTCTTAAATTTATTTTAAAAATGTACACATTTAAACACAATAGGTACACATGTATTCACACCCTTTGAACCACCAGGACCCTCCCTAGATCTGGCCGCCTGACCCAATTGATGAATCTGTGAAGAAGGAGAACCATCCAGAAGGTCAACCATAGCTAACGCACTCCACCAATCAGGCCTTTATTGTAGACAGAAGCCACTCCTCACTAAAAGGCACATGGCAGTCTGCTTGGAGTTTGCCAAAAGGCATATTAAGGATTTGCAGACTGAAATGCAAAATCCTCTGGTCTGATGAAACCAAAGTAGAACTTTTTTGGCCTGAATTCCAAGTGTCAGGTAGGGAAAAAAACAGGCACTGCTCATCACCTGGCTGACTCCATCCCTACTGTGAAGCATGGTGGTGGCAGCATCATGCATCATGCTGTGGGATGTTTTTCTGCGGCAGGAACTGGGCGACTAGTCCACATCGAGGGTAAGATGAAAGCAGCCAAATATAGAGAGATTCTTCAAGAAAACCTGCTCCAGAGTGCTGGAATTCAGACTAGGGCAACGACTTATTTTCCAAAGTGACAATGACCTGAAGCACAGAGCCAAGATAACAAAGGAGTGGCTTCAGGAGAAGTCTGTGAACGTCCTTGAGTGACCCAGCAAGAGTTCTGCCTTGAATCCAATGGAACATCCCTGGAAAGACCTAAAAATGTCTGTCTACTGGCACTGCCCATCCGACCTGACTGGGCTTGAGAGGATCTGCATAGAAGAGTAGGAGAAAATCCCCCAAAACACCCAAGAAGACTTGAGGCTGTGATTGCTGCCAAAGGTGCTTCAGCAAAATATTAAGCCATGGGTGTGAAAATGTGTACATCTTTCTATAAAGTTGTTTTTGTCTTGTCATTATGGGGTCTTGTGTGTAGATCTTTGAAGTCTGTAGCGCAATAAAATGTGGAAGAAGTGAAGGGGTGTGAATACTTTCTGGTGGCACTGTAAACTTCATCTGACCTCTAGGTTTCTTAATTACCAGTGTGCATTGGGGGCATATTTCAACCATTAGTGAATTACTGATAATTCTTGTTGTTATCTCACATACTATGCCAAAGGAAATTCAAAGGTTTTTTATTTCAGAGTTTGCTGAGCTCAGTGGTCCAAAGGTAAACAATCCAGAAATCATAAAATGGAGTAGTCAAAACACGCATAAAGCCTTATTGAGTTTGGAGGGATATGCGGATTGTGAGTTCATGTTATGACAGGCCAGATTATTTGGGATTCTGTCTCATATGTCCAAAGACCGAGTGTCCCTCGTGAGCCATTCATGACAACAGAGAGTAGTAATCTCCCCCATCCAGTTCTTAGGTCTGCCCAAAAGTGTCTGAAACCGCAACACTCCCTACAAATCTCAAGGACATTTTAATGCTGGTTTAAAAGTGTCCAGACTTTGGCTGCTTTTCATGGCTTCTAAGCAGAAACGTGTTGTTTATGCATGAATAATATGCTAAATGATTATGTAATGGAAATAAAACTTACTGAGAGTGACTGGATGTATAAACTGGGGTGTGGCCTTTAAGTTCTTACATGCCTGTGGATGTTAAATGATGGAAGAGACTAGATGTTAGGGGAACGGGGCTTTTCAACAACTCCTGTAAACCAGCAACTATGGAAACACATCAAGATAAACTGTCGTCCTTTTCAGCCCAATCGAGCGGTCAAACTCATGAAGCCGAAAGTTTGAACCTGCCTGTAATGAGGTCCGTGCAGGACCAGAGCAGAGAGTCAGGGCCATCACTCTGAGAGCTGAGGAAGATCAAGGCTGTGTGATGAGCTGCCGTTTAAACTTCACAACAGTGTGCTGACAGCGCTGTCTCTAACACTCCAGACTCCGAGTCACACTCACACCGTGGCTGTGGTTCCAAAATCATAATTAGATCTCGTTTGAAAATGACCTCATGTGAGATGTTCTCCGTATTAATCTCTTAACTACTTATGAGCAAAAATGAGATTGGGCAGCATTAAGCGTCTGCCTTAAATTCAAGATTCAAGCGCAGGGGTCAGCGCTGTTGCCTCACAGCAAGAAGGTCCGGTGTTCGACTCCCGGGTTGGGCGCAGGGTCTTTCCTGTGTGGAGTTTGCATGTTCTCCCCGTGACTGCGTGGTTTTCCTCTGGGAGCTCCGGTTCCTCCCACCGACAAAGACATGCATGCACTGGGTATAGGTCAATTGAGCACACTAGGTGTGACTGTGAGTGTGTGGTTGTCTGTCTCTGTATGTGGCCTTGTGACGTGCTGCCGACTGTCCAGGGTGTACCCCCCCCCTTCGCCCATTGCAGCTGAGATAGGCTGCAGCCCCATACCACCCCCGCCCCCCCGACCCCGAGTGCGGGACAAAGGGGTTGAAAATGGATGGATGGACATACAATGTGCAGCAAAATGTAACCCTGAAATAGAAAATAGAATAGAGCACAGAATAATAGAACCATTTTACAGATATTTACAGACATTGTCCAAAGGGTGAATTGTCATGTGTTTTATTTTTTTTTTTAAGTTACAAAATAACTAAATAAATAAAAAGGTCCAGGAAGCATTGTGGTAGTAGGGAGTGCTGTTGAGTAAGTCTCTTAGTCTTGGCCATAAGACCTACTAAACTCAAACCTTTCATCCGACTTTAGCAGGCGGAGCACACAGCTGTAAATTGTAAATCAAGATTTGGCAAGTGCGGGCCTGTTTTGTAACCCTCTTTGGTGTGATGCGTTAATTTTCAATATCTCAATGTAATGAGCTGGTTTTGTTAATGGAGACTGAGGAGGCGCTTCGAGCTCAGGGGTGTTTTGGGCTTCAGCTGACAGACAGCGGCCTGAACCAACAGCTGAGTCTGACTCAGGCCTGGGGGGAGGGGGAGGGCGAGCCTGTGGTCCAAGGCCTAATAAAAACGAGATGGTCGAGCCAGTCTGTCGCGGGGATTAATGAGTTCTGAAAGGAGGAAAAGGATTCCAGACAACGAGTCACACTTTCCTATAAATCACCCCTCAAATGGCTCCTCACCACTGGGTCTTGTCCACACAGATGGTTAAATATTTCCCACCCGTTTTCCCAAAAACGCTTGAATTGGTCAATACCCAGTCTAGACTTTGGAGTCTGGAGGCCGATTATGGAATACCATACCAGAATACAGGTGGGAAAAAAAAACACAACCCAAACATCAACCACATCCACGTCACTGTTTCTGTGAGGTCTACACACAAGGACACTGAACCTAGAAGGTCTTTTAACTCATCATGATCCTCTCTATCACTGTTCTTTTCAACAGCTGCCAGGTTTATCAAGTGAGACTGAAACACTGGCATGTCTTTGCTACAAAGCCCCAGAATCGTGCAGGTAACTCCCTCCACTGATGATTATTCAGTCATTCTATGTCTAAAGCATTAAAAATGTATTCACCTAATTGTATTGTTTCTTTCTTGTGCATGCTATTACTTGATGCAATAACAAAACCTTTTCTGAAGCTGCATAGAACCATTGTTAGGGTCTTTATGGAATATACAGCAGGCTTTCTATCATTTACCCCTTAAAAAGAGTAATTTAAGATTCTATATGTAAAGAACCGTTGCCTTTACTACAAAATTATGAAGAATAGCTTAGAGGGTGTAATCAGTCGTGTGTGTTATGCTGGTATTATTTTTGTTTATAATTCATTAGATAAACAAAATAATGACATTTAAATACTGTTAAAAAAATGTCAACCTCATCCAAAAGGTGTGAAGTGTGTAGCTCCAGTGCGATCGTTGCATAACAACTCACGAAAACGAAACACCTCTTAGCACTTGAGGTAGTATTTTATCTGGCAAAATGGCTTTATAATAAAATGAAACGTGTGGTCAACAAATTCTGCGTAACTGGACACGTTTATTGGTTGCATTGGCTGAACTCACAAAAGTACAGCCGGAAACTGAGGATTTTCAATTACTCAGTCAGGAATTTGGTGGCTCCTTGACGTTTAGACTGTCAAAATTAGAGGAACCAAGCAGTTCAGGCATTCGGTAAGTGAAATTACCTGATGTTAACAAATATCTTCAGGGGTTTTCATATATTTTCAATAACACGACTAGCGTGCATGAAGTGCAGATCTGAATCTGAACGAAATGGCTTATTTTGGCCATGTTTGTCAGTCCAATGAAATTACCCTCAGATGCGACTACCTCCTGGCTTTCTAATGCTTGTTACGTCTTACGCAACTAGATATATAACTAACAAAACAGTAAAACATTTTTGTGGGATGATCATTTTTCTCCCAGAGTGAGTAAGAAAAAGACTCCGAGAAACTGTCTAGGTGAGCTCAGATATTTGTTCCATTATAAACATCTATTGCGAAACTTAAAGTCACAACAAATCACCGGCCAGGTTTCCTTCATCCACACCATTTCATCCTTTTTCTAAACAACCTAAGTCAGTGAAGGCCAGATATTCATAGAAGTTAGAAAACTTTACTATGGGGTGAATGGACTGTTTAACACAAGGTTGGGTTGAATAAGTCACAGAAACGGAGAGCAATGACGTGGCTGCCTCGGATTTGCATTTACTGTATTTACTTCTGTTCAGATGGTCACTTATTAAAACAATTGACCAAAGTTATTGAGAATGATATTGACAATGATTTGCCAAAGTTTAATATTCCTCACACGTTCAAGATCTAACCTTTCTATTTGTTTTCAAATCAGTGTGTTTGTCTGATGATAGCGTGTGGATGCATTGCAGTAAATATGAATGTATACATGCTGTTTCGTGGTGAGAGTGGGAGGCAATTTGTCCTTTAGTGAAATGAACTGTCTTGGTCGCTATGCAGTCCAAACACTCTATTTCACATATACTCAGGGTCTTTACTTGTTCAATTTCAAATCAATTTAGAAGTGAGTCTTTCATCACTGTTTAGACTGGAACTTGACTTTCTCAATAAAAACTATTGAACTGTCAGTTCCTACAGATGGCAGAACTATCAGTTCTTCGCACTTTTGTCACGCTTGAAACAGCCATATCAGTAAGTGATATGCATGACATTACTTGCATGATGGGGTAATGAGAAATATAGTTCAGATAATTGGACATCATTGTAATGATGCTTGTTTATTTTAAAAATATTTGTCCGTTTAAGACTCTATCTATGTAGGACTAATTGGCCTAGTTTCCTACAGGTCTTTATTTCAAAGATCAAAGACTAAGACGTTTTTTTTCCTTAATGTCCTTGAGTACTGTTGACACCACTATTCAAAAGTGATAATTGCTTTATAACAGTGATATTTTTGGCCTTTCTGGCGCTGTAGGCGAGATCTAGCGGGTGATCAACAATACACTGAGCAGTGGGTGGTTAATGACTAATTTTTTGTTTCCCGTGGGATGGGGGTGGGGGGCCTTTTGCTGCTCCTCCTGCTGGTGTTGCCCTGGGAATGTCCCTGCCTTATAGGTGCAGTAGTAGTTGCCTTATAGCTGGTTCATTGCTGTTTCATTATAATGATGCACTGACTTATCATTCTTTCAACAGACGCTTTAGTACATACCAGGGTGTACGTGAAAATGTCTGATAATATCTCCCTGCAGCAATTTCTACAAGTACAACTAAGAGCTCTCGGAGTGTTTAGTGATTTTCCATGCAAGCATCTATAGAAAGATCTGATTCATAGAAACATTTTTGTGAATCTCTTTCATCTTTGTTTCATCCAGAAATGTGTTTCAGGGCTATTCTGTTGCTTAGGCCCGGTCAGCTATGTTTCAGATGTATACTTTACAATTCACTATCTCAAGCAAATCTCATTCTTTTTGCTCTCTCAACTGATGCTCGTTATAAGAATCACTTAGAGCTGAGACTATGCCTCTGACGCTATAATGCCTCTGAGGTAAGGGGGTCAAAAAATCTCCAGCAGCATCTCTTTTCAGAGACTCATACTGCAGGCCTTTGAAAGTCCATGATGCCCCCCTTTCGCTCACAGATACAGGAGAAAACGGTGATTGATTTTAGAGTTTTCTTTCAGGGTCCAGTAATACAGAGAGACTGATAGGGGTATTGGATAGTTGCATTTGGTTGGAAAGAGCCTATCACACTGTCATGTTTTATGGACTCTCCTAGCAGATGTGGACTGAGTAATATCATAGTTATAGTAAGCCTCATAAAACACTCGAGAGACTCTTCCAAGGAATAAATCCTATATAGTTTTTGAAATAAGCACTTTCCTGAAGTGAGGAAATTTGCTGTAGCTTGGGCCCGGTGTCTCGGCTGAAGACATCACTTGCTCCACATAAAGCTACGACAGTTTAAACACTGGCAGTTCAAACAATACCCCAGTGAGTCGCCACAGTCTGGGTTGTTACGTCCACAAATGATGTATGATGTGTTGCAGGTACAGGGGCGCCGGAAGCATTTTTAATGTTGGGTGGGTGGGTGGGGGGGTGTTGGTGTGTGCGCACGTTTCGGCTTTTGTCCGATAAACAAAAAGTGGAGGGGACGAACTAATGGTTTGGAAAAGTTGGGGGTGCTATAATGCTGCTATAATGGTTCCGGCGCTCATGTGAAGATGCATTGCTTTTTCATTAAAACACTCTCGAAGATCCAGAGGAAATGAAAAAAACACTGACAGATGAGACGGATAAAGAAATGTTATTGAGTTAAAAAATAACAGCAAAAATAACAACAAAATGTTTTGCTATGATCACGGACACACACCCAAAAATGAAATGAATGCAGACAAAGACAACTGTGTTGATCAGTCTTCTAAACTCTTTTATAGCCTCTATGACTGTCTTGCAGTGCTTTATCTTACTTTAACTTTAGAGTGATCTAAAGCAGGGGTTCCCAACTCGTACTGGAGTACCTGGAGTGCCAGTTTTAGTGTTTTATCAGTTTCAGTTACCTGTTTTAACTAAGCTTTTCTGAGGTGGGTATGTGAGAGCAGAGAATGTGGAGCTCTAGAATGTGCAACAACCATGCAGAATTTGGATTCAACACACATGGCTCTAATATTTGGACATCCTTGGAGGCCTTTATTGTCTGGAACTGGTGTGTTACATTAGGCTTGGAGCTAAAACCTACAGGGTGGATACCAGGACCAGAACTGAGTGTCCCTGGTCTAATGAAAGTTCCAGCTTTATGATATAAACTGAGACCTGGAGTACCACTGCCCTGCAAATTTTAGTTTTCTCCCACCTCCCATCAATCCTGATTCAATTTTGTCAATTACCTAGCCTTTCTTGGGTTTAAGTGCTTGTTAGTACACACAGAAATGTGCAGAAGTACTGATCAGAGATGAGAACCACCTTGCATTATGCTTTAAAAAGGTGGTCACCAATCTTATCCGCAAAGGGCCTCTGCGGCTGCAGGTTTTCACTAAAACTAAGCAGACCTGATTCCACTTGTTAAATCAGTCGGTCTCTAACAACTGATTAGTTAAATGAGCTGAGCTCCTGCTTGGTTAGAATGAAAACCTGCTTCCACACTAGTCTATGCAGGTAAGACTGGTGACTCCTTATTCAAAATAACTTCTAATTCATTACTTGCATTACTGGCTGCTATTCACAGACTATCCATAATAGCTGGATGTCTTTCTCCAACATAATCTCACAGGTTCTCATTGAAACTTAAATTCAAAGATTGCCCTGAACTTTGATCGCCTAAATTTCCTTCTCCTAAAACACCCCATCCAGTATTTGTTGTGGTTTTTTTCATCATTATAAAGCAAAACATATCCACAACAGTTGTTATATATACATGTCATAAGTGTATCTGTACAGTTTTCACTGCCGGTGTGTAAGAACGTTCTAATACGAGGTGCTATGAGGGGTGCCATGAGCGACATGTTTGATCAATGTTTCTTTTGAATACTTGATTACCTGAATACCTAATGAGATTACTGTGTCTTCATGATGACAAGCAGTCACCGAGAAAATGTCCGTCATTAATCACCAGATGGGATTAGATGCAGGCTGCATTATTGCACATATGGCAAAATATGTTAATCCATTTCATCCATGCCCAGTGTACAGTTATGCATCTAGCCTTAGAGTCCTTGGTCTCTTACTTCCACACTGGAATGAAGCTGTCGAATTTGAACCAGGCTGTTAAATGTATCCCTAAGTGCCTGTTCAACTGTTTTGACCGTAATTTTAACAGTTGCTCCACATGGGAAGGATTTTCACATTAATAGAGAATCATATAACATGGGGCATACGGATGGAAAATCACTGTATAAATATTTGCATTATTTGGGTGGGTTAATCATTTCAGGTTTTAATGGCAACCTCAGAAATTATATTCAGTCTGTGTATCATAAAGTGGGTTCTGGATCTATGAAATACTGGGATTATCTAGAGGGTCATTTGGAAATTTCCAAATGACATTGAAAATTGCTTCTCAGTATACCAGAGTGGTTCCTCCACTTACATGCTTGCGATGCCTGATCTCTGGCAGTGGGCTGTAGCTGGACTGGCCAGCGTGTGTGAGACACTGATCTGCAGAGCCAAGGAACTGCCCTCCCCCCTTTTGTTCCTGTACCAACATCTAGAAGGGCACAGAAGGTGAATCTGGAGATAATAGCATAACTGGAAACTGCAGGGCAATCAATAGTCTCTGTCCAAAATAAAATTACTTACTTCAAGACAGCATTCAATATGCTGAACATATCTCCAAGCAGCATTATGAAAATGAGACAGGGGATCGGTTCCCCCTTTTCATTTTACATGACAACCAGTAGCACAGGCTGGGGAGTCACCTTTTAGATCCATTTTCACATGATTCCCTACTGCAGTTCCGCAAAGTAACTTTTCAGAGGATGCAGAATATGCTTTTAGTATTCACAGTGTCATCTGAATAACATAGTGACTGATACCTAGACTGTCAGCTCGCTTGTTTGTTGCTTATTTTTTCCTCTGTTCACAGGCCTCTGACTTAAAGAGGAGAAATAGCTTCTTATCTGATACTTCAGAGGGCCCAAGCCTTTTATCTTATGATAATGTCTCGCTTAAAAGCATATGGTTCTTCCACTATTCTTTTATCAAAGGCCTGTGCCCATGATGGTCTCTTTCAAATGCTACAAATCCAGGAAATGGAGTGGGAGAGTCACACAAATGCACTCCGAAAGAGTTTCCCTTTGAATCCTAATGAAGTGCGCATCGAACTTTCCCCGTTTCTCGGAGCTGAGCTGGGCGGACAGTTTTGACTGCCAAATATCTGCAAATGTGTTTTGTGGGGCTCACATATCAAGAAGTTTCCATTTAGTGTCCTAGTAATTAAGACGCAATATGTCAAACCCTAAAATCCCTAATGGAATCATGAACACTGTCCCTAACACAACATCATTAATTGGATAAAGAAAATTACAGTGATGCATTTCCTTTGCTCTGCCCTTGAGGGCGATTTCTGCATGCGCTTGAAAGGTGAATGTACTGGAAAAGGCAGGAGATGCTCCCTGCGATTAGTGATACGTAATGTGAGGGATAAGTGAGAGATCTCATATACTGGCAAGGTTATTTAGTGACCACTCAGTGACAATAGCTCGTAGAAGGTCAGCTCTCCAAGTAATAAATGGCAGTAAATTATTGGACTTAGCCTAGCAATCACTCAGTGCTAATGGTGCTATTTCTGTGCCGCTATTGACAGACACATTTGAGTCCCTTTATCATTCATTACTTCCTTCCAGTCCTCCTCTGATTGTTTTATTCAATTGATCTACTTGCCGTTTTTTAATCCCTTTTTTATTTTCCTTAATTACTTTGGCTGACTGATTTATTACTGACACCCAGTGCACTTATGAAACTGTCAAATGGACACACTGCTTGGTCTAAATGTATTTGTGGGCTGTGCGCATAAATGCTATCTTCTATTTTTGGATGTAATGGGAGTTTTTAGTTACCAGAACTAAAAGTCCTGTTTGTAAAATACAGCACATTAATTAAAGACATAAAGAAATCACCCTCTTGTGTTATTACATAGTTGGGTCATTCTACCACTACGATTCCAAATGGTGTCTCACAATTTCTAAGCCATTACTTTACATTTTTGCAACAATAATGACCCACAGCTGCTTTGCAAAAATAAACTTCACATAAACAGAAATCCAGAACCCAGGCTTCATCACTATAGTGTTTGGTGTTGCTGATTGGTCAAAAATAAGCATATTTAATCTTAATTAAATTAATGTGATTAAAGTATTTTTTTATTAGGGTTAATAGACTATGATTCTGTGAACTTTCTAATGCATGTCTGATGCACATACATTCTAAGGAGCTGCATAAGTTAAGTGCCTTAGTTTGTTCAACAAAATTTCTCTCTCCATGAATTGATTCTATTCCCAATTTTGTTTTTCGGTTTACTTACTTCATGTAAAAACTGTGTTGACAGCAATATATTCAACTACTGTGAAAATCATATACACATTAGAATCAAGTGAATTCAGTGTGTCACTTACCTGTGAATACTCCGCACCCTTTATCAACTCTTACCGTGAGTCATTTCTAGATCCTCTCTGAGTAAGATCAGGCTCTGGATTCAAACACAAAAAAGAAGAAGTATGTTAAGATGATGAGTTCTTAAATATTCATCTTACTGTTAGATTTTCTTAATAATAAGAGAATTAACTTCATTGTAAGTTACATGTTTGTCACATAACCTACCAATATCTTGTTCAATTTTGCAACTAACCATACATTATAAGTTTGAATGACTGATTACTTCTTTAAAGAGGTTATTCTGTTTAATCTAATTTGCTCTAAGGACAAATCGAACTCAAACCAAATATTTAAAAAATGAAGACACTGAAAGCATCTCTGTGAATCTGCCCCTTACTTCACTGCTACTCTCTGTAGATTCTCAACAATGATGAAAATCATCTTGAAATCACATTTTACACTGTTTGAAGTCTACATGTATGTTGACTATCTTGATGGGACTGTATGTCACTGGCTGAATCTGTTATGCAAGTCTCACTGGGAGGATTCAAACTCATGATAAACAAATTGAGTTTTCATAGCTTTATGACTGTGGGAGATCAAATTTAACAGATAATGGTTACATTAATGAAGTCATGGAGATCTATCCCAAAACTAAATTGAAACATTATGGGTGTCATGTTTATGGATGTGTTTTTGGTAGGTGGGGATTTATTTCGAATTTGGGGCTCTGCACTTTTCATTAATATCATTTACAAAAACTCTTTAAACGTCTTTTTTGAATAAAACCCACCACAGGAAAAATCTGAAGTCTAAATTCATCCTTTTTTATGCTGAAAATGTGATCCAGTGCAGCTTTGTGCCACTGTTGCAGAAAGCTGTACCCTAGTGTGTAGAGCAGGGGCATCAGTTTCAGACCTGTAGGAGCAGAGTCAGCGTCATGACTTCCAGTCTTTGGCTAAATTTTTGCTGCACAAAGTACAAGAACCTTTGGTACCAGAAAACCAGATACACATATCTCACCTGGAAACTAAGTGATGATTTGAATCAGCATGGTGCATTTGAGCACAAAAATCACCAAATCACTCATCCAGGACCGGAACGTCCTGGACGTCCACCAGTGTTGAGTATGTAACAAGGGCTAATCTCTTGTTTGTGATAAAACATGACCTCAAGTGTTCTATTCCTGTTCTATTCCCGATAGATAAAAGAAAAAAGTAAAGCAAAGAACCCATTGACACTGTATTGCACAAATATTTATGGTGTTTTATCAACAGCGCATGTAAGGATGAACACCGCACAATACCAAATTGCTATAAATGTTATGATATTAGGCATCAGATGTAGATACGTATCTGTCTTTCTTAAAAACTTTAAATCAATAAATAAAATGTGCTTTAGTATTGGGAAGTTATTCCACCAAAAAAGTAGTACTTTCATTACAGAGAGAGCAACTCTGAAAAAAATTGCTTAAAAAAGATAAGATGTGTAAAATCTATTTCACATTTGTTAACTTTTTTCAAAGCTAAACAAAATTACCTGTAACAACGTTGAAAGTAAACCAGCATTACTTCTTTTTAAAGTCAAACTGTTGCAGTTTTTCAGTATATTTTGTATGCCATCAGCTTAGATGCATAAAATGTAGATCAAAGCAGCATGTCGGAGAAGACTTATTTTACTACATGCTTATGCCATTCTAGCGGATTCTAAATGACATCATTGTTTTACATAGAATATTTACTGAAGCTATTTTTTGCTCTTTTTCAATTTGATTCCACAAAACTCTCAGTCAGACTCATATCCTTTTTGAGAGCCTGCCAGGGTTCATCTACTTTATACACATAACAAGCCTCTTTCGTTAAATGTGTAAATGTGTTTATCTCTCCAACTGGAAAGTTTCCTTGCTGAAATTTTTGCACCGTTGTTTGTTTGTTTTTACGTGAGTAGTAGAATTCCTGAACCCAGGCATGTTAACAGTACGCTGACTGTGAACTGATACTGAGACTTTACTACCTTACATCCAACAACACTGTGAAAGACGCTGAAGCCATGCACATACATCTCAAGGCCTCACATTCATCTCTCAAACTCTTTCGCTTTCTGAGATTTTTTGAGGCTGCTTACAGTGCTGCACCTGTCTGTTGTCCAAGGCTATCAGTGACATGGCATCCACAAAAGAGCTCTTTGACAAAAGCAAGTGAAATCCCACCGTGCAATCTAGCGGCAGCCGATTTCTTAAAGGAACAAGACTTGAATGTAAAGACAGAAGGCAAACAGTTTAGCTTTGTGCCACACTGCGGTTGGTGGACTGAAAATATGTGAACACACCACAGCACTAAATTCTGCTCTGCATTTAACCCATTCACCAAGTGAAGGAGGGGGCAGCCGGTGTGTGGGGACAGTGCCTTGCTCAAAGTAGCTGTCTTGGGATTTGAACCCATGACTTTCTGATTGCAGAGGCAACTCTCTAACCACCAGGCCACCAGCTGAAGTAAGGATGCATCACACTCACTCATTCTTCAAAGGAGTTTCTATAAAGGTTCATTCTATAAGGTCCTTTATTTATAGTAAATCTGGAAAACACTGTAACAGCGGTGATTGTCATTCAACTGCGTATCTTAATTAGTATCTGGCTTTGGACAGCAGGCTAAGTGGCTGCACAGCACTGAAACACCAGGATAAAAATCTGAAGTGAGGTTTGCCTCTAATGTGTGTTTCAGTTGCCCACACCTAGTTATATAAGTAAGGACTTGCAATTCCTATTTCCATCTCAGTTCTTATGGCTTGACAAAAATGGCTTGACAAAAATCTTATTCTCTGGACTGCTACAGGATGAAGGGGGTCTGGATTTCAACTGATCTGATGGGCTAACTGACTGTTAGCCCATCTGGATTGTAATTGAATTTCGATCTTCTGGTAAGATTAGATCAATCTGACTCTGATCATTTTTCTACCCATTATTTAAAGATACAGAAAATGTGGCACTTTAATGCTGGAAGAAGGTCCTGTATAATCAAATAGAACTGACCTACTGTTACATCCCTGTCACACATGCTGGGAGCTCTGAGTAAGAACAGAATGACAGAAGGTTCTGATATTAAAAAAAAAACAAAAAACAATGTACATGACAGAAACAGGATGGAACCATCAACATACAGGGAGCTGTGCATAAATATCACTGATGTTAATACTTCATATAAAAAGTGAATCTGTCTATGGTGTTGGTGGTGGGGGGTGATAACAATAAATAGAATAGACATTGGGGAACTCTACAGACTGAACAGAATCAGAATTGTTCTCAGTGGTGGTGATAGGAAGCAGACAATTCGTTTAATGCCTCTAAAGAAAAGCTCCCTCACAGAAATTCCCTCATCAGTATTGCACTTAAAACTCCTGCTGTTTCAGTGAGTGTTTTATGCTTGTAAATAAGATGCCTATGTTTTTGTAGACATAACAGACATGGTTCCTGTCTGTACTACTGTAAAGAAAACGCTTTTATACTGGTAACTGGTAAAAAAAAACAAAAACAAAACAATAAATGATTGAATAAAAATAATAATCATAATCATCATCTTCTTCTTCATAATCACAATAACCCCAATCTCTAAGTTCATTAGTCCACAATCATCTATATCTGCAACGTAGTAAACTCATAATAATGCAATATAGTAGAATTATCAGTGGAATACAGACTTCACGCCTGGGAAATTTTAAATGATTTAGCACTTATACGGTTTTGACGTTTAAATTTTCAGGTGCGGATGTGTGGCCATCTGGTGCATTTTGCGTTTTTGCCCTTCTGAGAAAAAAGCTTTCACTTTGGGATTTTTTTGTGAAATAACAAAAATACCATTGCGTTCTGTTTCGCCTCAGAAATGCTCTCTGGCTTGTGCGTACAGATTTAAGCACCTGGTAGAAAATTAGCGTACTCTTAGACGGAGTGTACCCTCTTTTTTCCCCTTTTAAGATGTGGAAGGCCAGTGTTTTGGGCGGTTTCTGCATTTTTTCCTGATCACACTGGTGTCTGGGAGTGAGGGAGGCGGTTTCTGTTTCAGAGGTAAAACCAGTAATCACGCACCGCGCGCTCAGAGGAGCCTCCGCGAGACCGGAGTTACACTCACCTCTCCGATCCTTCACGCACTTCTCTCGCTCACACAGACACCTGCAGCTAATGTCTTAATTTTTACTCCTCGCCTTAATGTCTTAATTTTTACTCCTCGCCTTTATGTCTTAATTTATACTCCTCGCCTTTATGTCTTAATTTATACTCCTCGCCACAGACTTGGCATCTTCTACTCCACGCGGAGACGACGCAGAGGATATCTGGACGCCATAAAAGCAGAACAAGTGAGGACACATTCCACCGGTAACTCTTTACCAACATTTTACGCGGCGTGTCAGTGAACCGTAGCCGAGCCATATTTTATTAACAGTCTGACTACTTGTAGGTCTTTTGGGTCTGATAACGTGACTGGAATATAACTTACCCATACTTAGCCTAGCTGCAAAAACGATGCTGCCTGAAGAGGACTCTTTCTCCTAATATCTTGGAATATCTTTCTCCTAATATCTGGGAATATGGGGACTCTTGACCACCTCACAGTCACTCAGTGGGTCCAGTTGAACAGCTCCTGGAATTTGATGACCAACACTTCACCGACAGATGCTCTCCCAGAGCCAGTGACTTCTCCCAATGACACCCTGGTTACCTGTGTGCTGGGGACGGCACTGTCCCTCATGTTTGTGGTCGGTGTGTTCGGAAACGTCTACACCTTGGTGGTGATGAACATCTCCATCCGTGTCACAGGAACCATGTACGTGTACATTGTGAACTTGGCCCTAGCCGACCTTCTCTACCTGGCCACCGTGCCTTTTGTGGTGTGCACCTACTTTGCTAAGGACTGGTACTTCGGTGACGTGGGCTGTCGGATCCTTTTCAGCCTTGACTTCCTCACCATGCATGCCAGCATCTTCATCCTGACTGTGATGAGCACTGAGAGGTACCTGGCTGTGGTGAATCCCCTGGATACGCTGGCCCGGGCCAGGCGCTGCAGGAGAGCTGTGGCCTGGGCAGTGTGGCTCGCCTCGTTCGTCCTCGCTCTGCCCACCATGATCATGATTGACCTAAGGATTCACGTCCAGGATGGCGTGGAGAAGCACATGTGCCACCCCACCTGGCAGCTCACGGCCTACAAGGTTTACCTGACTGTGCTCTTTAACACGTGCATCCTGGCTCCGGGATGCATCATCGGTTATCTCTATCTCAGACTTGCAAGGACTTACTGGCTCTCCCAAACCACCGTGTTCTCATCCAAAGAGATGAATAGGTGTCCAAAACAGAAGGTGCTATATATGATCTTCGGCATAGTTCTGACTTACTGGGCGTGCTTCCTACCTTTCTGGTTGTGGCAGTTACTGAGTATCTATTATGGACCTGGGAAGCTGTCTCGTAACACGGTGGTTTACGTAAACTTTGTAGTGACCTGTCTGGCTTATAGCAACAGCTGCATAAACCCTTTCCTTTACACGTTGTTGACCAGAAATTATCAGGAGTATTTGAGAGAGAGGCAGAAGAGCAGTGCAGTTTTTAAGAAAAAGTTCCGTCACTCATCTCAGAGGTCTGTGTCGTCTGGAAGTCACCAGTTTACAAACGTTTCATGTAGCACACAGAATGGTATTCTGGACGCCTATACCAAGCTCTAACGTGCTGTTATAAGTAGGAAATGTTTTTGTAGTGGTGAGGACATCCAGATAGTTCCAAATGTAATCTCCAATTTCAGAGAAATTACATTTGTGAAGCATTATCATCATTACAAGATTGGACATGAATTTGTCCTTGTCTGAGTTATTGTAGGAAAACAAAGGCACCCTTATACAGACAAGGAGAAACAATATGGGTGACATGTTTGGGCTGAGACTTTCAGAGCAAATCACAGACCAAACCATGCAGAAATGGAAAACCTGGAGTGGGAGGGAGGGTGTTATTTTAGACATAACCCACACAGAAAAAAGCCACTGAAATCAGTCAAACGGAAACAGTGTCGACTGTTTCTCTACCAAAATCATATGTCTGATGAAAAAACCCTTTCAATATGCGGGTAGCTGGTGTTAAGTCGTGAATCATGTGACTGACTGTAGTGTAATCAGGCATATCCTTTGTAGTGTAATCAGGTAATTCTCTGCTTACCTAAGGTAGAAAATGATGGATCTCTACCTTAGTGTGGATATTTTTTACTGGGGTTTCTGGACACACACTGAGCATAAACTTAGACTTAATTAAGGCATGAAATGAGAATTCTTTAACAAGAAGAGAATTACATTAGTTTACAAAACTCAGAGCTTTAAACATTAGGTGTCCTCTAGACATTTAAGCGTAGCCACTGATTACAGCCGCCAATTAAAACATGGAAACTCATATCTAAAGAGAAACCTAACAGAGGAGGACTTCGCTGAACATGTTTTGTTTTTATTCTTAAAAACTATATTAATGTGCTTTACTAATTTGTTTATCGAGGTGGTTTGGGTGGGATGGTGATCGTGGTGATGCATTCATCTTCCCTTTAATTACTCCTATAATTACTTCTCATTGCTTTTTGAAAAGTGCTGCCAAGTGGTGGTGTAATGTGTGCTTTTAAAGCCAGAGATACAAAATGGTGATCTTACAGATCGGTATGAAATCTTGTCAGTGGTGAATTTTTGTGTTTGTTATTATATGCCCACAAAATCTATTCCAGTATTCTATTATAATATACTGTATTCAGTACTGAATTGTGTCTTCAAAGGGTGTAGAAATGTAGGAACTTAGTAATGTAATTTTTGTTTTTCTGTTGAACTGTGCTATGTTTCTGTGATTTATAATATGAATATTCTTAGTCTGTTCTAGAGAATTATGATAATGTACAAACAAAACAACCAATTGTGTTGTTCAGCCCTGTAAAGAATTCCTGTGATTTTGTCGAACTGTAGTGTTTGTGACCTCTGCTGTTAAAAAATGTTGTGACTCTAAGTGTTATAATATTGTGAAACAGAACCTGTTAGAAAAACGAGTTTTAGATTCTTTTCATTGTCAGTGATCTTATTATTGTGTATTTGGAAAATTGCATCAGTGCATTAGAGGAGTGCCAATAATAACAGACTCTGCGACATGGTGTTTTCTGTACAGAGTAACAAAAAAATGAACTGCAGCTTATATTTACTCATTCAGAGCCAGATATTTCAATTAAAGCACCTTGGAGGAAGAACTGGTACTTTTGTAAAGAGTCAATCTGTTTGAGAAGAATTCTTGAGAGTCCTGTGGAAAGTAACAGTGCAGTGTCTTGTATCTTTTAAACAGTAAAAATCCCTTAAAGACCATTCTGCTTGCTGTGTTAGCTTTACATGAATGCCTTTGGTTGTAAAAGTGATGGTCTATCCTCATCCAAAGTGCTGTTTTTGAAAGCTACCAGTACAAATGCTTGCTTCGTCAACTTTTCCGAAAGCTTGTTAGTGTAGAGTTTCTAGGCACTAATGTTCCTTGGAGCAGGGACTAGGCTATTGTTATTAACAAGGCTGTTGTTTCCTTTCAGCATTTTATCTAAATGTCCAGTGTGAGACGAGCCAAACATTCACTCACCGGTCGGACTCACTCACGCACCTACATGTTTTACTTTTTGTTTTTACAGGCAGAAACCTCACCTGCCTTTGACCTCTTCTTTCCCAGCCAATCAACACAGTTACCTTATTTGCTCTGCACAGGAGGACGGCTTTCACCTGCCTGTGAGGACAAACTTCAGCGGTTGCTTGTGTGACCCGTAAGTTCAAAGGCAATGGCAGATTTATTTTTCTTGGGAAGTTACAGAAAAAGTTTGGAGATCAAGGATGGCAGCAAAGTGGGGCTGACACCACTACCAGGTGATGACAGGAAGAAAGGGGTGAGGATAATCTGTCCAGACAAAGCAGAACAAAAATGCAAGTTTTCACAGGACAGCTTTCATGCACAGTAGTACTAGGTAAAGTTTCTTAGACATTACATCATTAATTTTTTTTGAGGATGACAGGGATTAGTGAATAACTTGTCACTGATGGGAACTGGAAGCCTTTTAAAAATATTTCTTTCAACAGATGGTGTGTTACTGACCTACTTTCTGTATTAAGAAAAAGAAGTTTCGGTGAATCAAATAAATTGTCCATTGCGTGTGTAAATAATCCAGCTCATGGTCTTTGGTAAACTGCTGTCAAAAATATGCATTCTTGACTAAAACTACATTCCAGGCAGGCAATAAATGGAACTGAAGTGAATTTCAATCAATAAATCTTAATCAAAGAGCAGTATTGCCTTTCAGAAGAATTCATATGTTTGTGTCTTTGCCAGTGATTTTATCATACGTCCACTGGGTCTAGTCTTTTTTTCTTGGGTCAGAAAACCATTTCACAACAGGGCACTCCTATTTCATAAGCCCTAGGTCTTTTCTGTTTGTGACACAACCCTCTAATCTTCACATTATTTGGCTCAAGTAATTGAATTGATTTCTGCACTTGTTTGTCAATGAATTGCAACTCCAGCTAATACACTAAAACTTTTGCAGACAGTGTTTTCTGAGAAATGGATATATTTAAGTGGTTACTCGTGGAAGATCTATTCATATGCCAATAAGATATGCAACCTGAGAAGTTCTGTTTATGAACTAGATCTGATTTTTGAATCTGTTGGATTTTTGAGCATGGATGAGGCTGAGGCTGTTTTCTTCAGATAGGAACCCAAGTTTTCTCTTCAGGGCCAGTTTTATCCACATATCACAGATTATTATGACAAGACGTGGTATTCAATTTACGGGGCCCTGCTTATCTGTATTATTATGACCACCCAGTGACTGTCATATAGTGTCATATAGAAGACTTCACCAATCCATATGAAGCTTGGGGTGCCTACAGCCCCACATGACTGATATGGAATAAGAGCTGTATCTCCGGTCCTGGGGGGGCAAGGTCCAGCACAGTTTAGTGGTTCCCCTCCTCAAACACACTCACTAAACCTGACAATTATCAAGTGAGCTAAACCAGCTGTGTTTCAGCAGGGAAATCCTGCTCTAGATGGTAGTGTCCCTTCATACTAGTGCAACCTAATGTAAGGGTGATCACAAAGCACTTTTTAGGCAAAAGCTCAACAATCGTTTCACCAAAAAGTCTTACATTTGCGTGGCATATTTGCCTCTAGGAGGCACATGATCCTAGCTCATTACAATTAATTTGTGGAGTAGCACAGCCTGGTAAATAACCTATATATAGTGTATGAAGTGCTGCATCACTACCCAATTATTTGGAAGCATGCCAAATTCCATGACATATCATCAAAGCTAAAATGTTGAAACTAGGTATGTTTGCACTTGGCTACATTTGCTTGCTTCTCCAACAGTTTCTTTTGGATAGCTAAACAATATGCTCACCAACGAACGGTCAGTCAAAATTCAGCAGCCAATATATGCCTGGTCCAATATCTTGTGATTTAAAGGCTCAAACTTAAATAAATGTATAAACACATAAATTCACATCCTGCATCACTACCACAATCTGGCTGCACACCAAATTTACTGAAATTTCACCTCTAGGTGGCGCCACAATTCAAATGGTCCTTTTTCACCTGTTAAACTGGTCAAATCATTCCACCTCTTGTTACTTGGGCCTGTTTGACCATTCTGCTTGGACCCCCACTGACTGCTTCTTATTCTTTCATTTTCGGTGGTGGTCATGTTACGTAATAGTTTGTGGGTGAGTTTGTGGGCGATGACCGTGTTGAAGGCGGAGCTGTAATCAACAAAGAGCATCCTAATGTAGGAGTCTAGTGAAGGAACAGTAAAGGGCAGCAGAGATGGCGCCTGATGTGGACCTGTTGAGCCGGTAGACATACTGCAGGGGGTCCAGAGTGGAATGTTGCTCTGGATGTAGGCCAGCATCACTCTCTCAAAACACTAACAGTACTATAAATGACAAATTCCAAAAAAGAGAGAAGAATATATAAATACAGCATTATGGCACATGAGATAAAGTGACAGGAGTGAGCAGC
>JBBIGA010000138.1:10438361-10449832 GCA_037576975.1 Alestes dentex
ATTCAGCATTCCTATTTTCCCAGTCCAAAAAGTCATTGTGCAAACACTGGAAATGCATAGCCACAAGCCTTTTACACATATTCAAAATTTCAGCTCAAAAGAATAAAAAATGACTTTATAATACAGGTTTTAGTGCAAATATTTCCACCTGAGCCGCCATCTTGTATCCAGACATCCTTATTTTCAAAAAAGAATTATAAATAAACAAACCGCTAAAGCCCAGTTTGCTTTTTCTCTTACTGTGCCTTAGACAGCCGTTCAAATCTCGCGCCAGTAAAAAAAGACTCGGAGTGTCGACTCGCCCAGTAAAACCAGCTCGACTCACAGGTCCCCATCATAAACCACACACATCTCGACAAAACTCGCTCCAAACTCACGTAAACATCTCCAAACCAACTCGAAAGCAATCTCATAACATCCAGCCAGCAATAAAAACACTTACAGCGAAGTGGAAATGAACCATTTTCCTACTTTTTGTTGAAATCTCGAGCTTCCTGGATTTGGTCTTCTGTGTCCATTTTGCTTTGTTTCAGCGTAAAAAAATCCATTTGAAGATGCGTGTTTCACCAGCTTGCCCCTCATACTGCTTCTCTCCGCCCTAGAACTGCGGGATTTTTTTGCCTCCCCAGCTAAACCAAGCCCTGCGATGTGAGAGGACGATACAATCGTCCGTCAAAGAGGACTGACCCAAGTGCGTCTCTGAGGGGGGGGCTAGATGACTCGCTGTATCTCGGGAATGGTATGACGCGAGGGAGGGCTCAAAAAAAGCTTAGAAGCTCAGCTTTCGATTGGTCTATATTAGATTGGCGTGAAAATTCTCCAATCATGTGAAAAAACTGTTTTTTTTGCCCAAGCCTGCGGCGGTACCCAGTAGGGGTCGCAGGGACGATTGTAAGCTAACAGTAAACACATTTAGCTCTAAATGTGTGAAAATTATGTTAACATTGCGCTAAATTATAAAAAAAAATGACACCTCTAAATTTGTGAAACTGTTTTTACAAAAGGCACCCCATATAAAACATTCCCCTAAAATCTGCTTTGTTCATTACTCCCTGAGTGTCATTTACCCATGGATACACAATTTGTTTACCTTTGGATATTAAAACAGCTCCATAATATAAGATGCCTTTGGCACACAAATCTAACAGTTCACAAAATCTAACAGTTACTTTCAATGAAGTATTAAAAAACCATACCCCATCATTTTTTTTACCAACCACAACAGGTGCTGTAGTGAACCTGCCTAAAAGAAGGTGTAAATGTATTTTGCCCCCAAGTATCATGAGGAGGCTGGTTAGAGGGACAAACATTTCTCCAAGTTTCACAAATTATTGAACATGTAACTAGTGTTGCTTTCGTCAAAGAAAATTATGACTAAATATCGTCGTCAAAGAACATTTATCACGTGACAAAAATGAGACGAGACGCAACATAAATGCTGGTCATGTGATGATAACTATAACGAAATATATCATGTAATATTGTTGACGAATAAGAACAAGACTAAATGTGGTTTACAAAATAAAAACTATGCTAAAATGTCTCTTCATTTTCGTTGACTAAAACGAGACGAGACGTTATTTCCTGTACGATAGGGAGGGGAGAAAAAAGTATTGGGACGTTCGACCTTAGATTTGAACGCCATTAAGTCCCAATACTTTTGACCTTTGAGGTATTGTGAATGAAATCTATCTAAAGTGGACAAAAGTATTAGGACGCAGGGCCAATATAGTGCCAGGGAGAGAGAAATGACACACACAGTCACACACACACAAAGTCTCACACACACACACAGCATTTTGATAAGCAGCCTTTTCCCATATCCATGCAAAAAAGCTGATTCTAAATTGTTCTGATTTGGTTGTGTAGACTATGTTTGTTCAGGAAAAAAAAATATTCAGGTAAGTTCAGGAAACACACTGAAAGTGAAGACTTTTACAAGTTTTACAAATGTGGGTTTTATGGCAATAGACACACACATTTTCATTTTAAAATAAGACTAAAATGCTCAGACTTTTAGTCGACCGAAACTTGACTAGACTAAAGAGTATGGACGTGACTAAGACTATTAAAAACAAAAATTACAGCTTGACGAAAAAAATTACAGACTAGACAAAAACTAAAATTAAGACAGGCCGCCAAAAACTACATGTAATGTTACTGTTAGTTGAGGTAGGACTTCAGCAGAATCTTGCCATAAAGGGCTGACACAGTATCTCAACGTAAGGACACCCAACACAGAGGAATGACTCACAGGTGTAAATATGTATGAGACACGGAAGTGGAGACACTTGGGGAAGAAGAAGGCGAAGACTAACATCAGGTGAATCTACTAACAGAGGAGCAGGACCAGGGCTGACCATGTGAATTCCAACAACAGGCAATGAGTGGAGGGAATGTACAATCAGACAGAGGAAAGGAAAAACCAGGACAGGATGTGACAAAACACTATAATTAGATTTATAATTAGATGCCAACAAACTATTTGAAATGTGTGACAAACTGGAACCATGTTTGGTGGTCCATTGTATTGTGGAGAATTTGGATCTGTGAGGATCGTTTTTTGGGACTCTTCTCCTTCCAAAAGCTCTGGGAATCTTGTTAGGAGACATGGCATCAAGCACTCCACGTAGTACATTACTTTAAATTGGCTGCATCTGACAAAAAACAAAAACTGTATTCTAGGATACAGTCATTTCCAACTATTTCCAAATTCAGAAAAAACAGGGAATCAAGCTTTTGGCATTGCTATCCAAGGCCCCCACACATTGGAGACCAGTGGGATGAGCTGAAGAGGAATCCAAACGAGATTACCTAGGACCTAGGATCTAGAGAGATTCTGTGTTGAGAAGTGGTCTCAGATTGCTGGCTCTGTATTCTCTGATCAAGGGGAAGCCATCCAGCCAGATTCACATTTTTTAGGACAGCTACATTGTCTTACTAAGAATCCAAGTAATCCAAGTAAGAATCCACATCTCTGGGCGACGGCAAAGGCTGTAATACGAGGTAGAATAATCTCATATGCATCACACAAAAAGAAAGAAAAAGCTCCTGAGACAAATTGGAGCAGTAAATTAAAACCTTGGAAGCAGCCCGTGTTGTCTCTCAAGAGGAACACCTACTAAGTGAGTTGAAAAAATCTAAAATGAAACTGAAAGAATTAAGAGACATAAAAACACAATTTCAATTACAGAGAAAACGCTTGGAGAACGAATATAGTAATAAATCAAGCAGGTTTTTAGCAAACCAACTAAAAAAGAATAAAGAAAGAATAACAATCTCCTCAGTCACAGACTTCAATGGGAAAACAATTCATGTCCCAGAAGAGATTACTAACATATTTAGGAATTTCTATAAAAACTTATATTCACCTAATATTAATCCATCCAGTACCGAAATATGAGAATTCATGGGCAGGGGAAACGTTAGCGTTCCGGGCAATAGGCCTATGGCCACTGTGGGAACGCTGGGGAGGGTACAGTGGAGATCCCACACCACTTGGGGGGTGGAAAGCGTGGGGCCGGTGGATGGGGGGTAACCTTCCGGACCGGATCCTCATTTGCTGATGGGCTTGGGGCCGTCCCAGCCTGGGCCACTTGCTAGGGTCACCGGAATGCGCAGTGGGGTGGGGCCCCTCTGGTCGACACCCATGGGTGGGTGCCCCTGTTGGGTCCCCCTGCCAGGAGGGGTGAGGACAGGGATGGAGTCCAATTTGGGGCCAGTCTGGGAGCTGGCCCCAATGAGGAGAGGGCCCATCTCTTATAACATCTGGTGTCGCTCCCCTGTATCCAACACCACATCACTTATAACACTAGGGCCTGAGGGGCAGTGTTGAGGTGGGCCGAGACCGCATATCTTAATCGCATATTAGACATTACATGACACTAGAGCCTTGGAGGTCGGCTGGGGCAGATGGGACTCTGTTGTCTACCAGAAGCAGGGGGCCTGGGCCCTGGCCGTTCCCCTTTATTTGAATGCACTTACACACAATCCATATTACATTAGGGCCTTGTGGGGCAGGGAGGGGCATGGAGGACTCACTTTTAAGCAGGTACATACACACACTCACTAGAGTCAGGGGCTAATGGGGGCCAAAGGGCCCCACCTATATCTCCGTCCCTGGTCCTACATGAGCAGTACAGGCTGCATAGAGGGGCCCACTGGGAAATTCAGGAAAAGGATCAGGCCTGGGGGTGTTCCGTGAGATCTTGGCAGGAGAGTGCAGCCTCCCTTCATGGGTAGTTGGCTGAGTGGAGGTCTCAGCCCTGCTGTAGCAGGATGGGGCCCTGGTAGGTGGTCCAGGGAATTCTGGGACACTCCAGGCCCATCTGGAGGGTCGGTCTAGGGCTGGGCCAGGGGACCTCCTTCACTTAGGCCACCTGGGGTCCATTGCCCGGTGGGAAAGGAGCTCTGTCTATGGGCCTTCCTCTAATGGTCCTACAGGGTCAATTGGGTGACCAGCCAGGACGCTTCGGCAGGGTCGGATCTGCCCTGCCTGGGGACAGACCCGTGGGGTTTTGATCTCTCTGGCCCGTGAATGGCCCTCTGCCAGGGCCCCGCGTTTCTGGACCTGACCTGCGCCGTGTGAGTGGTCACCCTACCTACCCCCACTCTGCGAGCCTCTTTGTCCGGGGGGCAGGACCATCCTCTTGGTCCTCTGTGGGCTCTCTTTTGGGTTTAGGCATGTGGCTGTGTCTGGGACATGTGGCCATGGGTCCTTGTGTCTCGTGCCTTTGCGGAGGTGTGGTGTTCCTGTGCTCCCAGCAGCGTTAACTACCCTCCACTTCCGGTGACAAACTGGCTTACACTTAGACACACATACAAGGGCCTAGAAAATACTAGAAATGTGTTTCTTTCATTCATTATGTAAAATTTGTTTGAGTGTTTGGATTCTGAGTGATTTTTTTGTGTGTTGTTTTTTCCCCAAGGGCTACTAGAAATTTTGATTTCTGTTATAAAATTTGTTTCTGTGTGTCTTGTTTCTTTGGGGGTTTTTTACTAGCATTTTTTTCTTTTTCTTTTTTTTTCTTTTTCTTTCTCTTCTTTTTCACTCTCCTTTTCTTCTTCACTGTGGGGGGAGTGGTAAGCTTGGATTGGCTTTAATGACCATGTGTGTAAAATGAAACCACAGATTAAAAATAAAGTTGTGGTGGTGGGCCAAAAATATATAAATAAATAAATATAAAGCAATGTATAGAGTTTCACCATTGGCTCCAAAACTGTTCATCTAAATCCTGAACCTGCTGCCTTCTGAGCATACATGCCATCTATATAAAATACATCAGGTGCCTTTTGAGAGGGCCCAGCAACGTATTGCTCCTAGCAAGGGTCCATCATGAAACTCACCTTGGGGGCCAGCCACTCTTGCCCATTATTAACTTATCCCACCAGGGTGCCCATAACCCACCAAGCGAGGAGCCCTGCAGCCACATCCAAAAAGCCAACACAGACTCTTTACCAAGATTCACCATTAGGACTGACCTTGTGTTCCTGACAAAATAGACCCACACACAGTGTACACTCACAGTCCAGGGTGACTGATAAGGAGGCAGCCACAAGCAGTGAGGGTAGGCCAACTTGGTCCTGAGCAACAAGGCTGACGTGAGCCACAACACTAGTACCAGGAAGGAATGGAAATCAGCAACAGGGGGATCCAAGAGACACATGACATTATAGTACTCTTTTTGCTACCATAGACTGGCTAACAAATTCCTCTATGCAGATACGTCCAGAGTTCCTGTTGGTGTAAATATAAATTTTCCATTGGAAATTTGAAAATGCCAGACAAAGTAACAGATCCATCCAGTCAGGATATGACACAACAAGGTCTATAGAAAGTCTATGTAGAAAAAATATGGCCTTTTCATCTGTTCCAGCCCTATCACATCAAATTGTGAACAGCTCTCTTCTCTCTGGGTTGTTTACAGAATCACTTTTATCGCTCCTCAGAGAGAAAAACTCGGATGCCTCCTTATTTAACAATGAAATCTGTTTCATATCTCAAATTCATAGGCAAGGTCATCAAGAAAATAGTTTTCAAATGTCTACTTTGATGTCTTTCAGTCAGACTCATCACTATAGAGCTGAAACAGCTCTGATAAAGGTATTAAAACTCAGACTCAGGCAAGATAACTGTTCTGGTACTGCTAGATCTTAGAGCAGCTTTTGGCTCTCTAAGCAGTGTCAAAGGAGAAACTCATCCATGCATGGGTGGCGGAACCGTTATAACTTTTCAAAATCATTCAGTTCGCCCCCTCCCCCACACTTTTTCTTTCCCACTCAAAAGCCAAGATGTAGAGCTCTGCACGCATATAAGCCCCCCCTGCCAAAATCACCTCCTGGCCCTGGACAACGGCCAAGACGTTGAGCTGTACGTGCATCCCACGGACCACCATGCCCCCCAGGAAGACAGCCGAGAGGTACACCTCTGCTCGCACCCCATCTCTGTAAAGCACACTGAATTACTTCTGTGTATGGTATTCTGCTATATAAATAACCCTGCCTTGCCTTGCCTTGCCTCATTAGCCAGAAACTTCAACCCATAGAGAGGAAACGGCTAAAACTTCAAACTTAAAGACTGTCCTCCCGAAATAACATAACCTGTGCAACAGGAGGTAAAACACACTGGACCAGGCGTATAGCAATATCAGGGATGGATACTAGGCCTGTAGCCCTCCTCACTTGGTCAGTCAGACCATCTGTCCCTCTTTCTCACGCCAACTTACAGACATGGTTACAAATGTGAAATGTATAAAGACCTGGCCTGAGAGTGCAATTTCACAATTGCAGGACTGCTTGGAGAGAACTAACTGGGAGTTTTTGCCCAATAGGATTTAGAGAACTACACATCCACTGTTCTATTTTATATTCAAACCTGTATTGATAACGTCACTGTTGAAAAACAGATCAGATGGTACCCAAACAACAAACCGTGGATGACAAGGAAGGTCAAGCAGCTGCTGAGGGACCGGAATATAGTCTTCAGGTCTAGAGACATGGAACTATACAGAGATGCTAGATCCAATCTAAAGCGAGGCATTAAGGAGGCTAAAGCAGCGGACAGGACAAAAATTGAGGGACATTTTAGTGGAGGGGACTATCGGCACGTCTGGCAGCGTATCCAGTGCCTCACAAACTTCAAAGGCTCCAAAGACTCAGTCACCAGCATCAATCTTTTTTTTATTGGTGTTTATAGTATACAGTATAAACTTACAAAAAATAGAATCCCCTCACCCACAAAAATAATAATAGGTATAAAAAAACAAAAACAAAAATATCCAACAGCCAGGCAAGACTCCGGCTGCGGCCGCTGGGGGTCGCTGTGGGACCGTAAATCTCTCTCCTTATCCTCTCGTCTGGACCCCGAGCCTGGTTTTCGTTTGTATTACTCTGTGTATGTTTAGTGTGTAAATAAACCCTACAGTGTATATAATACATAATATCTTTGATCCAGCGACCATATGTTGGCGGTAAAGAGTCTTTCCATTTACAGAGTATAAGCAGTAGTTGAGTAAAAACAAATCAGGGGGGATGGTGGATTTTATCGTTTATCGGACATATTTTGTGCTGATGACACAACCCGGTCTCACGTTTTTTCGTGCTGCCATCATGACATAAAATCTATTCAAACATGCCGTGATCACGTTTTAGGCCTTTTTTACATGCTAGGACAACCCTATGTGTTTTAATGGGCAGTGCGTAACACCGCCCCTATGAGCGCTAACTGGTGACTGAGGGACGGGGAAAGAATACAATCCTCAGGATGCTATGGTGTTTTTCGTTATCTGATAACGCTTTCGATAATGTGTGGTGCGACCATGCAAAACAGAGCCTGGTTTTTAATTCTGCTGCATGAATGAGTGAATGGATTCAATAGTGTGAAAATATACTATACATTTCCCACTAAAAGTGTAATTATAATGACTGGATTCCTTATAGTTTTTCTTTGCAAAGCAGTTGAAACAGATTGGAAGACAGTGAGATGGGGAAAGAATACAATCCCCAGGGTGCTGTGGTGTTTTTCGTGATCTGATAACGCTTTCGATAACGTGTGATGCGACGTGCAAAACAGAGCCTTGTTTTTAATTCTGCTGCATGAATGAGTGAATGGATTCAATATTGTGAAACTATACTACACATTTCCCACTAAAAGTGAAATAATAATGAGCTGATTCCTTTTTTGTTTGCAAAGTGGTTGAAACAGGTTGAAAGGCAGTGAGACGGGGAAAGTCATACAATCCCAGAATGCTATGGTGTTTTTCGTGATTTGTCTATAATGTGTGATGCGACATGCAAAACAGCGCCTGGTTTTGACTTGTGTTGCATGGATGAGTGAATCTATGCAACACTTTGAAAATATACTACACATTTCGCATTTCCAGTGAACTCCACAATCCGTGGAGTAACAGTTAAGTGCCCCTGAAGGCAGTGGCCTTCCAAAAAAGGAAAGTTCTTTAAGTTCCCTTTGGTGTTTTTGCGTGTGCACGCCAGCCAGGCGTGCTGTAGTTTTGTAAAGACTTTAATTAAAGAACTTTCTGTTGTACTCTGGACCTATGTGTGCGTCCTTCACTCAGCCCCGTCATGACAATAGCTGTGTCATATGGCAGTATTATTTGATTGAGTTCCCTTCATCTTGTGTAAGAACCACCACCAGAGCACCTTCCTGCACGGGCACCACAATGCCAACCTGTTCAACAGCTGTCATCAGGAACTGTGTACTTGAGTTTATTACTACCCTAATTTTTATTCTTAGGTTATTATACTGTTAGTTCAGAATTAATTAGTTATTATAGCATATAATCATTAGTATTAATTGTTATTAATTTATTTATTTTTGGAGTCAAAGCATGTAAGCTACCATCATCCTTATCACCCGCCTAAAAAGTTCATCGCAATCACTTTCTTTGGACATTGCCTAAGGTAAGTAGCATAGACTACATGGCAGGTTAAATTTAGAATTTAAACTAAATTAAATGTTCGTACTGTACAGTTTACACTGAACTCCTGCAGTGCTAGAATGTAAATACTGATATTACCCCTGAACAGACGGTATTGTAATTCATGCACGGGCATTTTCTTTGGTATGTGCTGGGTCTGGAGCTGGCTGTGAGGCCGGTGCGGGAACTGGTGCTGGGTCTGGAGCTGGCTCTGAGGCCGGTGCGGGAACCGGTGCTGGGTCTGGAGCTGGCTCTGAGGCCGGTGCGGGAACCGGCGCTGACTCTGGAGACTGGGCAACCGGTGCGGCGACCGGTGCAGGAACCGGCATTGGGTCTGGAGCTGGCTCTGAGGCCGGTGCGGGAACCAGGACGGGGTCTGGAGCCGGCTCTGAGGCCAGTGCGGGAACCGGCACTGACTCTGGAGCGGAAACCGGAGCTGAGGCCGGCGTGGGAACTGGTGCTGGTTCTGGAGCTGAGGCCGGCGTGGGAACCGGTGCTGGTTCTGAGGCCGGCATGGGAGCAGGCACTGGTTCAGGAGCTGAGGCCGGCGCGGGAACCGGTGCTGGGTCTGGAGCTGGCTCTGAGGCCAGTGCAGGAACCGGTGCTGGGTCTGGAGCTGGCTCTGAGGCCGGTGCGGGAACCGGCGCTGACTCTGGAGCGGAGACTGGTGCCGGAGGCCGATGTGGGAACCGGTGCTGTCTCTGGAGACTGGGCGACCGGTCCGGCGACCGGTGCAGGAACCGGCGTTGGGTCTGGAGCTGTCTCTGAGGCCGGTGCGGGAACCGGGATGGGGTCTGGAGCCGGCTCTGAGGCCAGTGCGGGAACCGGCACTGACTCTGGAGCGGAAACCGGTGCGGCGGCCGATGTGGGAACTGGCGCTGGTTCAGGAGCTGAGGCCGGCGTGGGAACTGGTGCTGGTTCTGGAGCTGAGGCCGGCGTGGGAGCCGGCACTGGTCCAGGAGCTGAGGCTGGCGCAGGAACCGGTGCTGGGTCTGGAGCTGGCTCTGATGAGGCTGGCGCGGGAACCAGTGCTGGGTCTGGAGTTGGCTCTGAGGCCAGTGCAGGAACCGGCATTGGGTCTGGAGCTGGCTCTGAGGCCGGTGTGGGAACCGGCGCTGGGTCTGGAGCTGGTGCTGAGGCCAGTGCGGGAACTGGCACCGTCTCTGGAGACTGGGCAACCGGTGCAGGAACCGGCGCTGTCTCTGGAGGCTGGACGGCTGGTGTGGATGCCGGCTTTGGCTCTGGAGGCTGGACGGCCGGTGCAGGAACCGGCCCTGGCTCTGGAGGCTGGATGGCCGGTGCGGGAACCAGCGCTGTCTCGGGAGGCTGGACGGCCAGTGCAGGAACCGGCGCTGTCTCGGGAGACTGGGCGACTGGTGCGGTAACCGGCACTGGAGGAACTGAGGCCGGTGCGGAAACTGGTGCTGGGTCTGGAGCTGGCTCTGAGGCCGGTGCGGGAACCGCCACTGGGTCTGGAGCTTGCTCTGAGGCCGGTGCGGGAACCGGTGCTGACCCTGGAGTGGAGGCCAGTGCGGAGGCCGATGCCGGAACCGGCGCTGGTTCAGGAGTTGAGGCTGGTGCGGGAACCGGCGCTGGTTCAGGAGCTGAGGCCGGCGCTGGGTCTGGAGCTGGCTCTGAGGCCAGTGCGGGAACCGGCGCTGAGCCTGGAGTGGAGGCTGGTGCTGAGGCCGATGCCGGAACCGGCGCTGGTTCAGTAGTTGAGGCTGGTGCGGGAACCGGCGCTGGTTCAGGAGCTGAGGCCGGTGCAGGAGCCCGTGCTGGTTCAGGAGCTGAGGCCAGTGCGGGAACTGGTGCTGGGTCTGGAGCTGGCTGTGAGGCCGGTGCGGGAACCGGTGCTGGGACCACCGGCAGGGTGCGACGTGCTGGGACCGCCGGCAGGGAGCGGTGCTCGGGCTGGACTGGAGCGGCGTCGGGTTTTCAATTAAACTCGTGGATGGCATTGTGTTACCAGGCTCTTTAGATCACTGGAAGAAATTTTAGACACCTGTGACAATTAGTTTACCAGGTGTGCCCAATTAAAGGATAAACTACTTAAGAAGGACGTTCCACATTATTAAGCAGACCACAGTTGGCAAACAATATGGGGAGGAAAAACCTTGCTGCCGAAAAGCGTGAAATATGTCAGTGCCTTGGACGAGGTATGAAAACATTAGACATTTCATGAAAACTTAAGCGTGATCATCACACTATCAAGAGATTTGTGGCTGATTCAGAGCACAGACGGGTTCGTGCAGATGAAGGCAAATTGTGGAAGATTTCTGCCAGATCCATGCATTGGATCAAGAGAGCAGCTGCTAAAATGCCATTATGTAGCAGCAAACAGATATTTGAAGCTGCTGGTGCCTCTAGAGTCCCATGGACATCAAGGTGTAGAGTCCTCCAGAGTTTTGCAACTGTGCATAAACCTTCTGTTCGGCCACCACTAACCAGTGCTCATAAGCAGAAACGGCTGCAGTGGGCAGAGAAATACATGAAGACTAATTTTCAAACAGTCCTGTTCACTGATGAGTGCCG
>JBBIGA010000138.1:10449932-10463272 GCA_037576975.1 Alestes dentex
TCCCTGCCCATCTGAGGATAAAGGACCTGCTCTTTGTTGTCTGCATCAAAACGAGCATAGAAGTTGTTTAGTTCATCAAACCCTTTCCTGGCTTTCCTCAGTCCGTACTTTGCAGCCTTGTACTCCGTCTCATTGCCTGATTTGAATGCAAGAGAGCAAATATGCAGAATGTGTTGTACCTGTCTGTTGATCCAGGGCTTCTGGTTGGGGAACTTTCTGACTTGTGTGGTGGGTATGATGTTGTCAACACAAGTGGTTCTGTAGTGTCCTCCAGTGGCTGCAATTTTGAACACATCCCAGTCTGTCCAGGCAAAATAGTCCTGCAGGATGCTCTCAGTCTCTAGAGTCCAGAGTTTGACAAGTTTGGTAACAGGGTTTGATTGTTTCCATCTCTGTCTGTAAGCTGGGTACATGAACAGAGAAATGTGGTCTGACTGTCCGAAGTGGGCACAGGGTGCAGCCCTGTATGCACCACGTATGTTACTGTAAACATGGTCCAAGGTGTTCTTGTCACGGGAGGGAATGTCCACGTGTTGGTAACATTTGGGAAGTACAGTCCTTAAGTTTCAATAGTTAAACTTGCCGGCGACGATGAAAACAGCATCTAGATGAGTTCTCTAACGCGCTGAAAATGTCGTGAAGTTTGCTGAGCACTGCTGTAGAGTTAGCTCGCGGTGGGATGTAAACAATGGCCAAAAACACAGCTGAGAATTCCATCGGTAGATAGTAGGGGCGGTATTTCAGCATTAAAAACTCCACATCTGGCAAACAGCACTTGTGGACAGTCTCCACACCACGTTGTTCACACCTGTCCTGACCTGAACATTTTCAGTTTTTCTTGCAGAAACTGTCTTGGAGAGATTCTATGAAGAATAAAACTTATTTTTCTGAAAAAAAAATATATTTCTGATTACTTGTAAGTATTTGAAAGACCTCCATGAATTCTGAGGCACATCTGCATTCTTCTTTGTTCATTTGTGTGTACATTACATTTACATTTACTTTACATTTTAGTGTCTAACGTTTGAGGTCAACCAAATTAGGTGAACTAAATTAGCTACTAGGTCATATAAAAGTTAGTTACATGACGTAATCATAGCAATGTGGAGATCTCTAAGTGAGAGGCAATATAAAAATATATCCAAATAATGGATAATGTTTCTTCAAAATTACATTGCACAATAATAATAAAAGAAACCTTGAGGTTCATGTCATGTGTAATGTGATTCTCACTGCTGACTGTTTGAGGCAATGCTTTGTTTCTTCTGAAGAAACACCGCTTTTCTTTTGAAAAGGTTATAGACTGCATACGCCTCTGTAATGGACTGTGACTGGAGCCACAGGCTTTTTCTGTATGTAAGTCACAGGCAATTATTTACCAGCTAATATCCTTTTAAATGTAGGCACTCACTGTTGAAATGAAATGTGCTTGTTTGTAAATAAATAAATCTTTCTCCTCATCAAGTAGGACTGTTTGTGCTGCCTGGAAGTCCTCAATGGGTTTCTGAAGAAGACAGTGACATCTACTGTACAGACACAATTCACATCAAATCTGCCCAGAGTTTTAATTCTAAATTGATTTAATATGGTAATTCAATTGTGAAATTTGAAAATGAGGGTTTGTGGCTTAACCTCCCCACTCTACATCCCTACATCTGTCGACTCTTTCTGACAGGTCTGTTTAGTCAAAAGTTGAGCTATTTTTATTGTGGCTAACAAAACAATGGTGAATGCATCCTGCATCAGCGAGGTTTACTGTTTTGCACAGAATACACTGAACTGAGTTCAAATAAATTTAAGCAAAAAAATTAAAAAAGCTGGCATTGAACAACTTGCACACCATGGAAGACTGAGTGGGATTATGCTTTTCCTGCCTAGATTTGCAGTTAAACTGTATTTGACACATGGCTATCAAAGATAAGTGTGCAGTTGGTGTAAAAACATTTATAATGATGACATAAAGGGTTTTTTTTATCTAAGAACAATAGTGGGCTCGTCATAAAGCCAGATACCGCCTGGCAAATGTTCCACAGCAAATATGATCATTAAAGTCTGCTGTTCAGAGACCACACACATTCAGGAAACCAGAGTACTGAGACAAACAGATGTAAAGTACAACAACCAAACATTTCTGTTTGTTTGTTAGGTCAGTATATAATATGGTTTTATAAAAGTATTCATTCTGGCACCCATTAAACATCTCTTTATCGTCTGACAAAGATCATTTTAGTACGTACATATGTGTTAGAAAACAACTACACGTATTAATAATTATCCTTGATCGTCCATATGCATATTTTTAAATAAGGACTTTAATTTATACTTGCAATACTAGTTACACTATAGGGGAGAGTGGGGTGAGTTGTACCAGTTTTTACTTAAAGTGAATTTAAAGCAAGGCCATGACAGTAATGCTTCCAACTAAAATATGTACATATATTTCAGGATGTGGTGCATCCCCTCAATGTATTCTGTGGTGAGAATACATTGGGGTAAATTGTGCCATTGATTATTGAAGTAAAACAGTATATTTTGATCTCAGAAACTGTAATTCTATAGAAAAGCTAGACAAATAAAAACTTGCTCATTTAAGGTTTATTTAAAGTTATTTTGCAACATCAAAGGCCAAAAACTCCCCCATGCCGTGCCTATTAAAGGCAGTTGCTCTACCAAGAGAGGTTGCTTCAGGAGTGTGGCATAACAAATGGTGGCGTGCTTTAAAGGCCGCAAACCAATCACGTCCTAGAAAAGATTAAAAAGTTTCTTAGCATTATTAGCATTATTAGCATATCTCTTAATTTGTCCCTTATTGAGCCATTGCAGTTTACATTCTGATTTACATAAGTGGAAGCTATATGCTTCTCTGTGAACTATCTGCATGGTGATAACTGATAATGAGCATTTCCTGAGGAAATAATTATTAATGTTCCCTATTACTTTTTTCTTAATAAGGACACACTTAACCCAACCTGCCTCAACCTGCTTTTTCCTCTTTGACCCAGCTGGCAGGTCCCATGAAATGCCAGTTAGTTCTGTGTCTATTTTTGGTCTAAAATTACGAATGTCACATAGTTTTAGTGATAAAATGTAAGAATACAATGTATAATTACAATAAAATAATATGTTTAAAATATTTATAAGTTTACCCCAGGCCCCTTGGCACTAATCGCCCCAACCCCAGCATTTTGGAAAAAATGCATCATCCAGCAGTTTTGAGCGAACATCATGCTAGCTATATAGACTCATAGTGTAGGTTACCAAAGCCGTAAAACGTGTGAAATGTTTTCTAACGTGTCTATAACTTTTCAGACACAACAATCAAAAAACCTTGATCATAGATATTTTACATTTAAAGGCAAAAAACTTGAACTTAAATGTGCTTATCTCTCCTGCAGTGAGGCATTCCTTTTTGCAGGATGAGTAAAATGGCTGGCTCTTCAAAAATGTGTGCTCACATGACCAATTTCTTCTATGACTCCCTAGAAACAGGGGGTGGCACAACTTCCCCCATGGCACAAATCACCCCACTCTCCCCTACTGTTTATGCTTGTTATACTGTCTATAATGTTAATACTGTTTGCACAATTCTGTACTACATAGCACATTTTGTGCAGTTGCACATTTTACTTATATTTCTATATAATGTACAGAGAGCTGTCCACCCACTATTAAACCTTACTCTTATTTATTCCTCTTTATTTATAAATGTACACATATACAAAACCATTGTATATGTTGCACAATTTCTTATGTCGGTTGCACTGTGTGTACACTGTGGAACCTGAGCCTTGCACTTTCGTCTCTCCGTATACTTGCGTAGATGACAAACTTCACTTTGACTTTGACTTGAATCGAGTTCTTGAATGTGAGTGTGTGAATATGATTACTACCTAAGCCTTTCTCAAACTGCACACTACAACACTAGATAATATGTAAACATTTAAAAGTGTGCAACCATTGAGTTAGTTATGTAATCAGAGGTGTGTGGATTATAAAGAAGTAATTCCGACAAAAACTATATTTCCCATCGTCCTCCAGTGCAGACGTTTTGCCCGTGACGTAGTCTGGCTTGTTTTGGCCGTTTGTTTCGATATCCGGCTCCCAAAGCTTGTCGATGTGTTGGATGTTGTCACTGGGAGGTGAGTACGGTAGTTAAACAGTCCGTTCATATTGAAGTCCGAGATGTTATCATCCCCCATAACATCTGAGGTGTGATTAAATATTAATCTGTGTGTCTAAATCTGGCCATCCTCTTAAATCCTCTACTAACCCAGACTAATGCTAACGTGTTAGCCAGCCGGAGCACTCTGGACCAAGTCGTCAGTTTAGCTCGCTAGCTGCTTTTAGAGCTGTTGTCCTGTTCGGACTGAGCTCTCAGTATGTTTACAGTCACGGTATAGGAGTGATTACATGGAGGAAAAGCTGTCGAGCTGTTCCAATATTTTGTGCCACTCCTCTGGCACATTCATTAGTGTAAATCTCGTTGTTTACACTCTTGGCTCGCTGTTCAGTCGTTGTTTGCCAGAAGATTGACAACAATAAGGTCCACAATGAAAGTCTAGGCGTTAGAAGTAAAGCTTTACTGGTGTTCCAGCTTTTTTATACCTGCCTGAAAATTGTTTAGTTCATGTTAGGGCAATTTAAATGTATGTTCTACGTTCGTCAGAGCCATTGTTAACGACTTCCTCATGATTTCTGCCCTCATGGTAACAGGTCGATGTATTTTTGATCATGTCTGCTAAGCAGCAGTACTGAGAAAAGTGCTCTGTTGAGCCTCTTTCAGAAGAGTAATTGAGCTGAGTTTCTGAAATTAAAACAGTAGTCTGATACTAAAGCAACGCATTGTGTTGTTTAGAGGTTTAAACCGTGTTTACGTGATTTTCAAAAGTCATGTTGCTGTGGCAGGTTTTTGGAATATTGCTTTGTCTTGTTGAAATAACCAGATTTTTGTGTTTGCTCCTTCTGTCTCTGTCTGCAGGGTCATGCCTCTCTGATATCAGGGCCCTGTCTGTGTGTGCATGAGTGTTTGCGTGCAGAAGAGAGAGAGAGAAGTCGAAAGACTCAGGGACTCTGGCTGGCTGTCTTACCATGGCTGACGGAACCAGTGATGAAGATGTCATTCATCTGGCCAGTTTCAACACGCATCGCAGCCAGGGTGGGTCTCATACTTGTATTTTGTATGTATACCATGTTATTGCATGTGTGTTCTTTTTTCTATTGTAAGTCCTAGTCCCACAGATTTCTTCACATTCCTTGTCTTAGACAAGTGGGTTTATTGTGCATGTTTCGTTTTTGTGTTTTTCTGCATAGGTAACAGATCAGCAGGCAGGTTCTACATAACCATATCTGACGATTCGGATGATGAGCTAGTCACATTTGTACCAAATGCTCCTGTTGTGGTCAAAGATGATGAAGATGACGACGAAGTTAGCATTTTGGAGGTAGCTGAGAGTGGTCATGTTTCATTTAAACAGTTCCACTCTAGTGTATTACTTAACATAAGTCTGCAGGTTGTTACATTGTATTTATAGTTAATTATTATTATAACTGTGATGTACTGATTTTAAGGAAACCACTCTTACATTTTGTTCTTCCCAGCCACAGGTACCATCTCAGCGCAGCCTGATCCGGCCTGCTGCACAGTGGGGAGGCAGCACATCCCAGAGCCAGGCTTCTGGACCAGGCCCAAGCCTGGTAGACTCAAGCCTTCCCCACACTTCTGTAGCATCTGCACAGCCCACATCAGGAAATCAAGCCATAGGTGTCTTTACTACAGACCAGAACGCTGTACCTTCCACATCTAGAGACGTTGTTGTGCTCAGACCTCACGTTCCTGCTGGGGGCTCAGTGCCCCGACCCAACAGTCTTTTGCCCAGTTCTCACCCAGCCAATCCAGGCACCTCTCTTTTCACTCCAGCTATCGCCGAGTTACCAGCTCAGCCAAGCACAGGCAACCAGGTAGCAGTAGCCTGTCTACATAGAACTGATAGATTCGCTGGGGCTGTAGCCCTAGTTCCCCCTCAGGAACGGCCTGTGCTCAGGCCTCAGTCCTCACAGACAGGACTGGAGCCAGAGGTGATGGTACCCCAGGCGGAAGAACAGCATCAAGGACAGTTTACGCCCCCTCTTTCCCCCGCAACCGTACTGGCACTGGAACATATGGAACAGCCTGGTTCCTCAGCAGCCAGCCTGCTTCCAGCACCTCAGCCTTACATGCTTGAGGTGCTGGTAAAGAAAGTGGTGAGTCCTCAAACAGCTTCTCACTTCTAAAGATCCCGATGTAGACCTTGTTCAATAGCTTGTTCAATATACAGACTTTATAGTAGCCTAGTATGAAAAAAAAGTAAATGTTGAATCTGTCAGTTGAATGTGTTTAGAGGCATTTTCTAGTTGGTGACTGTTTGAAACTGGAGAAATTATACAGGAAACCATTATCCTCTTCAAATTTTGTCTGCTTTGATGGCATTTCTTATTTCTCAGTGGAGAAGTCATTGGTTTTTCCCTGTTCTCCTGGAAAGCTTTAGCTATTTATCAACTTGAGCTTGATTTTGTTTTAACTCACCAATGTTTCTCATATGCTCAAAAATACACTCATTAGTCAAGACTGAATGCTAGACAGATTGTGGAGCAGAAGGAAAGTGAAAGCTTTTTTTTTTTTTTAAAAGCCAGACTAGCTGGTCTACACTAGACACATGGCCTTAATCAGTATTCTTTGTTCTGTCCTGGAGGGACATTGCAGTGCATTCTTAATATCTTTGGGCCTGCTTGTTTCATCAAGGATGATTACCTGATGTGTACGGCTTGCCAGATATTATCAATCTAAATCTTTGCATGTTTCACAGATGGACCTTTTTCCAGACGTGCAGGAGGCCTACGTAGCAGAATTAATAGAAGCAAATAAACTCAAAGATTTAAATGTGTAAGCACAAAGAGTTCCACTACCTCCTTCCATTGTGATTTTCTTGTTAATTCTTCTGGTTCAGATTGGTTGAAAAGAAATACTCATTTTGTCCCACTCAGAATATGCAATATGCTGCTCGAGAATCCTGATTATCCAAGAAAAGACTCTAGTTTAATTGGGAGAATTAACAGAAGCGTGCTCCTTGAGACGAATGATACCGAAACACAGGTCAGTGCTACTTTTTGTGTTCAGCAGGGTACTATCAACATGCTTACGGGGCTTTTTATTTTGGCTTGAAGATGAACTTATGTTACGGAATATTACAATTCAATAGAAGGACCATTCCTTTGATAAGGTCTGTATACAGGGTAGAATGTCTGTATATTTTAGTGGTTAAACCTATTTTGAGTGTCTTCTTTTCTCATTCAGGAAAGTGAGAACTATTTTGATTACTCCAAGCTGAAAAGCGTTGGCCCAGAGGTTGTAATGCAAGCAGCAGACCTGCTGATGGGTGACTTTAGAATGCTGAGCTGCCAGGATATCAAATGGGCCCTGAATTCCCTCAAAGGACACTATGCAATCACCCGCAAGGTACTGCTCACCGCCATAAGTGATTTCTCTCAGGACTCTCTCTCCTGTGTTCAGGAGTTGTGATTTTTCCACAGTGAATGAATGTTGTTGTTGTTGTTATGTTGAAGGCCTTATATGAAGCCCTTAAGAAGTGGCAAGAAATCTCCAATGATCCCTCAGGGAAGAGGAAAAAGAGAAAGCCATATGAACGCGCCTTTATCGAATTCAAGTTTGAGCAAGGTGACTACACACACCTTGAAAGATTTTATTGATGAGTTGATTTAAGCTGTACAGCAGTGGAGAAAGCGCTGTATAATTGACTTGAATGCTGTTAACCGGCTTTGCTTATTCAGGATCTTTTAAATTGGAGAGAAAGATGTACTTTCTGGAGAAAAACCGGAGGTGGTGTCGGAGCTCCGACACAGCAGTGGAGCCATCTTTAAAGAAAGAACTTCAGTTCTATGAGCAGAAAGCAAAGGAAATGGCTGAGGTATTTTTAGAGGGCCAACAGACTTTTTGTTTGTTTTGGTTTTGGTTTTTTTTTTTTTGATTGGCTGGCATTTTCTCTGAAATGATGGTCTCATGAGCTGCATGGTTTCATTTCCACTTTCAGCATGAAGATTTCCTTCTGGCTTTGCAAGTCAATGAGGAACAGTATCAAAAGGTGGGACTGAGGACTTCCGTCACCCGTTATGCCACATTCAGGGATTTCACTGGGTGTTTTTGGTCCTAACTAATTTTCAGTTGATGCCCTCGGCTTGTTGATGTTTTCTTTTTTGATGCTTTTTGCTGTTCACCAAAAATGTAAAAGTAGTAACTGTGTTGTCCACATACAAGCCAAATATAACCAAACTAATATATCTAAACATGGTAAATTACTGCATGTAAATTAAATTACTTTGTGTTAGGATTTTTAATGTGACAACTTCTATAATGACTAGTTGTCTATTGACTTCAGTTAGCTTTTAGTCCTTATTGGCAACTATGGATGTCCTCAGTAGCATTTCTTAAGCCTTGAATACTTAATACTTTTTAATACTATGATGTTTTCAAACAGTATGTCAGATGTATTAGGATAATCACAAACCAGGAGTATTTATTTATTTGTTTTAAAATAAAAACATTCCAGTTGTTGATTGTTTTACACATTTATACATACCCTTTTAAAGCGATACAGAGACAAATATTACATTATGCTTTGTTAACACTCAGACATGAGTCAGACAAGACTGACCTAGATACTTGTGATAAATAAATCAGTTTAAAATATAAATATTTTAGAATGTCTATGTAGCAACACATTTTGAATGTCAGTCCCTTCTTTATAAATGAAGTTTCTGTACCATCTAATACATAATGCTCCAGGTTAGTTTTGTCACCATCGTCTTGTCAGGTTTTTACTGTTCCGCCTTAAATTGTGTAGGGAAACAAATTCTAATATAATAAATAGTCAAATTATACAGTCTAGCCCTGTTAGCAACATGATCGCCAGTATTCAGCTGAAGCCCTCTGACCCAGCCACTGCTTTTTTCAGGACGGCCAGCTGATAGAGTGCGGCTGCTGCTGTGGGGAGTTTGCCTTTGAAGAGATGACCCAGTGCACTGATGGCCATCTCTTCTGTAAGGAGTGCCTGGTGAAGTACGCCCAGGAGGCCGTGTTTGGGTCAGGACGGGTAAGCCATATGCGTGGTGGGGCTGACAGTTGTCGGCAGAGTGCTTATCTGAGCTTGAGTTTTTTTCTCGGGTCTTATCTTGTATCCATTGATAGATTCACAGCAAGCTGTTGATTATATGCTTACTTGAAGGTCTATGTTTGATACTTTGGTGGTGACGTTAACTTGTGTTACCTCAGTTCAAATGGAACAAGGATTGATGGTAACAAATCATTAAGCAACATTTACGATAAAAGCAAAGTACAGCTGCCTGTTGTTTTTGTTATAGTGTGGGAAGGTGTTTTCCACATTTTAGCTCTTTCACTTTCAAACCTGCTGTGAAAATATGTTAAATTGTGCCAGACAAATGTCAGTCAACTTCTGTGGAAGTGCAGGTCTAATTATCTGAGATCTATACATATTTATTTAATTTTTTAAATTTATCTTTTTATTATTATTCTTTTTATTTCCCTTAGTGTCATCAGTCAGCCAAGATATGTTTGGTTAAGTTTTGTCTGCTTGAGTTTAGAAATAGAGGCCAACACTGCTAGAAGTCAAACACTTGAAGAATGCAAGCAGTTAATACTTGTCTAAATCTTCTCCATAAATACCTCCCCAAAACACGTCATCCTTGTCATACTGCGTCCAGCTCTTCATTCAGGAGGCGCAGACTTGGTGATGTGGTTTAGGAGAAAGTATGACTCACTGTGAGGAATAAAACTGAACAAAACCTCACTCCATGGTTAAACACTGTGAACATCCTTTTTAGACAAGATCTTTTCTTCACAAACCCCCTTAGGTGTACTGATCTGTAATCCATTTTCTTTATGATGGCGCTAGAAATATAGAAGAATCTGATCCAAAGTCTTCCTCTTTACAACTGATTTGTGAATACCTGCCCTGGTGTTGTCTAAATGAGATTTTGTTACATTTTGTAGCTCACAGTAAGTCATAGACAACATTAACTGCGGCACCTTAATGAAGAGCTTTGAAGGCTAAACTGTTGATCGCTAGTGTTGGTTAGCTACATTAACCTTGGTACATTAGCCAGAGCTAAACTAAAGAGGAACAAAATTGGACACCAAACATGATCTGGGTGAAATGGAAAACTTTTTTTCTGAACAATTAATTAAAAATTCAAGCAAACTAATTTCTCACTAGTTTGGCAATCATTCGTTTGCTAATAAGAGTGTTGTTTTGCAGTCAGAGCTGAGCTGCATGGATGGGAACTGTGCTTGCTCCTTCCCCACCAGTGAGCTGGAGAAAGTTCTACCAGAGAATATTTTATTTAAATACTATGAGAGGCAGGCAGAGGAAGCTGTAGCTGCTACCTGCGCAGATGAGCTAGTGAGGTAAATCTAAATGCCAGGCTACTCAATACACACTCACTTTGACTGCTTAAAATACTGTTGACATGTTTCACTGGTATGAATCATTTTACATGTCATTTTCACTTTCAAGGTGTCCCTTCTGTAACTTCCCTGCCCTCTTGGACAAAGAAATTTCTCTGTTCAGCTGCCCTAATCCTCGCTGCCGAAAGGTTAGTATGTCTTTTGTTTTATTAAAGGTTAATTGGCTTTAGTAACACTCTTTGGCTTGGTGTCCTAAACATGCATTACACCTAGTCTTGGACTAAATTGCATTGCCCATGGCCAGTCACCACTGGAAATTGTATTTAGTCTAGATTTAGACTTAATGTGTGCCTGGAAAACCAGTTCTTTGAGTTTAGGTAAGGGTTTGGATCTCTTAGGTTCTATGGTGGGACCTTTAGGTGGTCACTAGGTGGTGCTGTGTTCCTGTAGAATCAGTCATGGAGCAGCCAGCAGCTAATGTGCCTTAGGTCTGTGCCCACATGATGAATAGTGCAGGTGGACAGCACTGGCAGAGCGTCCTCTGCTCGAATGACCTGGGTCAGGGCAGGAGAGACACCGGAATTCATCATGTCTGTCGTACGCTCGCAGCACACGGGGCCTTAAAGGCAGCTTAGCCTTGGTAGAACAGTTTAGAGAAGGCAAACAGTTCTACACGCCCAGTAAATCAAAATATCACAACTAGTTAAAAGAAAGACGTATGACACCAAAAGCAGCAGCTTGGTTTGCTCGTGGAGTTGTAATTGGAACAAGGACCTATTGTTTAAACATTCCAGTATCGCCTGTTGTGCAACCTCTTAAGAGCTGACAGCATTTGATGAATTGTGAGGGGATGGTTTCATCATGCTGCGTGCATGTTAGCTGTGGGCGTTTGGTCTGTTATCCGTGTTGTGTGAGGGGGAGTTCTAAGGAATGTGCCAGGCGGTGCCAATAGAAAAGGAGCCGTCTGTGTGTGTGCTTGAGCTGCCAGACGGGCCGTGTCAAGGACGCTGCGTTAACAGCCACTCAACTCTGCAGAACAGAGAGCTCGAATGCTTGGGGATGGGGGTTTACTCCGTCCCTCTCTGGCTGTCTCTCTGCCCCTCTCTTTCTCCCCCACCCTTTCTCGTTCTCTTTCTTTGTGGTACATAGTGGTAGCGGTCCCCTTAGCACAAGTGAAAACAAGGTCAGTCATAACCTGGAGCTTTTTGACTCAGTGGGAGTCATTTGTAGCACAAATATTTCTCAATTTGCTTTCTCCATTTTCTTCAAGTCCCTTCTTGGCCTAGTGGGGGAGAAAAGCACTTCTGTCCTGAGTTCTACTGACTGTTTGAAGTATGTTGTACACCACTGCTGCTCAGGGTTTGTGTGTAAGGCCCATACAGAGTGTTTTGATATGCATGTGACATGAAATATTCATCTGGTGGGAAGGGTACTCCCAGTGGCCGTCTGTATGTGTCGTACTGGTGCCGGAGTGGACAAAATAAAGGTTGTGATTAAGGGAATTCCACTGTGACGTGATTGAGCTTGTGTCACTGTGACAGCCCCAGACACCTGCTCAAGGACACTCGCCACCGAGCTTTACAGTGTGTCTCTGCTTCATTAACCAGCCATCTGACTGAAGCTGTGGGAGAATGCCCTGTAGATCTGGGCAGAAACACTGATGCTGTCTGGTTTATTCAGTTTCAGCTGTGGATGGGAATTTTAATTGTGTTTGTTGTTTCAAAGTTCTTGTATACCAGTTTGTTGTCATATATGTATTTATTTATTGCATTCTGCTGGCCTAAACCATTATCTGTTTGGTTGGTGCTGTATTTACCTTTCTTTGTTTTGTTTTTGATTTAACATACTGCCTGTTAACAACTTAACATATGGAAATCTATCAACTTTACATATGAAGCTCCCTGTAGATTTTACTGAAAGGAGAAATCATCAGTGAACCTACCTTTGTCCTCTGATTTTTATGCGCAATGATATTTAGTAATTGGAAAAATTATTTTCCTATTTACTGTTTTTATTCTTTTCGATCCTAATGCCCTGCATGTGCCTCTTTTAGGCCAGAAGCGTATCCCAAAAAGTACCTTTAACCACTTATATCCGGTTCCTGTCACCACCATTGTAAACAATTTTTGACTCTGTAATGCCACATTTCACATCTAAACACTCTGAATGGTGGCGAATGACTTTGTTTAATTTAATTATGCCGAAAGTTTGAAAAATCTGTACAATTTCTATTTAATGCGAGACGTAACATTTGCTTAAGTACAAACTTTCTTTTTGGTCCTACATCGCACATTCAATCAAAACACACTTAATGCTAACATGATACAGCATATATTTCTTTTTTTTTATTCCAAACCTCTCATACCTTATTTGAACTACCAGTAAAACAGATGCACATTTAGATGATATTTGCATGATAACTACTGTTCTTAGTTTTACTGTGCTCTGTAACTAACTAACTAAACTAAACTATTTCTCGGTTAAAGAGGAAAAACTCTACATTTATGGAGTATGGCATCTGTGCTTCAGCTCTGGGAGTCCTCTGTGTCCACTCCCTGTCCTAATGTGCCTGAATGTAGCAGATGGGCAGTTTCTACAGGGTGACTCCACCCACACACTGTTCAGACTTTTAATAAGATCTGCAGGCGCAGGGGTGCCAGAGGTCCTTTCTAATTGAATAAATGAGGCACAGACGAGGCTTTGTGGACGGGAGTGCAGTGGCATTCTGGGACACACTGATCAGTGGGGTGGTCTAAGGAGACGGAAAGTTATTCCCATGCCTGAGAAATCCACTGACTGTGTGTGTGTGTGTGTGTGTGTGTGTGTGTGTGTGTGTGTGTGTGTGTGTGTGTGTGTGTGTGTGTGT
>JBBIGA010000138.1:10464714-10475233 GCA_037576975.1 Alestes dentex
TGTGTGTGTGTGTGTGTGTGTGTGTGTGTGTGTGTGTGTGTGTGTGTGTGTGTGTGTGTGTGTGTGTGTGTGATGCAACATTTTGCAAAATCAAACTCTTTGAAACTTCCAAAGTGCCTACTCAAGCAGAAGTTCTTACATCTAGGAATGCACTGCCCTTCATTTTCTTTGCTTTGTCCATTTGCCTTGCCTGATGTGTTTAATTCAGTATAAGCCTAGTAACTAACTAGTAATTTATCAGTGTCTTGTATCAGGTGTTAGTGAAGTGAAAATACTAAACTGGGACTGTGCTATAACTGAATGCTAAAATGCACTAAAGTAAGACTACAGCAATGTGTTCTATAGCTTATACAGTATTCTCACCCTAGACTGAGAACTTCTCTGAGAACATGTCATCATTTTGCAGTCTGTCGTTAGCATCTGAAGAAGCCCTGGGCCAAAGCTTTTGGGGTTTTTTTGCATATGAGGACAAAAAAATTTACTCACCTTTTAAGTTCCCAAGACTTTGTAATTTGTCCTGTGTTGATTTTTGCCCTGAGTTTTACTGTGCTACTTGAATTATAAAGTTGTCAAATGAACAGGAAGGTAACCTCACCAAATTCTCCTGTGCAAAACAGTAAGCTTTACCAAGTGTGGTAATGAAGTGGATTTCTCAGTAATATTCTAAAATTTGGGTAGCTGTTGTTGGAAGTATACACTCACGGTATCCTAGTAACTTTAGTTGCATGTAACTTCGTGACATATGTTTAATGCGTATTAGTTTGTTGTAGCATATAGCCATATTCATGTTGCCTCGACTTAATTATCTTGTTATTCAGAGGGCCCAGCATGGAAAAATTCAAAGAACGAAACTGGTTTTGAAACATTGTTCTTTACCACATCACACAGTATGGATGCTTTTTAAAATGTATTAGATACAGAGAAACAACTTGGACCCAGAATTCTTTATTTGGGCATATCATCAAAGGTGTAGTTGTCCTACAGGTGTTATGATAGGGAAAAAGATGACCGTTGATAAGGCAAAAGTAATTGTCCTCCCAGCATTAACTGTGAGTTCCAAATGCCTCGGGTTCCACAGGTATGCCTGGTTACTGTGTAACTTGTTTGCATTTAAATGCAGTGGTGACTGTTTGGGTGTTGGCTCATTATTTGACTCGCAGCAGAGAATCTGCCCCAGGCTTTATGATCGACAGGTTATTCTTTACATCACCTATCACTACCGCTCCGTAATAACCGTATTTAGCTCAGCGTTTAGCAGTCACAAGCAGTTTTTCAGTTAATTTCTTGGATGCTAAAGGAAGTATTTGTGTTTGTCCCTTTTAAAGTATGTCATTTAAGTTCAAGTGAATTTGCATCTTTTGTTTAAAAATTTTCTAATGATGCTGTTCTCTGTGCCTTATGGTTAAAATGTAATCTGTCAAGAATTTCTTATGCTGTGAATGTGGTCTGTGAGAGTACCTTGAGCGAGGTACTGTCCAAGTACACTGCTAACCGGGCGCTGCTTCGCTAACTGTCCACTAATTCATTTGGGTTAAATGCCGAGAACAATTTCATGCTGTTCTCACTGTGTGCTCTGCTGTGGTGTGTTCACTTTTGCCAAATGGACAGTTCATACATTACACAATCCTGCTGTGTCTTTCTGCAGTTTTTTACATCTTATATTGCAAATTTTCTTTAAAGAAAAAAATGAAGATTTTCGTTCACCAATGAGGTAGTCGTCTGGCCAACTGTGCGTTAGAAAGGGTGTCACTTTTTGAAGTTCAACACTTTGTCCACTGAGTGTCAGTGTTGATCTGTGGTGGCCATCAGGGTGCCTCGCCCAGCTCCACAGCTGCAACTGATTTTACACCGCCTCTTCCTAAAGCCGCCCCCATGGCCAGCTCCGCCCCACTCCTCTTGCAGAACATCACAGCCAGAGGAGTGAGTGAGACAGAGAGAGCGCGGGAAAAATCTCCCCGCTAGGCCTGGCCTCCAACAGCTTGGTCCTTGGCTGCCCTCTCAGCGCTCCTGGCAGACTGAGTGCCATCAGCCCAGGCCTCCATTTTGGTCTGTTCGTCCTCTGCATGTCACAGGACAGGGCAAAGGGAAATGGAGAGTGACCAGGCATGAATTTCATCATGTGACCCCACTTTCTCTTCCTCTTTCTTACCCTTTTTGGTCCTGCTTTGATAAAGCACCAGTTCAGCAAAATAAAAGGCATTTTGCGTGGGGGGTTTCTTTTTAGTTTTGCAGTGAAGCTAGGAGGCTAATAACAGAGTAACATAGGCTTATTATGATCCCATTTCTTAACTAAATTAAACTTAGTAGTAATTAGACTTAGAAGTAGTAGTAATCAGGTAATGACTGATCACCTATTAAGAAATTATATAAATTAGATCTTAAGGATTTTCTCTTAAACTCCTGTTCTTTCATTTGGCAAATGAAAAACTGCAGATTGCACAGTACCCACATCTAAACACTCTTTGGATTTGCTTAAAGATAATAGATTATTCTTTGGCTCAGAAGGTAAATTTACTTGTCCACCACTTGCAAGCTGCAGCAGATACTGAACCACTGAGCCACGGGCTATTAAAAAGACTCAGGATGTGTTGAGAGATGTTTGTGGCTGCTCTCATGCTGGAGAACATTCCAGTGTGTAAACCTCTGGAATCCCAATACCCCTAGCAGCGAGTGCCCTGCCTCAGCGGGCTTCAGAGGCCCCCCCACCCCTTCTCCCAGATGGCTCGTTTATCTGCGGGGAAGTGTACCCCGGAGCTCTCTCCTTCCTCTTTACTCAAACACACAAGACGTTGTTTTAGGGGTGAACTCGAGCCCTGCCATTTTCAGCCCCAACCTAGCTTTGGCCTTCCCGTGCTGCAGGCGGATGAAAGAGGGTTATATAACTGACACACTTTCTCCGCCTCAGCACCTCCAAGACCCCGCCTCTTTCCACTGCTCCAGACCCCTGATTGGCCAGACCCAGATGCTTCAGATTTGAAATGTAGTACATTTCATGTTTGACCCAGATTTTTACTCTCCCCCCAGAAAGATGCTTATTTCAAAGAACATTGTTTTATATGTGGTGCACAAGCGCATGATGTAGCTTGACTTGCTTTCTTTTTTTTGCAATGATTTCCACCCACTATCTTGAATTAATTAACTTTTTTTTTGTCCAAAACGTCTGTGGGTTAATAGTCACTTTTTAGTTTACATTCGTTTTGGCCTCCACTCTTTTGCCTGTATGAGCTACAGCAACTCCTTTTATGGAAACTATATCGTGCTGTGATCGTTGGTAGATCTAGTTGAGACATGTTGCCTAACCTATTGGGAGGTGTGTACCTTCTGCCTCGCAAGAGTTAACCATTCATGAACAACATGATTCCAGCCTTGCTTCGACACTCCATAATTTCACAAAGAAAAATATCTTCCGTTTGTAGCTCTGTAATTTGCTGCCTTGGCAGCTGTGTGTGTGTGTGTGTGTATGAATGTGTGTTTGTGCATGACTTTGTGTTTGTGTGTACGTCCCGTCTCCCCCAGGCCCCTACAGGCCAGCACTTCTCTAGAAAGTGGAGTTGACTGCAGAGGCAGCAGCCCCCCAATCAGACACGTTGCTAAAGTGTTCTTCTGCCTTATAAGGTCTGCTGCTGCTGCTGCTGCTGCTGCTGCTTCTGCCTTCTCTATGCTAGCTGGGGGGAAACAGTAATGATCAGAAGAGGAGTGAGCAGCAGCACAGTACAAGACACTAAATATATATATCTGTATAAGATGAACACAGTACGTTTAACGGCAGCAGGGCGTTAGATTTAGAAAGCTTGCTGCTCTCACCACTCTTGACTGTAGTTGGGTTTTGACTGTAGTTGTGGCTGACAGCGGGATTGCCGTTTTGCATTCTGGGTGAACCACAGTGGACAAGGGCATGCTCAGAAGGGCAGAGTTAAAGCCAGGTGCCTACATGATACCATCACTGTCTGAAAACCAACCGGGGCAGTAACTGCAATAAATTTTTTTTTCTTTTCATTTCATTTCTCTCGGATGTATTTGTGCAGGAAGTGGAGTACCTCTGACACTGGAGGGTTGATCTTTACTTACAGGAACATGTAACTGAAGTACAAGCAGAGATGGTGTGCTTCAAGATAAAGGCTAACGGTTAACACCGTTTTCCTGTGCTATCAGAAGCCGTTTGTCTAGTTTGCCTAACTTCTGGCTACATTAGGCCAAATGACAAGCTCCACTTCTCACTTTTGAAAAAGTTAAATTGGCTCAAACACACGCACACATCCTGTGCGGTCGAGCGAGTTCCTGTCACTTTTTTTTTTTTGTTTCTTTTTTTTTGTAAATGTCTTAAGTATTTTATTTTATCCACCCCTCACCCAGGCAGCTTTTAGTGTGATTCATGGTGTAAAAACCAGTCTGTGGCATTCCTCAAAGTGCCCCTGGAAAAGTTGGGCTCAGTAGTTTTCCACTCCCATTCCTCAGTCGGTTTGGTAGACATGGTTCGGTAGGAGTTCAGAAAGGGCCAAACAAATGGATAAAGTTAATGGAGCTAATGGGCTCCTGGAAGTTGGAAAAACATGAAGCCCAAACCTAAATCTCCAGTGAGTCTTCTGAGGTACTTGGAGGAACTTTGCCAATCAGGAAGACTTGCATAAGCAGAGGATATGAGCAATGTTCCTGACTGGTTCCGCCTCTTCCACAGCTGCACGCTCTGAGAAGTCCAGAAAGTGTTCATTCACCATGGAGGTGTGCACCTTCACCGGTGTGATGTCAGCGTGATGTCACGACTGTATTTTTAGTCTCGCTATATAAGTGAAGGTGAAAGCGTGCTCACAACTCTCAGTCTGACAGTCAGCTAGGCCTGGTGTAGTAAGCACTTCCTTTAGACTCTTTCACTGTGTTCTTTAGACTCTTTCACTATAACTTCTAATCTGCACAGCTCTGCTGTACTATACCCAATATGCAGAGCATATTGAGTGAACTCTGTACTCTAAGCACTTTATTCTGATCTGTAGAATCCACATTAGAGCTGTTCACTATAATCTAAGATACAAAACTCCAAGCAGTGCACTCTAAACTCCAGCTCCAGCTCTGGGTCACAGTCCTCCGGCTGTTGTCCATCAGTACTGTGTTGTCTGAGTGCCAAAGGCCATTTAAGCTCAGTAGGAAATAGGTTGAATGTTTTGAAATCTCAGCATAAAGTTTTGTTTTTTTTTTTACATTTCCCTTTTATTTGGAGAAGTGCAGAATTATTGAATACCCTAGCCCTCCGGTTCTACCACAAACGCATGGAAAGTATTTCTCAGTAGTGACTCACGAGTTAAGAGGAAATTATTTGGGTAGAAGTATATCAATTTATTATACGCACAGTGTGGCAGTAATACCTAAACTCCAGAGGCCACCAAGTTCAGACAAGTACTGCTGTAGATAAGCCAAAACCACATCCACACACACACACACACACACACAGGTACATACACACACACACACACACACACACACACACAGGTACATACACACACAAGACTACAGTCAACTTGACTCACACTCCCCTTTAGTTTGTCCTGTGTTCCCTCCCTTGCTGAGCTTTTGAGCTCCACTAGGGGGTGATACTTCATCATGCTACCACTCAGATCAACTCTACGCCACCCCTCCCATGTCTGCCTGTCTTTGCATGGCCATTGTCTCAGTGCAGAAAAGACAGACACCCTTTAGCTCAATTTTGAACTTACTGTTGATTCAAATTCTGCTGCCTTTTCAAAAAGTCATATTGTGTTAAACCAATGGAACTCCTCATAGATGGAGGACTGAGTAATGTACTTAATAAACAAAGACAGTAACCAAGTTGTAATAATGTGTTACTATGCTGTAGTGCTAGCCCCTCATGTTTGTGCTGAGGCTTTCTAACTACACTTCACCACTCCGGGTCGTCCGATGTCATATGCCACCAGCATTAAAATTCATTGATGTCTTTAAATATTTATGTTAACAGCATTTAGCCAAGAGGGGCTGTTACCAGGCAACTCTTAGCAGAGGGGCGGAAGGGCCCTCAGTGGGCAGCGGCCACATGTGCTGCATGCATGTGTGTCTCCAACTGGGTTAGAGAGTGGCGGGGGCTGCTTGAAGTGTGTGTGACCTGGCAGCTGCTTTCATACAATGTGCACCCTTTATCTCTGAGCTCGGCCCTAACTGCTAATGCTGCACTGGAGAATGTGGGGAAGTGGCCCAATTAAGAATTTTTTACAATACTTTGCAATCCTTTCCCAAACCTGTTGAGTGTATTCTTTCGCAATCTTTGAAGAAATTGAAAGCATTGATAACGCTGGTTGCGGGACGGGGTGTATGAACAAATGAGACTGTAGGGTTCGCAGCTGTGTCCATAATTTACCAGTGCTCCAAAATAATGTGTGAACTGTGTAGGCGTTTGGGTGCTGCTTTAACAACGCTAGGCTTCACATCTCCAGAGTGTGGGGGGGTTTTGGTGAGCGCCAGGGCCAGATGTCCTTTGCAGTCAGCTGAAAGGCAAAGCATTGTGGGCAAGCATGACTAAAATGGAACAGATGAAAATGCTGTTTCTAGGCAACCAGGCGAGAGATGTGTGCTGCCCAAGGAGCAACGTAGCCTTCTCTCTGCTGCCGAAATGTGCGTTCATTCGCTCACCAGCTATCGACAGTTCTCTGGCTTTGTTCCTTTGTCTGAAAATGGCCGACTGATGTTGGTCTTTGTCATTAGTGAATTCTGTTTGTAGGAACATGAGTATAACAGAGGTGCACTGAATGGCGTTCCTGTTTACTGTGCTACGTGAATAATGCAGCTTGTGTGCTTTTTTGCTGTGGTGTGTTGACCCGAGCAGACAGTGTAGACTAATGGCCTTCCCTTTAATCCCAGAGGAGTTATAGTACCAGCATTACCGGTCTGGCTGAGTGCAGGACACAATATAGGGAACCTGGGCTGCTTCCTCATGCACAAACATGACTGCCCATGTACCTCAGAAGAATTAGTTTGCCACTGTATATTTAGATGGTGTTGTTAATGCCGAGGCCTGTTTGTGTCCCCTTCCTCAGGAGAGCTGCCGGAAGTGCCATGTGGTGTGGAAGGAGCATGCAGGAAAGACTTGCGAGCAGGTGCTGGAGCGGGATGAGATCCGGCTGCGGGTCGCTTTGTAAGTGCCTGTGTGAAAATCATCATCCAGGGCCTTGCTTGCTCAATAATTCAGCAGTTAGAAACACAGGGGTCTCGCTGACATCATGCATCACTGGATGCATCATAAACATTCATTAAATCTTCAGAGCTGAGCTGAGTTCTTCTCACCCTTTCCCACTGAAGTGTCCCCGAAACCTGCCATCTTGTGGAAAAGTTTCATAATGGGCAGAGACATCATTTGACCAGTTTAGGCTGTTAGCACCCTTTGACATGGATCTAGTTTTCCACTTTGATAAGGAAGAACAGAGACAAGCAGAGGCCTGTATAAATACATTCAGCGGAGCTGCACGCTATCATGATCAGTCACTTCCTGGTCTGGCCAGGATGTGTAACAGTACGGCTTCCTTCCTGTCTCTGACCGGAGGAAGCAGCAGGTCCAAAGACAGCATATCCTGTTTACCCTGAGCCCTTGACACCTTTTCTTTTCCTCCTACAGGAAATGGGCCCATGAAGAGGTTTTATTACACACGCAGCTATGTTACACTATACGCAACCTGTTTTATTGCTCAGATATGTTGTCGCCTGTGGTGACTTTTGCCATGTCATGTTTTAGATCAAGTCAAAGTGAACTTGTAAAACCTGACTTTGTCTCTTGTGCCACAGTGAGGAGAGGATGACAGCAGCCCGTGTCAGAAAGTGTCATAAATGTACCACGGGGCTGGTCAAATCTGAGGGCTGCAACCGAATGTCCTGTCGCTGTGGCGCGTTCATGTGCTACCTCTGCCGTGAGCCCATCAATGGCTACAACCACTTCTGCCAGCATGCTCGCTCGCCCGGCGCCCCCTGCCGCCACTGCAAGAAGTGCTCCCTTTGGACAGACCCTACGGTAAACCCTTATACAACTTACAAACACAATCAACACACATTCACAAATGCTCACAATTCTTAAAAGAGGTGGATGCAAACAAAATCAAAATCAAAATCCCCGTAACTCAGTTGTAGTACATGGGCTGAAGCATGTTTAGGGTCTGACATTTCTTTAGCTGATGAGGCTAATTTGGTAACAAGTATTGGAAGCATATATGTATACCTGAGTCATGACATATTTGCAAATCCAACAACCTACTATTGTTATTATGGTGCATGAAGAAAACTGTAGACTGAAAAAGCAAATGTACACAATTTTCTGCTTACCCCATAGACAACAAGTTAAAACATGTACCATTCAAACACTAAAAATCAGTAGTTACCCAGTAAATATATCCGTAAAGACTATTCAGATCTCAGAGTATTCAGTATGGTGGCATCTTGTCTGTGTAGTTTAGGTCACACTATTATTTACTGTGAGGTATAACAAATTTAGAATCAGATTTTATGGAATGACTCATAAATATAGATATTTCTGATCTTAGATCAGTCCTCTAATTTATGAGTCTTTTAAAGAAAACAGGTCTGGTTGACTGTTTAGAGTTGTGGATATTTGTTCACTTTTGTAGAGCACAGTAAGTCATAATAAACCCTATAGACAAGTTTGCATTGAGTCTAACTGAAGAGCTGCATGTGGTTTGACTGGGCTGAGAGATGGTGATGTAGCTTTATGGAGAAAAGGTTTTGGATGAGTATCAACTTCCAAACATCAGGCCCGACTTACTACATTTGGATAAGTGAAAAATTGTGTACATTTAATTTTTAGTTGTACTATTCCACTGTCTGGTGCTTTTTCTCTCTCAAAGCTTCTCTTGAGTTACTGGGATCACTCTGTAAGCCTCATTCAGGCTCCCTGTTTAGTGTCCAGTTGGTCTTGGCTCTCAGGTAAATGCTCCTTGTGCCTGTAACCTCTTCCCTGGGGCCCATTACATAAGTGCTGTAACATGATACACACAGCCGTTGGGCTTCTTTCATTGTGCCAAGTTGTTGAACTTCCAACTAAACACATCTGGATATGTTCAGAGCCTGTTCCAGCTTTATGATGGCACTAGATATACATCCAGACTCATTTAGGTCTTGAGATATGACTCAAGCAAGCACTTTAGGAACATAAATTATGACACTGTCACCGGTGGCCCCCGAAAGGCCAGAAGTGTGCTTCATGAATACGACAGCTACTTGGCCTAATCCTCATGTGGTAGCTTCAGGCTATGTAATGGATAAGCCTGGCGCCTGCTGGAGCTCCATTTGCAAATCAGAGCTGCGTAATGATGGAGTACAAATTACGGGGCTCCTAATGTTTTATTCACACTTGGGCATTTGTGTGCCGAAAGTTGTAGTCGTCCAACAGAATAGAAAATGACCAGGGGCCATTGGGTTATTAAGAAACTCTATTCTCTCTCTATTCATTTGGATACTTTGTGAAGGATGAGAAGTATTTTAAGGATTAGACATTGTTTCTATAACTACACCAATTATCTGATTTTAGGCATTTGAATGCCTTTAATTTGGCCTTGAGCCTGTCCTGTTAACTGCTTTGGGCTGACTCGAGTCTGGCTTAATCACCTGGCAGCCCACTGTAGCTCAAACAGAGCCCATACTATTAGCCAAGAGGCAAACTTGAGCTTTTTTGTGCTTGACCAATGATGTGGACTCCCCAAGTTCATCGACTGTTCCTGTTTTGCCTTTGCTTCTGCGTGACTTGGACATTGGCAGCCCAGGGCATGATTTTGGCAGGCATGCTTTTCACTGCCCTTTCACTGTCCTGGATGTGCAGTAATCAGAGCTTAGTAGCAAGAGAGTGTTTTGTGAGAGACTTTTGTTTGTGTTTCTCTCTCTTGCTCACTCTCTCTCTCTCTCTCTCTCTCTAGCAAGATGATGAGCGCATTATTCAGGAGATCCAAAAGGAGGGTGAAGCCGAGCTGAACAAAAAGAGCAGCCAGACTGGTGAGTAAGGGGATGGTTTGTTACTTGTTAGTTACTTGAAACTAACAAGTAATGCAAATGTATACAGCATAATTTAGCATTGTTTACACACCTAAGTCTTCTAGGCCTGGGTACCGACCTTTAATTAACCAAGTTTTGTAGATACTACCCTGAATTGGGAAAACCCCTTGTCGTTCTGTACCAAATTTTGCTGGGGATTGGCTGTCTAATTTAATATTGCACAAACGTCATAGAAATGTAAGAAAAAACTATATTGTACCCAGAGGAAGGGACTGGGTGTGGGTGTGTAGCACAGTAGGTGTAAAACAGTTTAAGAGATCACGTTTGGCTACATTTGACCAGGTTTAATGCTTATAGTGCACAATTAGATAAATGCAGAAAGGACATTGCTGCCAAGACTGGCAGCACGATGAATTTGCTGAAGCACCTAAACGTGCATGGAATAAATGAAAGAGCAGAGATGGGGACTCGAGTCTGAGACTCGGACTCGAGTCGCACTTAAGTCACACAAACAGAGACTTGTGACTTG
>JBBIGA010000138.1:10475831-10486633 GCA_037576975.1 Alestes dentex
GACTCGTGAGTCATAAACTCGTAAACAATGTTCATTTCATGGAATTATTTATTTATATCTCGAGCTGTTTCCAACGAACCCTCGTTTGCCATAATCCGGAGTTTTTACCCAAAAACCGTTCACCTCACCCCGGTGTCCCAATACTTTTGTCCGCGTGAACGGTTTTCAGCTAATAATGGTTTTCGAGGGGTCGTTGGAAAGGTGTTACCAAACCCTATCTATCTGTGAAGTTTCACATTAAGAAGGCGAGATACATTTTTCATATTTAACAATTATATTTAAGACCATTTAAGGCAAATCCTCCATGTTGGTCAGGGGAGAGCACAGCAGGCAGTCCACCCCCTGCTCAGTAACAGCCAATTGTAATCGTGGGGCGTGGCCAATTAGCATATCTTCTAAATGTTTAGAGCTCAACATTTACAGCTCAAAAATCCCATATTTAGAGTTGCTGTTTGTAAACATTGCCACTCAAAAGCTGTGTCCGAAAAGTGCACTCGTTCACTATGTAGGGCACTATGTTGTGAACGAGTAAACAAGTGCGCATTTCGGACACAGCTAAAGACTTGAGACTTGAGACTTGACTTGGACTTGAGTACAAAGACTTGAGACTTGACTTGACACTGCCACTCAAAGACTTGAGACTTGACTTGGACTCGAGCACAAAGACTTGAGACTTGACTTGGACTTGGGAAAAATGACCTGTGAACATCTCTGTGAAAGAGCAATCAGTGTCTCCAGGTTTTACCGCAAGAAGAACGGACCACAGCCATCTTCCTCTCAATATTCAAAGTCTGCCTATCTTTACTGAGCCTCTTTTAAAATCTCCACCATTGGGCTCACCTTCATACAGTATTACTGAGGATAGTGCTGTGACACTATTACAGGGGTAGAAATTAGCAATTATAGGAATGTCTTTACTAAATTTGTCAGTGTAATAGGTGCGGTGTCGGTGACTTAAACTGGGACCCTCATCCGAAGTCATCACACAGACTATTGAGTTAATTAATCACAAACAGGCTTAAGTAGTTCATGTAGTGTTATGAAGTTCATTTATATGAGTGTAGAACTGTAAATAGTTGACATGTACTCTTTATTTTTCTTTCCCTTCAGAGACCACAGGGAAGAGAGTGGGTCCTCCTCCTGAGCCCACCCCTGTGAAGAGGCCTCGTGTATTACAGGTCCCAGCCAACAACGTTGCGCCACAGGCTGCACGGCCACCCCTACTCATCCCTCAGGTGATGCTACCTGGCCCCCAACGCCTCCTTTTGCAGCCCATCGCCGCCCCCTATGTGCCCCCGCTTCCCAACCTGCCCCCCATCAATTACAACGTCCCCAATGTGAACCTTGACTTCAACATGCCTATGCACTACGGCCCACCGCACCGTTTCTTCAGGCCTCTTTGAAGAGCCTGTGTTACCAAGAGCCATGGCTGGACTAGAAAGTGTAAACACCCCAGACTCTAGTATCAGAGTACTCTATTATCAGTCCTTCACGCTTTGTTTTTCTATCACTTTGGAACCCTTTTCTCAAAAAAAACATAACTGCAAACTGCAACGGAGTGCCTGTTTGGCTTGCTTCTTCGTGTTTCTGTTTTTTATATGAAGCAGACAATAATAAGTAAAAGAATTTCTCCAGCAGTTTTCAGTTGAATAAAACATGTTTGAACTTTGAGGTGGTTTGTATTGTTTGTACTCTCAAACTTTTTTTTTTAAAGTACAAGAAGGTTTGCAAGGTTTTATTAACAACCTAGCAAGGAAAATAATCTTATTTCTCTGGTCTTCACTCATTATTATTAGTTTTGATTCCATGTTTGTTAGGGACTGTAGCTTCAGGGGCATGTTCTCTGATTTTTCTGGATGTTGTCTTGTTTAGTTTTATATGACTGTTTTTTTGTTTGTTTTTTTTGACAAAACCACCTTGACTCTACATGAAAATGGGCATACAGATTTTTTATTTTTTTTTGTTGGAACAAAACTTCACCCTTGGGAAGAAATATATGCAAATCTACTGAGAAGGAATTTTAGAACATGATCCATGCTCATATTTGAATAATTTGAATCTTTCTTGATATGAATCCAGTCTGTTAGAAGCACTGCACTGTTGTTTGAGATATCTTTGCATATTGGCCTGAACTGGTTGTGTGGTTGTTTGTCATGCAACACTCTAAACACTGAAAGTGCTTCAGTGGGGTAAAAGAGGTGGCTCTCTTTGCCTGTTCATTGAGAGTAAGGTCTTCAGTACTGTAACTCGCAGAGCTTCTCTGGTGTAGAAACCACCCCTAAAACCCTGCTACTGCTTGATGGTGTTGAATCCTTTAGGCTCTGTACAGATATATATGTACTGAAAATGTTGATAGACTTTAATAATATTTTTTACTTTTTCTCAATATTTATATTCAAGTAATTTACTTTGTTGCATTTGAGTTATTGGTCTTTATGATTGGTCATACATTTGACTTTAGAAATTTATCATAGTCCTTCAGACCAAAGGATCCTGAAAAGAGAATAGAGACTTATCAGTTCCAATACTGATCAAATTTGAATGTACCACTGCAATTCTGGAAGTTACTCAGTACTTGAGAGGCACTATTTCAGTATGGGTCAGTTTGTGTTTGGGCCTCCCATATTTTGGGTGGGGGGGGTTTGGCTCTTTGCTCCCAGACTCAATCTGTTGCCCTACAGCACAGTCTGCCGCTCAGGGTCCGGCCAAAGAGCCCTGCAAATCAGCAGTGCAACCTGTTTGATCCACACTTTAAGCCCAGTAGTCTGGCACCAAGCCCTCAGGCCACAGCTTTTTTCCGTTTTTCTTTTTTCTATTTTTCCATTTGACAAAGACAGCTCATCTTTAGGTTCAAGGTTACTTTATGTTGTTTGAACATGAATGGACCAATATGCCTTGCTCAAAATTTACTGGAATAAGTTAAAAACGCCCCACCCTCCAGTCAGTTCTTGAAGCTGATGTGTTGGATACAGGAAAATGAGTGACTTTGAAGAGGGCAAAATAGTGATAGCCAAACAACTGTGTGAGAACTTCTCGAAAAGAGCAGGTCTTTTGGATTGTTCCTGGTATACAGTGGTTAGTACCAACCCAAAAGAGGCACAACAGTTGAACTGGCTACAGGGGTCTTGGGTGCCCAAGGGTCACTGATGTGCGTCTGGTCAGACTTGGAGAAGACCTACTGTAGTGCGAACTGTTGAAATTGTTAATGCTGTCTATGATAGAAAGTTGTTAGAGAACACAATACATCACAGTTTGCTGTGTGTGGGCCTACGTATGGTACAAAGGATTCTCGTAATCCTTTACATCATGTGGACATCAAGCTGCATGTGCGTTGCTCATCTGATGAGTCTGTGGGAAGAAGGCAAGCTGGTGGAGACGGTGTGATTTCCCTGAGCAAAGTTGTGCAGGGAAACCTTGGATCCTCCATTAATGTGGATGTTACTCTGACACACAGATCACCTACTTAAGCATTGTTGCAGAGCAAGTACAGCATTTTTGGCCACAGTGTAGTCTAATGACAGAGACCTCTTTCATGAGGATGATGTGTCCTGCCACACTGCAAAAATTGTTCAGGAATGGTTTGAGGAACAAAGTTCAAAGGTGTTGATTTGGCCTCCAAATTCCCCAGATCTAAATCTGATCGAGTATCTGTGGCATGTGCAGGACAAACCAGTCCGATCCACGAAGGCCACACCTGGCAACTTGTGATTTTGCTGCTAAAGTCTTGGTGCCAGATACCACAGCACTCTTTAGAGGTTTTGTGGAGTCCATGCCTTGATAGGTCAGAGCTGTTCTGGCAGCAAGAAGGAGGCCTACAACATTAGACCGCTGGTTTTAATGTTGTGGTTGATCACTGTATAGACTGAGCAAGGACAAGCTATCTACACTAGAGAACAATATAACAGCTTGTCAGGCTGGTTCTTGATCTTCAGTGCTGATTTACCTGTACCTGGCTCTTGTATTGACTACAGCCATCAGGTGGCTCAGTTTGACATTGTGACTCCCATCTGCTGGTTGGGTCAGTAGGTCTGCCCTGCAGCAGAGGAGGGCTGACTGTGGCAGCTTGCTTCCTGCCTGAGAGACTCCTGAAACTGGAGCGGTGTCTTGTAGCCTGTCAGTCCCTTTTCCTCTAAGTGATTATGAAAGAGGTGAAGTGCCTTGATTGGTGAGTCAATCTGTTCAAGGAGATACAGGCCTCGGGTTTTGTTTAGGATGTGTGCCTGACATCATCCTAGCCTAGATACTCTATCAGGACAAATACTACGACAAGTCTTCTACAAGTTACGCATATTTTTCTTTAATTTACATTTACATTTACGGCATTTAAGCTGACGCTCTGATCCAGAGCGACGTACATCAGTGCTCAAGTAGTCCATGTCTGTATCTTAGACCTGTAAAGCTAAACTTAAGACAATCATCCACAATTCAACCAAGATCAGTCTTATGGTGCTCTATCTCTTCATTCACTATCTGAATAAAGTTCAGAAGCTGTATTGCTCAGTCTTTCGTGGAATGAAGGGGAATTCGATATGTCATCACACAGTAAAACTGTAGCAATTCCTGCAGTTCCTCAGTGGCTGTTGTGTAACTACAGTCTCTCACTGTTAGTTAGGAAACCAAAAGACTAAGCTTAGCTTTTTTTTTTAAACTTTATTTTCCAGCTCAGCTTTGGAAAAGATTCATTTCTATCCTTTCTAATTATTAGACAGGATTTAAATGAATCTTTTCATGACAATAATGATCCAAACTGACCACCTCCTGGTCAGTACATTGATACTGTGTGTTTCTGTTGAGACCCCACAGTGTGACCGTGACTGTCTTTGTGACCATCTTCTAAGCTTGGCTTTGTCTGTGGCCGGATACAGCTAATGTCTATTACGGAGATGTACCCTGGGCTATCATAGCCTACAACAGCCCTTAACACTCATAAGGAGGCTATCAGCCCCCATGTCAGTGCCTCAGGGGGTGGGCAAAAGTAGCATGAAGCTTTCTGATTAACATCCTGGGGTTGGTGTCTGTCATGTGATAGCTGCAGCTGTTGCCCATATCATGAGGTCATACAAGAAGAAGCCCCTTTGACTCTTGAGCACCACGAAGAGCACAATAAAAGAGCTTAGCCCCTGACCTCAGTGTTTGGGTGCTGGGTGCGATGTGTACGTGTGCTCATAGGCCTCTATTTTCATCTCTTACCCTGAGGCTACTGGGAAATGCCACATTTAAAGCTTTTTTTTTTTAGTTCATTGAATGGACTCTCTGTTCTACCGCCTACTCACTGACATCTTTTGAATGTTTCATTCTGTGGCATTTTGAAAATGTCCTCCGCTGTTTTTGCAACTGAATATTACAATGCAATAACTTTGGCAACCCAGTGTTAACCTTTCAGATAGGCACTTGAATTCACAACTAACTTATCAGCATCACACACTTCCTTTCGGATTTATCACTAGTACCCCCAGAGTCGGTTTAATGTCTAAATCAGACACACAGATATTATTTTCAGAACCACACCCAGAGAACTAGCTGTTAGAGATTTTGAATTGTTTTTTGTTGTTGTTGTTGTTTTTTACATTTTCTTTAGCTCTTCGTCTTAATCGAACTCTCCCTTTGCCAAAGAATACAACATGCATCAGAACCCCGTACGCAGTGCTGGTCTTATGCTCTCTCTCATTTGCTGTAATTAAAGGCCAGCAACCTAAAATCAAATGTGGTCCGCTGCAGTCGTGTCCATCCAATCCCCTTTCATTTATAACTCGTGCACTCTAAAGCTCCTTGGATCTGATGGAAGTAATTACTGCGCAATGTCTGTTTTCGAACTGTTATCCACCCCCCACCTTAGAGTCTGCATCAGCACCCCCCACCCCCCAAATACACACATGCCTTCCCCTTCAAGCTCTTAGTTGCCATGGAAACTTTGGTCTATGATGGCAAGCAGGCAGGCTTGAGATTGTTTAACCCTTTCAGTCTCCTTTTTTTCTCAGGGAGTTGCTCCACCCAAGCTTTATGGCCATTTGTACTCAAACTCTCCACCTCACAAATTATATTGTAGCCAATTCTGAGTTTGACTGTAGCCTTTTTAAGTGTAATTGAATTCCCTGGCTGAATGACTATCCATTAAACTCTCACATGCAGGATCTGATTGCAGCATTTTGAAACAGGTCTTTATGAAAAGATTCATGTGTGTACATGTAACACAAAGTAGTGCTTGTTATATTTCTCTGACCGACTGACTATACATCACATGCTTGGTCACTGTTGTGTCTGCATGTGTTGTGTGGACCACTGGGACTACCTTATTTACTTCACTGACATTTTCTTGGCCTGTTTTTGGCATCCAACATTAAGTGGATTAAAGGCCTGCTCTGGTGGGGCGGCTCCTTAATGGGTTAGGACGCTCGCGGCGGATCAAGGGGAGAGGCCATGTTAAAAACAGGAATGTCTCTTCCTTGAACACTGTTTGTATCAAACAGTTCAACCGATTTTTTATGGTCACTGTAGAGCAGCGTGACCTGGACAATGCATGTGTAGTTTGTGTATCTGTACACATTCATCAATGAAGACAATTCTCATTCTTTATTTGCTGTAATAGCATGTACTGAATAGTGTCCTTTATTTGTTAATTTTAGGCCCCTCTCAGTGTAATGAACTTGGTCGGGTTGCTGCAATAACTGAAATGATGGGAGAGATTGCCCCAGCAATACAGCAGCACAAAGGCCTCATTGATGAGCAGAGAAGTGGGCAGGAAAGCCAAAAACTGCTCCAAGGAACAATTTTAGACCTGGTGGAAACCCTCCTCTGCTCCTGACCCCGGGTGTCAAGGGACCTGGCTTTCAAAATATACTCTGAAATTTGTAATCAGACCCCAATGAATTCAGGGGCACTTATACAACAGCTACAACGTAATGCATCTTTAAAAATCTAGCTCTTACTTAGTGATTCTTAGGTAATTTCACCCACTCCCCCTTAGATGTTCTGCACCAAATAATGGAGGTAAATGACCAATCAACTAACAGTTTCATATTCAAATTTATTATTGTATTTCATTTGTACCCATGGCACATGAGGAAAAAAAACAACCATAATATCAAAACAATATAAAAAGAAAGTCTGTAAAGTTTTACAAAGTATAGTTGTATGGTTTTTCCCCCCTCCTTTTTCCAGTAAGATCATATACTCCAAGTTAAGGTACAGTCATTACCATCCCCTGGTATGTATGAGACAAATGAACCATAATAAATCTCAAACCCTATATGGGGATAGATGAATGAATGAATGAATCTCAAATTCTTTTATTTGTTATTAGCACACTTTCAGTCTCAGAACCATACAGCGTTCAGAGCTGTAATGTTCTGGCTGGTGTGACCCATACCTGCAACAGATACAAGCAACACTCTTTTGCAGTTCTTATATCTTGCTGGAGGGGTTCATTATCATTAGTCCATACCATGTATAAAGGTGTATGATAATGTCTGTGCCTTAGAAAAATCAAAACAGAACAGTTAGGTGATACTTTTCCAGTGAAAGAATTAAGTCATGCCAGTTACATGTGTGCAGTGAACACAGGCCATTCCACTCTGACCCATCCGGATCAAGCGGAGGGGAGGTTTTAATTACCATAAATATCATGTTGAACCTGCAACAACATACCTCAGACCGGAAACATCACTCTCACATCTATACTTACGACAATCAACCTGTTAATTGCGGATATTTCCGTTTTCTCACCCATTTTTCATGTTTCTCCCTCATTTGATCTCAAGATTTAGAACATAAGTTGAGATGAAGGTCTGTAATGTGGCTTCTTCACATATCAATCTCCAGTTATCTTTTTCTTTACAGGGAAATGGATTCTAGTGACACAAGCAGAAATCCAGTACACACTTTACACACAAAAGCATTGCCATGTTTCAGAATACAAAGATCGAACATCATCATAATCATAATCATCATCATCATCGTCATCGCATTGAATAAAACACTCAGTCCAGTGGTTAAAGAACTCACTTTGATACTGTGTCAAGTGTATGGCATAAGTCAACATTCATACAGTTAACATTAACTTCCACATTGCCATTAATATTCTGGTCACTGGGTTTCTAGCACTTGGCAATATAGTGGATAAGGGGCAATGACTACATAGCTGAGACTCACAGGGTTGGACAAGGCATCAGCATACAGAACATTCTCCATTGAAAATATGTAAAGAGAGAGGCTCTTACGAATTGTGCAAAAACAAGGGACGGGATCACAAAAATCCCACCAAACAGCTGAGGAGATTCAGCAATCCTATGAGGAAAAACTGCTCTTCATAATGTGCTGGGTACATACCCTTACACAGACCCATTTCTCTTTTCTTTTTTTTTTTTGATTCCAGTCAAATAATGTGATATGCAAAGGGCCTTATATCATCACAGTACACCAATTTGGACAAGCCCCAGAAATTTAGCACTGGCACACTGGGTTTCAGCCTATAAAGACTGCACAACACTGCTAGAATTGTATGGCACCAGAATGCTGGAGCACTAGTACGTCTATTGTAGAGAGCAGAGTCTTCAGTACTTAAACCACCAAAAAGAATCCTTTGCATCTTCCTGTTACTCTCTGCCATTTATCGCCCACTTGTGCTCACTCAAGATGAAAAAAAAATCATTTATAATGAAGGACGGAAAGGAAAATTAAGGGAGGAAAAATAAAGCCACAGTGGTTACCCATATGCTTCTAGTACTCCCACATGGTGGAGCTGTCCAGGTCATCAGCATTGGCCTTCAGAACACCAGCATGGTCGCCTCTGAGGTACTTCCCCTCACTCGACTTGATGGCCACTTTGTTGTAGTCGCAGAACTCCAGGAAGAAATCTACTGGGGTGTCGCTGCTGCTGACTACTGAAGACTCATTCCCTACCATCCAGTATTTCCCTGTGGAATCTAATCAGAGACAGTAGAGGAGCTTTTTAAACGTGTACACTGAACATTAAGCTAGTCTGGAGACTCACTGTTGAAGAAACCTATAGAGATTAGTACCAATGAGCATTTTAGCCATTTTTCTAATTCAAATATTCATATTTTCAAAGGAGTAATATCTAGGGGACAAAAAAAAAATAAAAATATTACATTCAATTATTTTCCCTGCATAAGAGCTTATCTGTACAATTGTGACCTTATTGTAGAAATATTATACGGCTCTAATTTGAATTAAATTAATAATCTTCCGGTAATACCTGTTTAAGTAAACAAACACCAAGAAGCATTCAGTGTAGAGAAACCTACTCACCTTGGAGGCTGTAGGCCCCGTCACGGAACACCAGGCCAAACACATCGTAAGAGGAGCGGTTGGAGTCCAAGGTACCCGTCACCTTCCTGCAGCCAATGAAGCCATGCTCTCCTCTTAGCACAATGATGGGCCTGTTGATGAGCTTCATCAGGAACTCCTCTGACTCTCCTGGGGGACGAAAAAGCAAAAATGATTTCAGGCTGAGGGCCACAAAATCAAGAGAACAATTCTAAAAAGGGCCATCAAAGAGATTCAAAATCAAAGTTACCAAAGAATTTCAAATAAGGGCCTGGTTCTTTGTGCAGTTTCTCGTTAAAAGCAGAACTTTTGAACAAGAGCATGAAAACGGGCAGAAATCCACACATTACCTGCAGAATCAATGGTGGCAGCCAGCTGCCCATTCTTTTTGGCTGCCACATATTTTCCATTGTTGGCACGTAGAGTTATTTTCTTCCCACGCCATTCAATGTCAAAATAGCAGTTGGCAGACCTGATTGCAAGGACATTGTTATGATACAGCATACATAAAAGCATAAATATCCAAAAACATTTCCCAAAACATTACTGCATAATGGACTACAAGACAGCGTAGAGCAAATTATTTTGCAAGTCAAGTACATTTGTGGATGGTGAATTCGTGAGAACAAGTGACCAAGAGTTCTAATTAGGACCCCGGGCCTGCACCGTTCTCATATCCTCACAGACCACACTCTCACAAGGTCACATATACCTCATGTAAACATTATATACGTGTAGCTATCAAATGAACTGAAATTTTCCTAAGTATGCAAATCAGATAAGCTGGAAAAACAATGAAAAGCACTGGGAGCAGAGAATAATGAGTGGTTGACACTAATAATTAACATACACTACCAAAGTTACTTCTCTGAGCTAGAATAATGTCAGAGTACCATGTCTAAAATGTTTCACAACTTACTTGGTAGAAGCTGTGCATTGCAGGCCACCGTTAGCCGTGAGTGTCCAGTACTTCCCAGAGCAGGTCCTGAAAGCGCACTTCTTCGTTTCCTTACTGATCTCCATCTGAAAGGTCTCCTGATCACCCTCTTCATCCTGATTGGCAGAGAGGTCCATTCCTGGCAGAGAGAAAAATAGCAGCTTGTAAACTTTTATCATCAAACTTTCACATTTGATGATAAACGTCTTTAACACATAAGTGATGCCGATCCTCGACTGGTTATTTGAATGGTGTTATATGCCAGCAACTCTTCCTTCAGCCCACTTCCCCATAAAAACTCCCCCTCCCACAACACACACCCCAACACCACACAGAGATAATCTTCTCTGGAATTAAGGGCCATCACCCATGCCAAGACACTCTGCAGGAGACAACAGTTGTGACTCAGTCCCAGAGAATGCATCCGGTTTATGGCTAAAAGGTTTACAGGGCCAAGAAACTAAAGGGCCAAAATGTGCTGACTGCCTGAACAGTAAACCACACACACACACACACACACACACACACACACACACACACACACACACACACACACCACACACACTACACCCCCTACCAT
>JBBIGA010000138.1:10513736-10531877 GCA_037576975.1 Alestes dentex
AAGTCTCTTGGATGAGAGACGAAACGTCTTCAACTCTCTACCCAAGTCCAGATGACTTATGAACTCCTTTCTACACTCACATTTTTATGAGAGTGTATCATGAGAGAGAGATGTGGCAGTAGACAGATAAAGCCATTAGAGCTATGAGTTCCATGAAAACGTCGTGCTCTGCCTTTCACACTGCATGTCCGACACTATGAGGTTACGCAACTGCACATCACTGAGTTATCAGCTTACACGCCGCTGTTAACCAGAGGGGAGTGCTTTGTGCCTAGCGACACACACACACACACACACGCACACACACACACTCACTCTTCAGTTTCTATCTTATCTGATCTCACTTCCTGTAGTGTGTGTGTGTGAGAGAGAGAGAGAGAAAGAGAAAGGGAGGGGGGGAGAGATAGGATAAAGAATCTGTACAGACTTTGCTGCCAATCCCTCAACCTTCAACCCTTCAACCTTGCCTTATTTAGGCAGCCACCGTGTGCTTAAGGTAAGGGGTGGGCTGAGGGCTGAGCTTTACCTGTAGTAAACATCATATGCTCAAGGGCTTAACAGGGATTGTGGCTTGTGGTTTCTTCCCCCAGTTCCATTGAAACAGTCATAAAGTGGGACAAAGAGGGCGTATAATTGACCAAGGCCAGAAGCTCAGGGGCTGGGAGAGAGGCCTGCTGTTACCTGGCCCGACACCTGGGTCAAGCTCATACCTCTCCTCCTCTCTCTCCCTCTCTTTCTTTCTCCAGCTGGCGCTCCTCCCATCACTCATGCCGACAGATTGGATTGCCTTTTTAGGGAATGGCTGTCACAGCCTTGCAGCAAGCGATACTGGATTCCCCTTCCTCTGTATTGTCTCTCCCCCCTGCGGCCTGGATCTCCATCCCACCTTCTCCTCCTCCTCCCTCTGTGAGCTGAGCCTCCTGGAGCCAGCACACTGCCAAAGCAGAGGGGTATTCATCAAATATTAAAATCAATCCCGCCTAGAATGTAAATGCAATGTAGTTCATGAAGGTTTTGTGAAAAACCAATTCCTCCAAATGAGATCGATCAGCTTGAAGCCTGACGGTCAACATATACAAGGTGAATGTGACCAACAAGTAATGGAAGCCTAAACCCCATAAAGTAGCACTCCCTGTACAAACTACATATCTAAAAGACATAAGCCTCTAAAAAAACTGCCAGACTGCTCATAAATACACACAGTCGGCTATAGAAATGGAGGAAGGTATGTTGCATAGCTAAAAAAGTAGTAGAAATCATCGAATACTGCTTATAAGAGTATGTGATCATGTTGGTTGATCTTGGTAAGCGAAAAATGAAAAGACATTCTAGTGACAGTTTGCTCCCGAAAGTAACTTTGCATGCTATTAAGTGCTATTGGTTACTGTTATTGTGGGATTACTGGACGACCTTTCAGAGGATGCTCCACTGCAGAGAGACAGATAGGGAGGCAGACTTTCTTGGGATGGCAGTGATGGGAGAGAGGGGTCAGGGAGTCAGGAGTGCTGGCTGAGCAGGATGGACATCTAATTCCCACCACTTTACACAAGCATGGTTCTAACCTTGTGTTCCTCTTAAAGGCCTCTGACTGACCCTGTGGCAGACGGCCTGACCAGCGTGGGATGGAAGGAATGAATGACTGATGGTAGGGGAAAAGAGCAAAAGAAGAAAGCAATGAGACTTTCCACCGCAGAGGAGGAGTGACTAGAGAGAGACAGACAGAATACCAAACTCTGGTTCAATACCCTGTTAAACAGAGAGAGAGAGAGAGAAAGAGAGAGACGGTGTGTGTGTGTGTGAGAGAGCCCTTGTGATTCATGGATGCACATGGAAAAGAGTTCCTCACTGAATTCTTCCTCTTGTTCTGTCAAGCCTGTGTAGTGTTACTGCCCACAAGTAGGTCACAACATAAAAGTCACTGCTGGCTGCAACAAAGTTGCTTCTTTATAATTGATAAGGTATAAAATGAAGAACCTAGCTGTTTGTGTGGAACAAAATCACTTCTGTTGGGTTAAAAAAGTACTCCTGTCTTTTAACCTGATTTAAAACCTTATTTAAGTGAAGCACTTCTATATTTTCAACTTCCAAAGCCACCTACACTGTCAGAAAAAAACTGCACTTTTCAAAGACCAAACACTGTTGCTGTGGCGGTAACCTCAAATGTCTGACTTCAGTGGTTAGAGAACAGAACTATATCCTATTCTGGTGCAGTTAAATAAGTTTGCATTGAATCCATACACCCTGTCTTGACCCCAAAAATGATGTATTTTATCTTTCTATTTCAAAAAGCTGAGCTACAAAAATGTAACATTATGCATCTTTCACTTGTAAAAGTGAATGTCATGTTCCTTTTTAACTCATTTAAAGGACGATGTTGTATTTTTGAGGGTACATTTATGCAAAATGTATCATGACACCATAGTCTATTCTTCAGGATTAATATTGGGTCAGATATGCAGATAGGGGAATAACATAACTAAATAAATCCCAGCTGTTTGAAACGTATTATGTAAGAGGGGGGCATGATAGGATTCCTGACCAGCATTCAGAAAGTCTGGCATAAACTGTTTTCACACAGTTTTGGTTAATAACACATGTTTTTTGCATCTAAAGTGCAAGAAAAGGGAAGTCATATGAAACAGGACTCTCCACTTTTACAATAACAGGAAACTGAGGCAGTGTAAAAGAAAGAATGTGCATGATCATCCTTTTTTATCTGTCTTTATTTTATTCATCTAGCCCTTGAGCCACCAACAACCACAGTGTCCCAGCCCTACCACTGGAGATATCAGATCTGCTTTGAGGTCTTATTTATTTATTTATTTATTTATTTATTTATTTATTTTTACAGATTAGATCACGGCCATTCAAAGGTTAATGTTTCTTTGTAAAGTGACCAATCGTTACGGTGCTCACATCTTAATTACAAGGTCATCAAGTTCTGAGTTGCATGAGCTAACAATAAATTAGCTTCTGTTACATAAGAGCCTCGTGTTACACTAGTGCAAACCCAGGGGAATTACTTACCACGCCTCCTTCGGGAGAAATTCGGGCATTTGTGTCGACTTTGGCATGGCGAGCCTTTCACCACTGAACTACAGTTACGTCCAACAAAGTCATGTTGATGATTAGCTTCACGGGTTGAATACAGTGGAAGCTTTAATTGAGGCAGGAGTCAAAAGCATAGCCTTTCTTTACATAAACCTCTTGTTTGGGAACATTATTAGGAGAACAATTAGCATTTCTGAGGAGCTTCAGCATGCACAGACAAGCACTTAATTCTTTGGAGCTCGACCTGGAGCTCTGGATTTTCAGGTGCAATGGACAGTGGGACAAGGGAGGTGCGTGTTTCTTGTAGATGTGGCTGCCAGCTTAATCAGCTGAAGAATTACAAAGAATTTACCCCTTAAGCCTGAGGCAAAGAGGCAGTGGTCAAATTTTAAAAAGTGCCTATTAGTGCCCTGCACAGGTCTTTACCTTTACTGGTATTTCCTTGTAAAGATCTTACTACAGGAAAACGACAGGAAACCCCACTGCTTCTCTCTAACTAAACCTGAAGAGACTTTAGTTTTCAGAATATAGTTTTCGGAATTTTTTTTGAAGAAATGAGCCAAAACAGTAAACAGGTTTGGGAAACGTGTGTGCCAGAGTCCACAGAGAGAAACACGCCCTCTGACACATGCCCTCAGAAACACATGGCCGACTGACAGAGCTCCACGCTTTGATGACTAAGTTTGGCAATAGCTACCTGCTGTTCCTGTCCATATATGGAACCTGAGACATGAGAGAATGAGAGTCTCCGCCCCCAAGGCCTTGAGCAGGCAATTGTTTGTCATCTAAACAGCAAGGAGGGGAGAGCATAGTACATGAGTGTGAGAGAATTTAACTGCCAGTCTGAGTGTGTGCATGTTTGTGTGTGATCATGTGTAAGAAAGGGAATTTAAACAGTAGTTATAAAGTTTATAAAGGAACAGTTGAGGTGAAACTCAGTGGAGTGTGATAATGTGGGCCTAGTAGCACACACAAACATGAAGTCAGCCGCGCTAAATTGACAGAAAGCATCAGTCATCTTTTCCTCTGCCAAGACTGACTATATAAGGCCAAGACTTTGCTGTCATCATTTCAGGCCACTTCCTCCTTGTTCGCTGTAATGTGGATCACTGGCAAACCATTTAACTTCGTCTCTCAATGTCAGGAAGAACTGCTGTACCTTTACTAAAACAAGAAAAGGGAGAATAAAGAAAGGGCAAAGTCAGTTTCTCACAGTAAGCTAAAAGAACAGAAGGATGGACAGAAGAGTAAAAGAAAAAGCACGCCTTGCATCCCTTGTGAAGCAATACATACTCATACACCAGTTTACAACTGCAGTAAGTGAAAATGAAAAGCTTTTGCCCAAAAATTCCCTAACATTGCTAGTAAGCACAGTTTCATTCATTTGACCCAGCGGTTTCAATCTGATTTCCTTGAGAAAGTCCCATGTGACAGGGGCCTTGAATTCTTGACATTGTTGCCATGTGACACACTTAAAGATTTCCTTTTATGGTGGTTGCTGTTACATCGGTTGGAGGGCGAGGTCTCCACACTGCCAAAGTGCATAAACGGTCTTAAGCTAAGCTAAGCCTTTGAGGAAATAAATTATAACAGATCTATGAGTGCAGGACAACAAAAACTATGATATATGTTTTGGCACATTCTACTGCTGAAAAAGTCATTTTAAAGTGCGTGGTGCTCTGTGTAGCAACTTATGTAGCAACTATGAGTCAGTCATAGTTCAGAGGCACTGAAAAGCTGAAGCATACAAACTTATATTTTACTATATTGCCTTTCTAATTAGTGTTTTTCCCCCTAAGAGTTAAAAAGTGATTGGAGACCTCAAAGATCAAAACAAGTCACTGTTTACTATAATGCAGAGCCCAGATCCAGCCAAACGTGACCAGAGTACACAGATGAGGTAGTTGTTTAAAGTGTCACATTTTAAAGTGGCCTGTTTATATTAGGTAGTGTTGTCTTTTCCCATCGCGGTGTGAAGCAGCAGGTTGAGGCAGGACAGGACTGAGAGCAGTCGGCACAAGCAGCCGCTCTGTGCATTCCAGCGCAGACCGAGCCCTCTCTCAGCTTTACTTGAATACTTGAATGTGATTTCCTGTACAAACTTGCAGAAAAAACTGGTATCCCTAAGAAACGTACTTCCTGTTCAGAAAGCTTGGGTCATTCCCTTATTTGGCAACTGATATTATCCTGTGGCTGACGGCTATTCAGAGATTGCCATTGGCTTGAGTGGCTTGTGTCAGGACACAGCAATAAAACAGAATTAGCTTGAACTGTAGAGAAAATAAGAGAACAGCTAGTGGGTGGCAAAGAAGAAGCCTTTGACAGTAAGCATGGACACTGATGTCTGGCTAAAGGTTACTCCAAGCAGAGGTGCTAATGGAGAACTGGATGTTACATGTACAACACCCAAATATAGTTCTCTGCCAGATATTGATGTTGGAACCTGGCCTTGCAGTGCAGTGCCTTAGAGTAGTGAGGGAGAGTTGTGCTGGGAACGCCGCACCTCAAAGCTCTCCCACGCAGTGATGTCATTGATAACACCCAGGGCTAGCCAGCATTTCACAGACACGATGATGCAGCTGCTCTAGTGACCAGAACACAGGTTTCACCAGTTCTAACACAGCGTCAGTTTGTATATTAATCTTATTGTCATTAGAGTCTAGTAACTGTGTAGATTTTGAATATTCTCTTAAGCACCAGAAGTGATGTCAGAGCAACTACTATAACAAACCTCAGCACACTTTCTTACAGGGTGAATTTGTAACATTTGTAACTAATGGCTAAACCAACCGTTTTTCATCCACTACTACAACCACAGTGAGGCCTAGGCTTCAGTGAAGATCACAGGATGCGGAAATAGTCATCAATAGAGTTAAACAATGATGAACTCTTTGTTCTTCGCAAAGGTTACTCAACATCCTGCGGCCTAAAAGCCCTTGTCAGGAGTTGCTGCAAGTGGCTGGACGGCTGGTACTCCAACAGACATTTTAAAACAATAAAAAGCATGCAAGATGTGATGATTGTTCATCAGATTTTCTATCTCGTGCACTCAGGCAAAGGCCATGGCACACTTTAGGCAGTTCCTCGTCAGTCTTAAGAGTCCTGCCTGTCACAGAAATCTCTGAATCTGGACAGAGCAAGTATCATGGAAGGATGTACTAGTATACAAGGCAAATCCAGTTCAAGGCCCTCCCCTTTCCAACTGACAGATGGTGAGAGGAAGATTAGCAGACCAAGGTTTGTGGGTGAAAAACTTTACTCTGCAAAAACTGACCTTTTGGTCTAGTTGCGTATCATATCCCCCCTTATCTGCCCTAAAGCCTTATGCATTAAGAGGCCAAATCTGTAAGCCATGCTCATGATCAGATTGTGATCATCCTGAATACAGGCATTCATTCTAACTGGTCAGAAAGACCGCACCCGCAACATGCCACACAACTGCAAAGGCATGCATTCTTGTATTAATTATATTAACAGCTCGCAATGTAAGTTCTATACATGCAACAAAATGTTTAGAGTTCTCATGCATGTAGTATAGTGAATGGCTCTGGATTGCAGGAAGGCATCCACCGCAGGGATTGTGCTCCATGTGAGTCCCAGTTAGCGGGTGTCTCAGCGGGATGCTAATAAGCCACTGATCTGCATTGATCTGGCTGCACTGGAGTGAGTGCTGCACATGCAGCAGGAACCCTGGCCATCACGCCAAGGTAATTCCCAGAGCATGGCCCTAAGTGGCCCCACTCTAAGTCATGGATGGCGACAAGTCCAAACTTGGAAGTGTCACCATGTCAAAGATGAAGTTAGGAGGCCAAGCCGGGCCAAGCTGGTGACGTGGTGACATGAGCCTCTCTGCACCTTGTAAATCTTCACGGCCATAAATGGCACCTGCGGTCCCCTGTCAGCGACTGCTGAGAAGAAGAAGTGAAGCAGTGATATGGCGACACAGAACACTGACACCACACCACTGAGAAATGGAAATGAGGAACAATGGATTTTTTTGTAGTCAGTATCATATCCTGTTCCAGTGCCTCTTTTAATGTTTGACAATATGCTTCATTATATACTGCATTTCTTTGTTGTCTCTGCTGTAACACTAGTGGTGTTGTTTAAGAACGTGACAATAAACCTACTTCACTTGACTTGTAGCATCACTACTCAAAGTTACACACATACACCATGCTTGTCTTTCTAATTCAAAACCAAGCAGTAGCAAGCAGCAGAGGACTTTTTCTTCACATATGTGTCAAGGGAGTAAAATATGTCTCTTTAAAGGATGCAGGAGAGAGGATGTGTGTCCACTTGAGCCATAAATTGAGGCCTAATCCAATCTGCAGACTAAGAGGCCAGATGGTAGACCAGAAAGTATCTTTCTTGCTCTTGACTTCCAAAGGCTCTATGTAGCCAGTCAAAATGCACATTTAAGTGATCCAGAAATCAATATATTGCAGCAATGCTGCCAATCAGTAGCTCATTTACAGTCACTGGGGAAGCCACCAGCCACTAAGAGGGCATGTCTGGAAGACATTCCAGGAGGAAGAGGGAGGGTGGAGCATGTTTCTGTGTAATCCTTACAAATGCTAATGTAGAGGGTTAGGCTAGTTTCTGTGACGCTGACAATAAGACATCAGTCTCTTTATCAGACCTCAGTATCAACAAGTAGACATCCCTACATAAATGTAAGGCAAACACAGAAATAAAGACAAAGCCCCCCAAAAATCATACTATTTCCAAAGAAAAACCCATAGTTCATCTGATGAGAAATGTCTTCTGGGAAACTGTTGGACGTTTAAAAGAATAGTGTCGAGTTTTAATTCAAACTTGGAATGCAGAGAATGGGGAAATATAAGTCCACAGCAGGATCATTTTAAAAGGATGGAGGTCTTCAAAGTGGCACTCCAAATCTGGACTTTCAGGTTTGGAAAATTAGAACAAAAGAGACAATGAAAAAGTTAACATTCCACTATACTATAACAAATCAGTGGTGCATGTTACTTTTTAACTTTTAAAACTAATAAAAAAACTATACAAACATCGTGTTGTCATTTTGGGCCATTTCGTGTGAAAGGGGGCTGGACATGTGAGATTCTTTGAAGTGAGCTTGGGGGGAGGGGTGCCAAGGATTTTTGCTGCCAATTGTATGCCCTTATTTAAAACTAAAAAGATTTCAAAACTTAATGTGTTTCTCAAAATCAATTCTTCTTGGTACTTGCGATCTGTTGGACCTGAATGTCATCTGTCATGGCAAATACAGTTCCCATTTAAAGTTTGCATCTAACCAAGTGTAGATCACATACTTGACAATATCCTCGATCTGTGTGTTTTATCACAGACACATCAGAAAGACACGCATGTAGTAAAATCTCCCAGAATGGATTTCACACAAAGTACCATCAATGGCGGCAGAGGACCTACCAGGAGTTTTAAGCGACCACTGCCTAACCCATTCTACACATTTTCTTCCTGTTTTATGCAACCTTTTTGTGCAAACACAAACTTCCATCATGACTACGAACTCCCATGATTGATTGCCACTGTTGACTTACTTGAAGGCACAAATTGTAAATATATAATTTTCATTACAATTTTATTAATTTCAGCTGGTGGCCTAGTGGTAAGGAAGTTGCCCCTGCAATCAGCAGGTTGTGGATTTGAATCCCAGGACTGCTAGTGGCACCACTTGAGCACGGTACCATCCCCACATGCTGCACCGTGTCCTGGCCGCTCACTGCTTCACATGGTCACTGGGTTAAATACAGAGAACAGTTTCACTCTGCGTGCTGTGATGTGTTTACATATGACAAATGGACACTTAACTTTTTTTTTTTTACTAATTAACACACATTTTTAGTTAAAATAAACATAGCTTATTTGGTGTGTTATATGTTATATTACTGCAAGTATCAATTATAGGGAAGACAATGGTGAAATGCAGGCTCTCTAGCCTCTAGCCCGGCCGAGACTCTTGATTGGAGCTGACCTGTGATGTCAGTGTGAAACTGCTGTTCTAAATGCAGACTGAATTTTCTGCATCCTCCCGTCCTCGTGAGCCTCCCTAGAACAGGAGCCTGTACTTGGCATATTCTGTATTAAGAAAGGCCCTTAATCTTAAATGCTAAGATGTCACTTAGCCTCTCCACAATCACATCTACAGCTGAATCTCTCAGTAAAACCCTCTCTTACAGCTGCTGATTGCAAGAGCCCTGCACAACAACTGCATTGTTATTTTGCCTGTTTTTACTCACTCACTTACTTTCTGTATTTTCTTAATTTTCACTAGGGTTGCAGGTTTGCTTGTTTTTAATGAATGAAACCTTGCTCAAAATTTGTATTTCAAATGACATTATAGTAATCCGCCCTCTCAGTCTCAAATTGCAGTAATCTAAGGGCCTTGGTGGGACAAACTCATATCTCTGACCACAAAGATTTATAATCAAATTTGTCAGATTCTCAAGGTGGAAAAACAACCACACAAAATTGTGTTGAAGCAGCGGATGAGGGCAGAGGGAGGACCAGTGATTTGGTTTGGAATTGTGTAACCAGCGTTCTTAGCCTGGAGTAGCATTTGAAAACTGATAGGTTTTGGCATAATCAGCTGTTTCTGTTTATACCTATCACTTACAAATGTCTTGACTCATGTCCATAAGCATTACTCATTGGTTAAATATTAAAAAGTCACAAGTAAATCACAGTGGTCCCTATCTGCATAGGACTGTAGGCACCCTTGACTGAATTCTCCTTGAATGGACTAAATTTATGTTAACACTTTACACTGGTGTTTACATTGAAGCAACCCATGTATTCATATCAGTATGTAAAATATCATGAGCAGCAAAGACACAGGTGGAGTCATGCCTGGGAGTACTTTCATGGTAAAAAGGCTCATAAGAAGCCAAAAAATGCCCACTATGCTACACTTCATCATGAGCATTGTGTTTCATGCTTTACATGTGTAGATTAGCTGCTAGGCTATCAGTGCAGGCCCTCTTTTATTCCAAGTACCATGGAAGGGTATTTTAATCAGTTTCTAGTCTGAGTCTCAGCATACAACACATGTAAATACAAAAGCAAGGAGACTAGGTCCTGTTTTGTGAGCATGTAAACATCAAGAGAAGACATTAGCCGGTATCTAGGTGTTGGTGGCTAGTGCTTGACATTTGTAAACAACGGAGGAGCTGTGGCCACAAATGGATGATATTAAGGTGTATACAAGGGTGAAAATTCACTAAAGTATTAAGCAACAGCTTTTTAAAATATAGGAAAGGCACATAAATGGCAAAATTGCCCATTTGGTGGGGGTTAGCTAGGCCTCTTTCCCTTTACAGACTAGCTTCCCCTTCTTTCACTCTCAAGTTGCAAGCAAGTGTAGCAATGTGCACGCGACAGCCGGGTGTGTGACGCCGGACCAATGAGAGAGCCGAGCTCCGAAAGTTTACCTTTTATGGCTAGAGCCGGGCATACGACTCCGTATAAATGCGCGAGCCCAGCTGTCCTCCCTCACTCTGAGCTCCTCCACACGCAGCTAGTGCGGAATATCATCTGCCTGTAACCAATTCTCTTAAGCCGACAACCCCCCCAATCCTAAGGTAAGTCTCTTTGTCTCGGAGGTTGCTCCATTTTTTTTCTAAAATTGCATCCTTGTGTTTAATAAAACATTTTCCCACAATATTTAACTAATTGATTAAGAAGTGCATTTTTGTGATGTCAGTAAACTGTAATTGTGATGGAAAATTAAAAAAAGCATCTTAAATCTCTTACAACGGCTACAGTTAGGCGAATTTTCATTAAAAGTTCTAAGGTTAAGTGTTTTACTGTGTGAGCCCCATTCAATGGCTAGAATCTGTTTTTTGGCGTTTATATCTTTAGCATGCCGATTTTGTTGACTCGTTGAAGGAATAAAATGTCTATACGAGTAGATAAAGTGTTTTTTGAGGTTATGTAAGGTGTATTTTGTGGATGCAGAGCAGGGGAAGTTCTTTGTGTCTCTGCTGCAGCAGGGTGTGACCTACTTACTTAACGTTGGTCCTAGTTAGCATGCTAGCCGGCATTTGCTAACCGAGCTAGCCGGTCTCGCTAAAATGTGGCGTTTTATCCTTCATTTATGATTTAAAATGCTTCTGTGCAATATTAAAGCGTTTATTTTAAAATGTGATCACATTTGTTAAAAAAAAAAAAAAAAAAAAAAGCATGCCTGAGTATTAAGGCTAGCTAGAAATCGGAAGTATCCCCTTTTTTGTCTCTTATTCCCCCCTTTTTCAAATGATGCTGGCCGTTGGTCGAATTCAAGGTGTGGCCCAGTCACTTATCTAATCATCTGCTGAAATAACGGTTAGAACTGCTGGACGTGGCTCTGACTGCTTCGAGCAGCTTCTTTTAGTCATTAAGAGATACTTCAAGACCTCACTGAATTTAAAAAGGCGGATTAGCTTCAGTGTGACTGAAAAAGCTAGAGCAGTCCGAGCTGAAACTAGAACATCACGACTGGCTGCAGGTCTGTGACGCAGTACAGTCAGCCAGTCGAAAAAAAATGCCTAAAACATTTTTTTTAAAAGCCGGCAGTGTGAATAGGCTGCGAAACTTGTGGAGGGAGTGGCTGTGGAGCTGAATTTCGAAATCTGCTCCTTTTATTGACCCTTTCTGCTCTGGCTGCCTGCCACACCGCAGAGAGGCTCGAACCATTGCCTTTTATGGTAATAAGGAGAAAGCGGAGGGACTTCCTTTGTCTGGCTGCTCTGTAGAGCTCTGCTCCAGCTCCACCTAGCGGCCAGAAAAAATTAGTACAAGACTGAACGGGAAGTTAGATCAGCAACATCACGTGTTCATTTGAGACATGGATACTTCAGAGAGAAGTCATTCTTACCTCTTTTGTCTGTTTCCAGTTCAGCCATGGATGATGAAATTGCCGCACTGGTTGTTGACAACGGATCCGGTATGTGCAAAGCCGGATTCGCTGGAGATGATGCTCCCCGTGCTGTCTTCCCATCCATTGTGGGTCGCCCAAGACACCAGGTATGTTTCTGACAAAACTGCTTTCTTCAGGGTTTTTTTTGTTTTGTTTTGTTTAACACCCACCCCCCCCAAATTAAGTTCCATTCTGACCTGGCTGTTTCTGTTTGCAGGGTGTGATGGTTGGTATGGGACAGAAAGACAGCTATGTTGGTGACGAGGCTCAGAGCAAAAGAGGTATCCTGACTCTGAAGTACCCCATTGAGCACGGTATTGTCACCAACTGGGATGATATGGAGAAGATCTGGCATCACACCTTCTACAACGAGCTGCGTGTTGCCCCTGAGGAGCACCCCGTCCTGCTTACTGAGGCTCCCCTGAACCCCAAAGCCAACAGGGAAAAGATGACACAGGTTTGTCTAGTACTAGATGAAGTCTAGATGTTTCTGCTTACTCTCTATTAGTTTGACCACTCATTCTTCCCATTCAATCCTTTATTCATTTTCTCCAGGCTTTATCTTCTCTGAACCCTTGAGCTTCTCATCTGCTGGAAGCAGCAGGTTATTTCTGTTCCCCTGCCTTGTATTTCTGAACTTTTGCTGTTTCTGCACCCCTTTTGTGTTGAATCAGTTTCTTTGCACTCATGCCTTTTTCCTAACCTACATTTTTATTCTAACACTGCATGGACTGTTGTGATGACTGTTAAATGAACAATTGCTTGATATTTTTTTTCTTCCTATTTCAGATCATGTTTGAGACCTTCAACACCCCAGCCATGTACGTCGCCATCCAGGCTGTGCTGTCCTTGTACGCCTCTGGTCGTACCACTGGTATCGTGATGGACTCTGGTGATGGTGTTACCCACACTGTGCCCATCTACGAAGGCTACGCCCTGCCCCACGCCATCCTCCGTCTGGACCTGGCTGGTCGTGACCTGACTGACTACCTCATGAAGATCCTGACCGAGAGAGGCTACAGCTTCACTACCACAGCTGAGAGGGAAATTGTCCGTGACATCAAGGAGAAGCTCTGCTATGTCGCTCTTGACTTTGAGCAGGAGATGGGCACTGCTGCTTCTTCCTCCTCCCTGGAGAAGAGCTATGAGCTGCCTGACGGGCAGGTCATCACCATTGGCAATGAGAGGTTCAGGTGCCCTGAAGCTCTTTTCCAGCCATCTTTCCTGGGTAAGTGTAGATTTCCTTTGGCAGTGTGCAGATTAACAGTTCTGTTATACTGTTGCAAGGTGCTGGAGATGTTGTCTAATATTGCCTTGTTCCACAGGTATGGAGTCCTGTGGAATCCATGAGACCACCTTCAACTCCATCATGAAGTGTGATGTGGACATCCGTAAGGATCTGTATGCCAACACTGTATTGTCTGGTGGTACCACCATGTACCCTGGCATTGCAGACAGAATGCAAAAGGAGATCACATCCCTGGCCCCTAGCACAATGAAAATTAAGGTAAGCATGGTTGAAACATCTTGACTTTGCACATGTAGTTGGGTACCAAACTTGTGATTAATGGAATCCTTGTCTTTGCAGATTATTGCCCCACCTGAGCGTAAATACTCTGTCTGGATCGGAGGCTCCATCCTGGCCTCCCTGTCCACCTTCCAGCAGATGTGGATCAGCAAGCAGGAGTACGACGAGTCTGGACCCTCCATCGTCCACCGCAAATGCTTTTAAACAGACTGTTACCACTTCACGCCGACTCAAACTGCGCAGAGAAAAACCAGAAACGACAACATTGGCATGGCTTTTGTTATTTTTTGGCGCTTGACTCAGGATCTAAAAACTGGAACGGTGAAGGTGACGGCAATGTTTTTTGGCAAATAAGCATCCCCGAAGTTCTACAATGCATCTGAGGACTCAAGTTTTGTTTGTTTTTCCGTTTTTCTTTCTTTTCCTTTTTTTTTTTTTTTCTTTAGTCATTCCAAATGTTTGTTAAATGCGTTGTTCAGAAACTTATTTGCCTCTATGAAGGCTGCCCAGTAATTGGGAGCATACTTAACATTGTAGTATTGCTTGTATGTAAATTATGTAACAGAAAACAATGTCTGGGTTTTTGTACTTTCAGCCTTAATCTTGGTTTTTTTTTTTTTTTGTTACAAAATGGAAAAACAAAGCTTTACCTTTATTCAAATGTGTAAAGGTTTCCATTCCCCCTGGGCAATGTAAAAGCTGTATGGAACGTGGCGGTGCCAGACATTTGGTGGGGCCAACCTGTACACTGACTAATTCAATTCCAATAAAAGTGCACATGTGTAAGACATCCTCATTCTGTCTCCTCAGTCTCTCATTTAACAAATGACCTATTAAGTCACTTAAAACAAAATCTGTGGTAATTGTGCCTCAATAGCAGGGTTGGAGGTGGCTGCTGAAGTAGCCTGGGAGCCAAGAGTGTCATCTAGTGGTGTCTTAAGTACCTGTAGTCTTAATTCAGGGTTGAGCTGAGTCAAGAAAAAGGGAATAACAACCCTGCTTTTGTTCTGTGTCTAGGACAATAATTACTATAAAAGTAATATACTCTTGGTATGCCATACTGTAAATAGTTGCTTGCTTACTAGTTAAGTTTAACTCAACATGTCAGTTATTCTGAATTTAATGTAAAGATTAAGTTGAAGTGGGTACAGAAATCTACAGGAAAAATGAGTACAAATGTTGCTCAATTTGATTCACTGATTTAATTTTTAACAATAAATGAGCCAACTAATGCCCTAATAGGAGATTCTTATAGTCTTGCAAAAGTGTGGCCAAATTTGTTCTAACTGTAAATATATTGATGTCCAATTGGGACTTTCTGCATGTTTTAATGCAGTTACTATTTTCTGATCTTGGCATATTGAAAACATTCACATAGCTTATTGCCATACCAAGTACTGAAAGACTAGTCAGTGTATAAAGGACAGGCATTTGGTCAAAGCTTCATAGATTTGCTGCTGGGTCTTTCCTCCCTTTTGACAAAGGTAAGGGACATCTTAATCTTTGTGAACTTTTGACTGGCTGCACAATTATTTCAGCACCACTTTGACATGACTTTTGACTTGCAGTAATAAAATCAGTGGAAGTCAATGCCGCCCTTTTGTACGTAGTGTGAGACCAGTGCACTAATTTAATATATCTTCTAAAACCTTGACACTACCTGTCCTGAATGCTGCACTTGTGCCGTAACATAAGTCATATATTTCTGAAATATTATGCAGGGTGAAGGGATAAACAAAATAACCCACATGCTTCGAGACAGGCAGCTGAGCTGGAGTGGAAAATGTTAAGATTTGCACTGGGAGTGACGAAGATGGACAGGGTAAGGAATGATTTCATTAGAGGGACAGCTCAAGTTGAACATTTTGGAGGAAAATTCAGAGGTGCGAGATTGCATTGGTTTGGACATGTGCTGAAGAGAGACTGACATGTTGGGAGAAGGATGATGAGGATGGAGAAGAGGAGGGTCCGGTAGGAGGTTTATGGATGTGGTGAGGGAGGACATGCAGGCAACGGGTATGAGAGAGAAAGATGCAGAGGATAGAAGGAGATGGAGACGGTTGATCCGCTGTGGAGACCCCTAATCGGGAGCAGCTGAAAGTAAAAGAAGAATGAGTTGTTTCGAGGGTGTATTAAGGTCTGGCCTGTAAAGGAACCTGGCCTGGAGTTGTTGTCCAGAGTGACTTGCAGTATTTTAGGCTCTGTTTAGTCGTGTGGAGCGGCAGATGGCGCTGTGTTCATTCCGCAGAGACAGGTGCGGCTCGTTCCTGCGGAAAACGCAGAGAAACGCAAAACGACAGAGAAAACCGAGCTCCGACAGCGTAGGAGCTTTTCCTCCCGGGAGGACATGAAACATGTTCCACTGGAATGAAAATGGCACGAGATAGAATAACAAAACGAGGAGCTGCGTTTACAGTGTACACTAATAAGAGGCTGTTGTTTTTTGGGCCGGGGTCTCAGGGAGTTGGGGGTCTCTGTACTCACCGGTGGAGTAGATGCTGCCCCAGATGCATATGATTTACTCAAAATCGCCTATTGTGCTCTGACAGCGACTGATGACATATGATCAAGAGATTGCTCCTGCTGAGCCTCTGTGTGTGTGTGAGTGTGTGTGTGTGTGTGTGTGTGTGTGTGAGAGAGAGAGAGAGAGAGAGAGAGAGAAATATAAGCGAACGTCACACAATCTGTTCTTCTACCCGTCGTCGTTTTCTTCTTTTCTCACAACGAGCAATCATGTAAAATAATCAGACTGATGTGTTTCTAACAGTTCTTGCTCCGTGGCGTTTAAAAGACTGTTCACTACATAGCGGGTATTTTCAATTCTGTCAATCCTTCTCAATTTTGTTTTTACTTAATCGTACAATAAAAATCAGGACATGCCTTTGATCTCCACCATCACCATCACCACCACCACACACCACCACCTCCACCATCAGTACCCTCATCACCGCCATCACCACCACCACACACCACCACCTCCACCATCAGTACCCTCATCACCACCATCACCACCACCACACACCATCACCTCCACCATCAGTACCCTCATCACCACCACCATCACCACCACACACCACCACCTCCACCATCAGTACCCTCATCACCACCACACACCACCACCTCCACCATCAGTACCCTCATCACCGCCACCATCACCACCACACACCACCACCTCCACCATCAGTACCCTCATCACCACCATCACCACCACCTCCAGCATCAGTACCCTCATCACCGCCACCATCACCACCACACACCACCACCTCCACCATCAGTACCCTCATCACCACCACACACCACCATCACCATTATTATCACCATCACCACCACCACACACTACCATCATCACCACAATCACCAGCACCCTCACCACCTCTATCACCTCCATCACCAGCACCACACACCACCATCTTCACCACCACACACCACCATCACACACCACCACCACCATCACCACCACACATCACCACTACCAGCTCCATCATCAACACAACACACCACCACCACCATCACCACCACACCCACCACCATCACCACCACACACCACCGCCACCATCACCAACACCACCACCACATACCGAATCGACGAATATGTGCACCTGCCTGGAAAACTAATCAGATTCAAATACTTCACTCATTAAGGGGACAGCATACATAATTCATACATTCTAGTGGAAAATACATTCAGATGAGAAGCTCCTCTCCTCTACCACCAGCCTTCACACACACACACACACACACACACACACACACACACGCAAACGCATGCACGCTCATGCACTTTCCACACTCTTCACCTTCAGCTCTCCTGTGTGGTCAAAGACACTTTTTGCATCAGTAGTCACCCAGGCTTTTTGATTGCAGTTGATGATCCCATCCTCTGACTCGGGAGCTTGCGCACAGACTCCTCCCGGCACGTACACACACACACACACACACACATACACACACAGCCCGCGTGTAATGAGAGTACGCTGTGCCTCTACAGGGAAACGACCACTCACAGTGATGTTACCCTTTTACTGCATGTTGCGGATCAGGGGACTAATCTAAAGCCAGTTTACTGCCCTCTCTACACTCACTGTCTGCATGTAAAGCATGCAGCCTTATTTGTTTGGGAGGGTCTTGTTTCACATTGATTTACAGGCGGACGGGGGAGGCTGTGGAGGGGGAGGATGGAGGAGGATAGGCTGTGGAGGGGGAGAGACTCTAGAAAAGGAGGTTGGTTGAGGAGAGGCTGTGGAGGGAGAGAACGGAGGAGGAGAAGTCGTGAAGGAGGAGGACAGTGGAGGAGAAGCTGTGGAGGGGGAGAGACTCTAGAGGAGGAGGTTGGTTGAGGAGAGGCTATGGAGGGAGAGAACGGAGAGGAGAGGCTATGGAGGGGAGGATGGAGGAGGAGAGGCCGTGGAGGACGTAGGAGGAGAGGCTGTGGAGGACGGAGGAGGAGAAGTCGTGGAGGAGGAGGACGGAGGAGGAGAGGCTGTGGAGGGGGAGGACGGAGGAGGAGAGGCTGTGGAGGAGGAGGACAGAAGAGGAGCAGCTGTGGAGGAGGAGGACGGAGGAGGAGAGGCTGTGGAGGGGAGGACGGAGGAGGAGAGGCTGTGGAGGGGAGGATAGCGGAGGAGAGGCTGTGAAGGGGGAGGACAGTGGAGGAGAGGCTGTG
>JBBIGA010000138.1:10539490-10560447 GCA_037576975.1 Alestes dentex
CTCTCTCTCTCTCTCTCTCTCTCTCTCTCTCTCTCTCTCTCTCTCTCTCTCTCTCTCTCTCTCTCTCACCCTGGCCATTTAAAAAATATTAAGTATTAAGTTGGGCGTGCCAATAATTTAATGCAGGTCATTTTTGACGTTTTATGAGTCTCTCAGATTTTTTTCCCCCTCTGCTTTCTTGTGTTCTTCCAGTGCCAGCAAAAGAAATGAACATGACCAAATCATTTGTAACATTTGCAACAATTTCCTGGGACAAGTTGTGCATTTTCTGACATAAATGCAGGGTTGCCAATATTTTTGGTCTTGACTGTATGTACGGGAGAAATCTCACATTACTCAAAGGCTGGGCCATGCAGCTATGAACAGATGAACAAGTACAAAAGAGAAAAAAAAGGATAGGTTTAATTTGCTATGCCAAACCAAAAGTCCTGAATGTGAACTTTTTAAGCCACATAAAACTCTTCAAAGGAAATAATTAAACAAGGTTTGAAAGAGGACACAATTCTTGATAGTCCTACATTTCTAAACTTCTTACTTTTTTCTAAAGACTCTTACTTCTGTTAAATGTAGAAATGTAACAGAAGTATCTCCCACTTCTAAAATTCAATGAACTTTTAAGAACTGTTATGTTTAAGTATTGTATACATTTTAGGTGACAGACTAGTTTAAGTCCCTAATAACTATCAAAAATGATAAAAAAAATTTTTACAAGGAAATTAATTATTTCTGATTCCCATTCATCTTCGTCATTAAAGCATCGGACATATGATGCATGTGCACTTCACTCCTACACAAAGCAATGCAGGTTCAAGATGAACAACTTTTCCAGTTTTTTTTTTTTTTGCATCATTTCGGATGTCGGTTTCATGTTGGGACCACAACATTTCCAGAATAATGCAAGGATGCTACATCTATGGCAACAAGCTTTAAACAAACACTTGCCATAAACCACAAAGGTGGATTTGGCAGGAAAAGGAGGATGGTCACTCAGGCCACGACACTGTCAAGTATAGTTATAGCTTCATGATGTTATAAAGCCCATAGGACCTTGTTAGGATAAATGACATCATGACATCTGGCTGTCTCTGCCAGAAAGCTACGCTGGGTCACTGCTGGCTCTTCCAGCAGAACCCTGATCCAAAACCTCCCTCCAGGTGTACACAAAAATGGGCTCAGTGATCTTATCCCCAGACCCCAACTCTGCTAGTGTGAGCTGAGAAGATCACAAGCGAGGGCCAAGTTCTCTGTGTCTCTGGATTTGTCCTACATGAAGGGATGACCTCAGATTTGTTTTCTCCAACATCCTCGAGCATTTTAGGAGAAGTATTAAATTCAGGCTGTCATGGCAGTGGTGTGGGAAAAGGACGCACAACAAGCACCTAGATATTTGTAGATAAGGTTTTTAATGAAAAGTCTTTCAAAAACGCCTCTCGGGTGTACACATGCACTTTACTGAAACTTGGGTTCTGCTCCAGAACTTCTGGAGAACAACGCAACACAAAGCACACTCGAGTTCACGAAGACCAGAGACCAGAGTCCTGAAGTCATAATTCAAGATGAACAAAAAAAAAGTGAACAGATGTTATTTTACAGCCCATTATTTTCTACTGCGTGTCGTCTGTTAACAGTAAACAACTATTACTGTCAAATTCCATTGTTTTTTCCCAGATAGAATCTTTCAGTGCACCAGGGAGCTAGTGGTGCTTGACCTGAGCCGCAACCGGGAAACTCCTTATTATGACACATAGTATAGTACTGTTCCATCTCATGCTCTCTATAAATGATGACATTATTAAAGCATTTGTTCCTGATGCTCAAATCATGTGAATTGTCTTTTCACAGCCCACTAACCTGTGTTGTTTTCACTGCAGCGCTGCATTGTGCAGGTGAAGTAATGTACACACAAATGAATAACTTCATCTTCCTGGCTTTCTCATAGCCTGCCCTGTCGGAGGAGTTCTTACTGCATGCCCTGGTTCCGAACAAACACTTCACTGAGGCACGCAAACACACACACACACACACACACACACACACACACACACAAACACAGCTTTCACCAACATATTCATGCTCCCCAATTTCCTTTGGCGGCACTAACACAGTCAGTGAACACAGATCACAATGGAATAGGGTGACAAGGACACTCGGGGTTTAGGATCAAGAGTCAGCAAAGCAAAACTAAGCTGAAAGCTCAACAAAAATGCATGTATTACCATTAATGCATGGGACAAAACTGCATGACACCAGGGATCTGTCCAGAATTCAGCTGCAGCAACTGCACATATGTTCGATTGTAGGCTTGCGATGTACGTTCTATGTACTAAGGTTTACAAATCCTCTCACCCAGTAAGAGATTATTTTGTTTCCTTTACAACTGTGTTTCTAAAACCTACCTAAGCTTTTTTGTCCACTGTTTTGTTTTTTGGCTATTGGCCCACCACAAACACAATAGAAACACAAAGAAGACAAAAACATGGAAGAGTCAACTTGAAAAGTCTACATTACAGGTTTTCCTTTTTGGTTTTTTAACATGAAGCTAACATCCATAGCTCCAATTCAGCAGTCCAGCAGGATATGCCAGCCACACAACCAAACAAAAGTTGTGGATATTTTATTAGATTCAGTTCTAAAAACATAAATGTGTATACATAAGGTTTTTTTTTTTTTGCCAAATCAGTTGCATGCACGTTTACTGATTGGTTCTGGATCTTCTGTATTTTAAGACATTAGCTGCTTACAAATTAGGAATGTGACTGAGATTTCTACAACCACTAAAATAATTAGCATTAACCAAGAACATTGTAACAAATGCACACATGACTGGTGAAACAGGCCAGGACTGCTCTCAAACGTGTCCTCTGTTGACCCCATTATTTGTATGGCTCAGCCAACCCGTAGCCTGGAGGTGACAGTCAGTGTTTGTACACAAACACAGATCACGCAGGAGACTTTAGGTGGAATGTCCAGAGCAGTGACCGAAACATTTTCAGGGAAGCTGTGAGACCGGAATCCACAGTTCTCTGTAAATGGCAGCAAAAGGAGAGATGAAAGAGCGAGGCAGCACACACCCCAGCTTCCACCAGATGCTTTCATGACCAGCGCTTTGCTCGGCCGTCAGCCTTTTTTTGTCACTCGCTTACCACTTGACATTTGCAGAGGAACTGACAAGACAGAAGCTATCAGGCAAATAATAAGCTCTTTGTCAAACCAGGCGGCATTGGGGCTAACTAACACATCACAAGCTGGAGAGGAGATGGGCTTAGCCAAGTGCGGCGCATCATCCCACTCTGTTGGTGACACCTGTGGAACCGAGTAAGGAACTCCCCTGAGATAATGGAAGGAGAGAAAGGGAGAGTTGCCTGTGCCAGAGTCAATACATATGCATGCATTCGGGTTCTATAAATGTTGAAAAGCTTGTTTCTTCCCATGGCACAATCTCGGCAGATGGGCTTCTCGGAAACAGATCGCTCCTTTATTTGACTTTCCAAATTGAACTGTCAGAAATATTTCAGCCTTTGAAGGTGATCTGCATACCCCCACGCTTATGAAAACTCAAAGAGTGTGGCCTCTGGGCACCGTCAACTCCATTTTTGCAGGTACAGAACAGTTGGACACCTACCTTAATGGGCCCTTCGCTATAGCAGAATTGAGGCTAGCCTGCTGTTCTCCACATGTGGCGCTCCAAACTCAAAACTCATCAATTAACCTGTAGGGACAAAACAGAGCTGGAGGTAAGAAGAAAATGTGCTCAGATCGACAGCCATGTCTCTGCCAGCCTCTATTCTCTCAGTCACCCGCATTGGTCAGGACAGGGCTGAAGCAGAAGCAGAGTTATTGTGAAATTTCATGCCCGGTATTACAAAAAAAAAAAAAAAAAGCACTTTGCTATTACCACAGTTGGGGATGTTATATATTCTGTGCAACAATGGAAACGATTAAAAAGCAATAGACCCAGTGATGGATTGGCCTTTGTGTGAGTGGGAAAAGTGCACTGCCATACAAGTGGTGGTTGAACGTCACAATGGCTGTCAAGCGGCTGGGGACAGATAGACGGTTCCACCCACCTCTCTCTGGGGCAGAGGAAAGAGAGACCATTTCCTTTCTTTCCCTGGCACAACCTACAGCAATGGCTCCCATTTACGGTCCTAATTTATCTTTGCCCTGCACATTTTAGTGTTTTCCCAGCTCTATCAGTCTTCCCATCCAATGAATCAACTAACTAACAAGCGTCTCTGTATTAGAACTGGAAAAAATCTGCAGTAACAGGGTTGGGAACCATTGACGTACAGCCCAGAGGATATAACCCAACACTTCGGGAGCATTTTCAATGTGCTAGACTATTTCATACAAGAAAACAAAAGGGCTCAGGCCTTTGTCTTGTCTTTCTGTTGCTCTTTGGCAGCACAGGAAAAGACCAAGGAACCTTGTGGACCTCAACAGGGCTGTGGTGTGTAGGTGTGTAGAGGAGACATCTGTTTCCACACTTTGAGGCAGGTCAAATTAGACCTGCAAGGTTGAAAAGCCCCATGATGTCCCGGACCATGGGCATCTCCAGCCTCTCTTTCAATGGAAAAGAGGCATCAGGTGCTGGCATGCAGGGGGGAACGTCAGGGCTGCAGTAATGGAGGAGAGGTCAGGGTGGGAGGCCGACTTCTTGCCACTCTGCGCACAGCTTGTTGTTTGCATGCCCCCACTTTCATTTGCATATTGATTCAGCCGTTCAGTCAAGCCGAAATCGTAGCCCCTTGCTGAAACGGTTTCTCAGCATTTTTCAGCTTCATCTACTTCACGGCTCTCTCTGGGTTAGGGGAAAATTACTCTGGTTTCCATTAAAATTCAAAATAATTTTAACAGCGCTCCTAAGTGCGGACTGTCTGCAGCCCTCCAATCTCCATATTAATGTGTAGATAGAGAACGGTAGAAACACATGCTGCATCATTAGTGGCAGAGGAGCTTCATTGCAAATTCATTTGATCTTTTCCGGGATGTTTTTGTCAAATTAATAATTGCAGACTATGATGTAAATCAAGCAGGCAAATGCATTTCACTAGGTTCTTTCTTATCTATCATTAGAAAATATTATTTTCTCAATCAGAACATTCAAGTGGGGAAGTAGTGAAAGCAAAAAGACAGTAAAATAGGGAGCAAAAATATTCAGAAAGGGAAAACAGAATTGCAGTATCCACCCCGCTGCCTCTTCACTTGGACCGTAATATTAAAGCCTCAGGATTTTCATTCCAAACGCACTATGTGTGGTTCTCCTTTTAGGCTGACAGATGGTTGTACTGTATCGCACGCATACTGTGCCACCACTCCCTGAAACAGACCCAATTCTCAGCAAAGATGTGAATTAAAAGTGGCTGGAGATCACCCAAGCATGGAACACATGAAATGTGGCTCGAGGATCACTTAAACATAGAGCTCTTCAAAAAAGTAGGTCCCAACATTGTCCAGTGTTATTTTACTGCCAACCATATGTATTTCTTTGGCTTTCACCACTTTTCGTTTCTTCCAGAAGTCTGTCTAAGGAAGCTGTGGAGCTGTTAGAAGCCCTCCATCACAGGAGCAGAATTACACCTAAACATCCCCATTCTGTACCTTGGGCTCCCTGGTATGTGTGGTGGGCTGAGAATCCTGCAGGAGCAGAATTTGCAGCGCTGACCGTGGCAGAGGAGCCCTGTCACTATCTGATTACCGCTCATCGCCCTCCCTCCCAGCCACCCCAACCACGGGGAGGTGTGGAGCTTTTATTAACACCTCGGTCTGCCACCTCGATCGTCACGGACGGCCCGCAGACAGCGGGGCCTGGCTGCTAATTCTATATAGATCGGCAGTAATTTGTTAACAGCAAGTCGACGGGAAGGCAGAGGGGAAAGCAATCCTCTCTTCTGATGGTTCTATTTTCTCCCCAGTCAGCCTCCCCTCACTCTCGTGTACTCGGGCAATCTCCGGGCTGAGTGCCCTGCAGGATTTAAAGGCAGCCATATTGGAGAACATAATGGCTCTTGATCAAACCACTGCAATCACCCCCACACCCCTCCGTCCCCCTACCCAATGCCACATTTCACCTGCTTTGATTTCCCTTCGACTGGCTCACCCTCACACAGGGCCCCCTTCAAACGAAACGCTGAACCAGAGCTTGGTTTCTCACTTCAGTGTTCCCCATAAGTCATCTATGACATGCTAACATTGTTGTTGGTGCAGTCGATAAGAGAGCACTAAACACAATTCTGTTAGAGGTAGGGGGGTGGGGTGTTCAGCATTCAAAGTCCTGGTTGTGAACAGACCTCTGTTTACTACTAACAATAAAAGCATTATCCTAAATAACTAAAATGAAAAAAAATTTAGCTTAAAAAGTTTAACAGTCGCAGGTTTATAGCACATACAGCCCAAAATTCTTATGTGTGGTGAGTTCTCTTCTCCAAATTAGTTTATAGGAGAAGGCAAAACACCCTTTACTTTTCATGTAAGTTCATGTAAAAGTAAATCATTTTAGAATATTACCATTGGTTTATCATGAAAATTCTACACCATGTGAAGGATGGTTTTTGTGCATAATTGTTGTATATGTTTACCCGCTCATCACCAAGTTTAAGTAACAACTGCAAAGAAATATGGTACAATTATGTTTTCTTGCGAAAGGTTTGAGGGTATTATCTCAGTTACAGTGTTTGGTACTTTTGAGAGCAGTGTAAATAAACAAACATTTGTAGCTACAACACATCTAATAAATCACATCTAATTACTTCTATTAATGCTATAATTTGTTCTTTTAATTTTTTTTTTGTATGGCAGTATTCTATAAATAAATAAATAAATAAATAAATAAGGACAAGTGACAAAAGAAAAATGATCATATTAATTTGTAAAGAGAATTCGTTATTGGGGCATAAATAGAAAGAGCTTCAGTGATGGAAGCCATGATGCTTGTGCATTAGAGTGAAATGTAAGGAAAAACAGAAGAGCAGCTATTCCTCAGGTGACTGGGAAAGTCTATGCATAGTAGAACTGTGTCAGCACATAGGGTCTGTCTAAAACTACACTGAGTGGGATATTGTAGCAGGGCAGCAGAGCATAAACCTTTCTTTACAAAGACAAACATGCATTGCACAGTTTAGTAATGTAAACCCAGAGGCAGTGATCTTCAGAGAGATGTGGAGAAAAGTGATACACTCAGATGAGTCGTGCTTACCATATTCTTCACAAGTGGGGAAGTGAATGTGTGGCATAGACTCAGAGAACACAGAGAACAGTTCAAGTCAAAATGCTGGATCCAGTCAGGGGTTCCGGTGACACTCTTTGAAACAATGTGTAAGTCAGCGCTCTCCATCATCGATCACCACCTGAGGAAATCTCTTTTGGATGAATGGTGTCCCATCCTTCTAGTACAGTTCCAGAGAGACTTTTAGAATCTATGACCCTCTGCAATAAGCTGTTTTAGTGCCTCATAGTGGCACATAATCTTACTAAGACTCTTGATGTTTTTTTCCTTTGTCACCCATCAATAAATATAAAAATGTGTCCTTTTTTAACCAAATGCAAGTCTGCACCGCCCTGGTGGGCAACATGCACCATTAGTCACTCAGCGTGCAGCTGCGGCCGCACAGACGCAGTGAAAACGAGACCGGCTGCAGTCATCACTTAATGGGAAACCAAGGGGAACCCAATGCCACTTTACAAACATCATTTCACTGCCTGCCATATTCCCTACCAAATTGCTGTAGGAACATATGCTGCTAATAGATAGCCTACGTGAGTTCATCTGCGTGCTGTCGTGGTCAACACATTTCCGTATGTATCAGAGTATAGCTGAATAAATGCCCCTTCACAAGGAAATGCCGAGGAATAAATTGGAAGCGCTTGACTGCAGATTTCATTATGAAGTCTGCCGATAAGGCCGGTGCTTTGAGGGGTGAATAATGCACAGATACTATGTCAGCCAAATCGGCTGTGGTTGATTCCCATCATGCTAGCACATGGTGTGATCTGACAGGACAAACCATCTGCACTTCTGTTTCGAGCCATTTCCTTAATGTCTGGGGGGGAAAAAAAAGAAAAATCACACAACCGGTCATTTTGGTGACGCCCTAGCATTTTACACACAGCTTGCTGTTTGAGGCGGAGTGACACGGCGCGACATTAGCGGTGCTCTGTGTGTCTCTCCTCTCCCTCAGTGGGAGCCCAGGGACTCGGTGACAGCCAGAATGAGGGGGTTGGGCACTAATGTATCCACACGGCAGGATATTGGAACAACAAGGTAAATGGCTCTCTGGTGAGGAGACGAGGCCCATTGCACACACATATACCCCGTCTTTAATTTGCGTTCTGCTGTACACCTGTCCGCAAGCACACTCCCACTCACATCAGGGATGAGCTTCATTCTCCCCCCACCGTCTTAATGACAGACAGTGAGTGCAGTTCCCCCGAACAAGGTTATGAAATGCACAGGGACCTCCCAGAGGCTTTTCATCCTGTGGTGAGCGCTTTGGTTGGGAGAGCGTGGTCAGAGACATCCATCTGCTGCTGTGGACCGTAGTGTAGCCATAAATTCTGCCTCCCTGCAGGAGGCCGGCGGATGGGCAAGGAGAGATAAGGGCAGGACCTCAGGTCCCACCGAGGCCTTCCAAGCCCAAGCAGACGCTGGCCACTTGCATGCTGTCGGCATTGTTGGCACTGAGCAGGAAGAAAGGCCTTCAACTGAAAGAGAAATGGAGGGAGGGGCTTGAAAGCAAGTGCGGGGGAGAAAGGAAATAGAAAGAGGAGCGGGTCATGGATTTCATTTCTGTAAACAGCCTTTCTCTCCATCACAACAAAAGCCCAGAGGGTCGGCCTTCCGCTTCGCTGAAATATAGCCGTTGTCAATGCCAGCCATCGTTTCAGCATCACACACACAGCGTAATGGGATAGGCTGTTGAATTGGCACCAAAAATGAGCGCGCCATTCAAAAAGCACCCACTCCGGTGGAGGCTCTTTGCTTCAAAGGCTGCGATGCCCCGTCATAAAACACGGTTGGTCATCTCTCCGCTCAAACGAGCGAGGACCAAGGACAGAATCTGCCCACACCATCAAGCGCACTTTAGCACAGAGGCCATTTCATGGGTGGACAGTCATGACGACGCACAAAATGGACCCTGGCTATCAGGGAGGACTGGAGGGGAGGAAGTCATCCATTAGAACGCCACGCTCTGAGAGGATGGGCTTGACTCAGACCACAGGACGCTGTCATCTTCACCCAATTCTCCACACGCAGCACGCTTTAATTGTCCCCTGCCTCAGTTCATTAAACGAGCATTCCTGCTAAACGACTCCTGAATCGTTCATCACGAAGGACGGCATGAATATTGCATGGCTGCTCTCCTCCTGTCTTTTTTTTTTTTTTTAGCTTTATTAGCATAATGATGTCGCATGAAGGGCTCCTCAAGCTTAGCTGTTGTGAGGGAACAAGGCTGAGAGTGGATGGAGGCCTCTCTGACAGGATTAATTGCTTTTTATGAACACTGACAGAGCCACGGTGTAGGCCTGGTGTTTTTTTTAGGCAAAAAACCTACAAGGTTCCCTCCCCTTTACTTGGCCGTGTTGTGAGTAGAATTATGTGCAGAACTACAGGCATCTTTTTTTAGGCCACTAGTCGACTGGCCTGGAGCTGCTGTTCAATTTTAAACAACAGTGTCCAAATGGCACGCCATCATAACAATAGTATTATATTAATTTCATTGCCTACTAAAGCATGCAGAGAGGCATAAAAGAGCAGTAGAGCAGCGATTCCCTGGGGAGGAAAAGGAGGAGGAGGTGGCGTCCTCCCTCGTGTCGTGTTCTGAGCACCGTCAGGGCGGATTGCAGGTTGTTGCGAGTCGAGGTTTCACAATCTCACCAACAGCTTTTCACACGGTCGTGAGTGACTGAGACGGACATGAAAGCAGCCCTCGCTCTGCCACGGTGGTTTCTCCGTGCTGAAGAAACAACTTCAAAGCTGTGAGCTGCGTTTGCCTCTCCTCATCAACCGAAAACACCGCTCTGCTTTCTCCAAGTGGGACAAAACGCGTCGCCCTGCGTGGTACCCCCAGGCCACTTCGAAAATACACTGGAAAAGAAGCGTACTATTCAAATGTGTAGGCGTACATAATTTCCACATGAATTAATTTGTTTTAAATTTTTATCATTCTGCACTGGCTGAAAGTGCTGCTGTATTTTCTTCTCACAGCAGCGCACTAAAATTACACGCACTGTTTTTTTTTTCAGCGTAGAAGAGCAATGCAGCACAACGCCATTAATATCAATATTCCCATTAAACAAACAGCACGTGTCCGCAGGCGCGGAGTGATACACGTCCAGGCTGAGCGCGTTAATCACAGCGTCTTTTCGTTTTACTCCTTCACTCCATTATGGGCATCCGTGAGAATTGATGCAGTGCTAAATATATGCAGGATATAGTTTGCCAGTAATAAAATTAAGAAGCACTTCCATTCGATTGCATTATGCAAATTTTTTTTTATTCCATTACAAGAGATGCTTTTTCAAACCTCACATGTACAGGGACTGGAAATCCAGAGGCTTTTTTTCTTAACCTCTGGAAAGAAAATGACTGGTTTTAAATTAAGAAGAAACTAATGATACAGTGTAAACATTCTTTCTTGTTTCAGAAAAGAAAAAAAAAAAAGTCTTTTTTAGTCCAGGATTCTGGAAGCATATGGAGGCTGTTGAGTGGGTTCAGTGACCCCCAATTATTGTTGCCCACTGATAATGGGAAGGCCTGACATGCCTTGGTGAACTAACAGTTGGTTTATTAACTTCTGTGCAAATTTCTAAAGCAAACCACTTTTCTGCCATAGCAGGGCAGTATGTGCTACTGCTTGAAGAGTAACATTCTGAAAAGTCAAGGCACAAATATCCCTACTGTGGCCACTGGAATGGTACAAGAAGCTAAAATGTGCGTCTTAAAATCACGGGGGAAAGTACGGAATTCACTGAGTAGATTTTATTAATTAAAAAATTAACCTCTTATATAAATCTTTAATTCAGACAACGTATTATTCTTCAGGATTCAGGAGCATAAACTCTGTTTATAGGGAAGTACAACAGAATGGTAAGCACTTATCTAACTTCAGCATAATGGCTGAAAACCACCGAGGACTAGGCTCCATTTGAGCCCTTATTTCTGGGCTCTCTGGTCAGATATTTGCACTTGGAAGGGAACAGCCTGCAAGGAGCACCAGTGACAGGAGCCATATGAAGCTTATTATAGAGAAATAAATTCAGTGAGTCCTGCAGGCACTGCCCAACAACAAATCATTTGATCACCTGGACTAGGCCCCATCTCAGGCACAACCTAAATTATAGTGAGAAGGGTGAGGTCATTAAATACGCTTCAATGAGCAAGATGTGAACGGCCTTTGACAAATGAACATTTTTTAAATGATTATAAACAGTATCTGCAGCGGTATGGTGCATAGCTAAAAAAAAAAAAAAAAAACCCTATTGAAATTCCACTAGTGAACTTATAAAATACTAATCAAATACTGAATACTTAGTCTAAAATGTAATCTGGTGCCTGGGTGTTTAGAGCTACTGACACAAGACTAATATGTTTTTTGCAATGTTTATTGATGAGCTAGAAAACCAAGTTGCCAAAAGAACTGGAAAGAACACTGATTAAGTTGGTTTCTTCTGTTTTTTTAAAAAAATACAGTTCCGTGAACTTTACACACAGGTCAAGAATCTTACAATTGGTTAATTTTTTTCAAAAATGTATACTTTTATTATTCTTTTTTTGAACAGGATTATATATGTGTACAAAGTGTATGTCCCCCTCTCATTAAAGGACCATTTACAAAACCATGACGCTTTTAAAATTTCAAAAATCATCGTTTTAAAATTATAGCTTTTTTTTTTTTTTTGTAACAGGACTTTACCAATGCTGACGGACCAGCAGACAAAGACCAGTGAAGGACCAGCCTCCAGTCCACTCTCCAGCGCGCTCTCTCTCTCTCCCTTTCTAACAATCTTCGTCCCTCACTAGCAGCTACCTCACAGAAACCACATTCAGCAGTATTGCACATTAAGCATGGAGGACGATTATTCTGAGAGGGGGAAATGTGACCAAAAAATAAAAAATAAAACCCTGACAGGCTTAAAGAAACAAACAAACAACAAAAAAAAAAAGGTCAACAGAATCATGCAAACAGCAAAACCTATTAAAGTCTGGCTCTCCTACACAAGAGCTTTATCTAACGAGACGGTTAATCGTTGTACATTATAAAGAGAGACATCCAGATCCGACTCTGGACAAGTAGCAGAAGACACTTATCAGCTAAACTCGGCCTACATGACTGCTGCCAGCAGAGGCCACTGTCTCTTTCAGTGACCCGAGGACGGGGCACGGGCACGGACCGGATTTTATTCACCAAAATATAGCTTTGTTGATTGCTCTGCTCTAATATTACTCCTCAAAGCTTACGTTCTATTTCTACAACATGCAGACGGAAATACTCTAAAAAGTGCTTTACAGCTTGACTCAAGCTCCAGGTAAACTTTTGTTTGGAGGGGCACTTAAATTGTACAACTTGATAGACAACTACCGAACACAAAAATAAGCACATTTCAGAGGCTCGTGGACCATGATTGCTTGCTCAATGTTGCTTCAGATTTTTCGGTGATTTTTATAGATCATTTGGCACCATCTTTGTCTGCTTTGGGTCTGTTAAAAATCCTCAACCAAAAATTATCAGAAGACTCAGAAAAACAGTCCAAACCTGATATAAAGACAGAATATACAATTCATCTCGAGACCACATATAATGATTAACCTGTTAAGAAATAACCTATTGAATATCAACAAGATATCATCTCTTTAAGAGAGACTGGGCAATGTTATATGAAACATGAAAAATAATATTTCAGACATACACTTACTGATATACTTCTCTCTAAATATATGCAATAGTGTCAGCACATTTCTACAATATAAAGACTTTCTGAAATACTGAGTAGGCCTAATCCGCTCTGGGTTACAAAGCCCAGACGATTCTAGTGTCCATTCCCTTCTTGTTTTGTCTATCCCTCCCTCATAAACGGAAAGAAAGCTGAAGGCTGAAAGAAAAGAAAGGAAAAACAACAACAACAACAACAACAACAACAAAAAAAGCACTAACATTTTGGCCAAAACTAATGGGATATGAACAACAGAGTTAAGGTCAGAAATGGTGTTCAAAGCACATTTACAGAAAGAGGTCTTAGTACAGATTTTAATCCAGATTTGGTTGAAAATAAGGACAACAAAGGAAAGCAGGTTATGGTGAGCTGAAGGAGAAAAAGGTGGTCAAAGAAATATGGCAATGAAAAAGTTTGGCTGGATGGTTCACATATGCGTAATATTTACAATGAATATTGTAAATATTCATTGTAAATATTGAAGTTAGGGTACCTGTAAGCTTACACTCTGAATTTACCTTAACAATGACAAAAAACTCTCCCAATTCATATGCATTCATATTACAAATGGAGGAAATACTTCTTTCAGTGGCTCAGATGGATGGATTAGACTAAAGTTAGACCTACTACTGGTTACAAATAGCCTAATTTCTTAAACAAACGAAGAAAACAACCCCCAAAAACCAACAAACAACCACAACCCCCCCCCCAAAAAAAAACAAAACAAAACAAAACAAATGAAAAAAACCCATCCCCATAAATCCTGATCCTAAAAGGCCTGACACATGCTCACGAGGAACACTTTCCACCCAGCATCAAATACAATACATATATTTGACCGGATATAAAAACATGTCTGATAATTCGACATTAGACAACATTCATTCTTTGAACCACAACAAGAGGAGGCACAAAGGAACAAAAAAAAAAACAACAAAAAAAAACCACAATTAAAAATGAGTGTTTGCTAGTCTGAAAAAAAAAAAAATCTCAGCACATACTGATGCCAGAAATCAAATACATTTGATTGGTCTTGATTAGAGGAGCAGCGAATAAACAGCCTGGTCCTGTATCGGCGTATGAGTGCCTCGGGTGACTGATGGCGCTTTCTTTGGAATATAATATCAATCAGAAAGACATATTTACAAAAAGCAACATTCAAACATTGTGATTGGGCCAACATTAAGCAGCCTCTGGGGACCAAGGTTAAGGCTATTAAGGCCATAGACCAGTACCAGCAGGATGCAGGAATGGGTGAGATAGATCTTGGGGGGTGGGGGGGGCGCAGATACAGAAAAGCAGAAATAAAGCAGCTTCCAGCATAAGAATTTCTAATACCCTTCTCTGACTGATGGCGTCTTTTGTCTCTGTGCTGTGCTGCTCAGCTAGTCACATATTCTAACAAAGTGCTTTCATTGCTTTTTAGAAAGAAAAGATTGGGCGAGGGATAATAGGAATGCTTAAAAAGAAAGAAACAATAGGAAGCCAAGCAACACAGACATGTCTGTCAAGGGTCTAAATTAGCGATAGATTAACAAAGCTTGATCATGTGGTGGTCACTCTGCGCAACTGGCAGTCATGAAATACATCCTTTGTTGGGGATTGTCAAAGAAAATCCTGAATGTCCTAAAACAGACCAGAAGGGCAGAGTTAAGTGCTTTCTGTTGTAAAACTGCAGTACTGGACAACTGGCTCCTAACACCACTGAACACGGATCCAGTGTCCTTTATAGTATCCTCAGTATTATTATATTCAATATTACATTGCGTTGTCAATGTAGTGGGCATCTGAGACTTTCAGTAACAATTTCCATTTTTAAGTTCCTGATTTTGACTTAATTTTGATCTTATTCACAGTTTTATTAAAGCTTTGTTTTTCTTTTTACCACTTTTAAAAAATTACTTTCACATAAATCTATGGTACAAGAAAATAAAATGTGGGTCTTTATTGTATATAGAGTGTACGTCTGTGTGTATATACAAATGTAGCTATCTGTACAATGTTTTCAACCATGACAGCCCGTGAGTCTTACAAAGAGCCCTTTCTGCCTCGCTGGTTGGAGGACAGGGCCGTATAAATATTCCGATAGATCTTTTGGGCTGCTTGGTGGAAAGGTGACTCACACTTTCCTGTGAATAAACAGTGCAGAGTGTCGGAACAGCTCAGGCTCCAGCACAACAGACCACAGACCTGTCCACAGGTCATAAGGCCTGGGGTAGACTGTGATTTATTTATTTATTTATTTATTTATTTATCTTTTTTTTAAGTGCTTTAAATTGTTCCCCCACACATGCTTGTGCAGAGGCGTCAGTGCGGGCTGCAGCTTTAAGAGTCTGGGCTTTTATCAGCTGTCCAAGTTCATCAGCCGGCTCTCGCCCAATTTAATTGCAGCAGGGGAGGTTGCTGGACAGCAGAGTGGCTGGTAGGGATCGCTTTGCTGGGTAGATTGAAGTAGCAAGTGTGACATTCACTGTCAGTATGAATCTCTTCTTCCAGAAGCTGGTTCCTGGGCCCTCAAAGCTGGTTCCCAGCAGCCCCTCCTCATCACCCAGCAGACTCAGTCCCACCAGACTGCATCGCCTTGGTTCCAGCTCTGCCGCTGACAGCCCGAGAAAGTGGAGCTCAGCTGTGCAGGCGCACTTGACCTTAAAGACAATTCTGACACGTTCACTCTTGTTTCCCCCCAAAAAAGGAGCTTCATAAAAAACGGAGGTTATAATCTGTCCTCTGCGCTCTGTTGACTTGTCCTCCATGTTTGCCTTTTAAGCTTCTCCACACATGCACTTAAAATACTGACAGAGCGTGAGCTGCCATTGACTTGAATTCTTCCCAAGTGCATGAAACTAAGCCTTAATCTATCTAAGAGACGGCGATCAGACCAGCCCTTCGATCTCATCCAGTGAAGAAGTCCTGTATTCTCACTGTGGACCTACAGGTAGCTTTATCGTGACTCCTTCTAAAATCTACTTTACCAGCAGAGTTCCCACATCTGTCTAGCAGTTGTTCCTCTTGAACAAAGATTTGAGCTCAATCTTGTGGTGCAGCTCTTGCTGGCTGAACTGAAATTTTCAAGACAAGGTTTCGAGAACACTCTTCAGCAGATAACGGGAACCCCATCCGTGTTGAAAATCATTCCTGTGGTGGGTTCATAAGTGCCAGCCAAGTAGTAGAGGTCCTCACTGTCCTGGTACTTCTTGGTTTTAATCATCTGTTCATACTGCTCTAGGCTGACCACCAAGCACTTATGAGAGATGGTCTGAACATCGTTCTCGTCAACATGAGACGACTGGTAAAGAGCCCGCTGTAAAAATAAAAAAAAAAAAAAAAAAAAAAGAACATACTTGTGAGAGGCCATTTTAAGGGAGAGATAAAGACATTCATGTTTTTTTTTTGTTTTTTTAACATAAAGAGGTTTAAGTTACTATATAAATCTACTTACTTCCATAAAATCTTTCCTTTGGTTGGAGGCCTGCAGAACAGCAGGAAGACTTCTTCCAGACAACTGATCCCAGTTCTGTCAAGGTAAGAACAGGAAAACAAGAAGGCTCTGAAATATAGTAGACTTCAAGTCACATAGCATTAACGCCACATGCACCCACTGAAGCATCCATCAATATAATCAATTACTGACTTAGACAACTGTTCAAAATATGTGAAAAAAGTAACCTTTTTGTCATGAAGTTTCTTTCCAGGGTTGGTTTCCTCTGGATGGTAGAACCACTTTACACGGACTACCATGTTGTTTCCCCAGGACTCCCACATACTCTGGATGTGACCAATAAATGGGAGATTGGGTCGCCCAGCAGACAGGAACACAGCGCAGTCTCCAATTCGGATCATTTCCTTTCCGCGCATGATGGCCTTATAAAAGAGCTTCTTTGCTTTACCCTTCATTCCGCGCCTCTGCAATCAAAAACAAACACCTCTCAGCCTGGAGCAACGCTCATCAAGCAGCAAACATCAAATAATATGATCACAACACAAAGTGACTTTAAAAGAAAATCGCAAGCTTGCTTTAACCATTAATATACATTACTCAATTAATGTATTGAATAAGTGGCAGGATCTTTCCTTGTGTTTCAGTAACATCAGCATTTAGAAATACCAGTAACCAGCATCAATAACAAAAGGCATATTGTGTTTAATATGAATTATGACTAGTGGCTCCTTAAAGTAAGCAGATTTTGTTGTGTATGATTTTGTTAAGTGTATGATTCTCTACTTTCAACACCATGTGTTTGCCCTTAAGTAGAAACAGATTTATGATGATCTGAATATAAAGTTGTAGGGTGTACTAATTTCTCAGAACATGGCAACATTTAGACGTATGCCATGCTTTGCTATTTCTAAATGATTATTTTCGATTTCTAAAGATTATGTTCTATTAGAGTATTATTAAAGCATTAAATACCCATTTAAAAACAAATGAAAAGTCTGATCACCTGAGTAGGCTTCCCAAACCACTTCCACAACTGTCTGGCTGGAAGAAAGGCAGAGATCTTGGGTCTGTTCTCCACGGAGGGCAGTCTCTGTCTCTTGGCCAGCTCCTTTGTGGTGGGCAAATGGATGCCCTCTCTCTTCTTAGGCCGGCCCACGCTCTTCTTCACTTTCTGCTGCTGCTTCTGTTGCCTCTGCTGTTTGGGAGGGGCCTGCTGTTTCTGGGCCTTAGGGGCTGTGACTGAGGACTCCGACTTTACTTCTGGCTTCTCCTCCACATCATCCTCTTCATCTTGTGGTGCAGCCTGCTCTTGAGAAGGTGGGGGCTGAGGAGCGGTTGGAGACTCATCATCTGAGCTGCAGGACGATTCCTCATCGCTAGTGGTTGAGGAGGAAGAAGAGGAAGAGGAAGAGTTAAAACCAGCAGATGAAGAAGAGCTGCTGGTGGAGGAGCTGGAGGAGGTGGGGCTGGAGGCCCGTGAGCTGGTGGAGCTGCTGTCCTGTTTGTCCTTTTTCTTCGCCTGCATGTTCCCTCTCTCTTCCTCTCCTTCAGACTCGGAGCTGCTGCTACTGCTACTGCTGCTGCAGCTGGCTGTCTGAGCCTCTTTCTTCTCCTTCTTTTCTCCAGAGCTCTTTACCTTCACCAGGCCCTCGCTTGCATTACCTATCTTTCGGATGCTGTAAGTTGATACGCTGTCCATATTGACGGTCTCAGGCTCGGGTTTGACCTTTGGTTTGGGTTTCAGTGTTTTCTCGGCAGGGGTCGAGGTAGTGACAGTAGTGTAGCTGACGCCCATCACAGCCTTGTTGTCTCGCTTGGTGGGGTTCTGGCCCTCCAGCATCATCAAGGCTTTGGTCTTTTTGGTCTTTGGGGACATCACACCCTCATGGTCCAGCTTGATCAGAATCTCAGCCTGAGGCTGCTTGCGCTGGGTTTTCAGCCCAAAGCTCGGCCCCTCATCATCGCTCTTCCGTACTCGTTTGACAGACTTTGCCTTACCGCTATCATTGGCAGACATATAGGAAGCTAGCGAAGCAGAGGGATCATTATAGAGGTCCACGGACAAAACTTTTCCATAAAGTGCTGATGAATAGATGGACTGGGGCTGTGACCGCACTTTGGCTGGGAGCTTGGTTACGGCGGTTTTCTTCTGGCCCTCAGTCGTTACAGAGATGGAGGGGTTGCTTGTGGTGGCCGGCTGAATCTTATTGCCCGGCCTTGAAGCATTTTTCTGAGCGGACAGGGGCCTCTCCTGGACCTGGGTAGGGACGGATGTGTCAGCTTTTTCATGCTCCTTTGGAGAAACTTCAGTCTCTGTAAAGCGGAACACAGGGGAAGGTTTTAATATGCCTGAGCACAACACTGACCTACATGGAAATCAGTGAAGCTAAAAGCTGTCATTGTTCTACCAGGAAGCCTCCTCCCCTGTATGAAACCATCAGTCGTATCCACCTGTGCCCAATCACAGCCTGTCTCATTCAATTCATTCTACAACAGCCAGCTGGATATTTTTTAAACTAAAAACGATTAACAAAAACCAAAGAAACAAGTAAGAAAGCAGTGACACATCAGGGTTCTTGTGAGTGTAATAAATCACCTGGTTTGGGTTTAGGTTTTCTCCCTCTTCCCCTGTTCTTTGGAGAAGGATCCTCTGGGCTTTTGGGTCCTGTGTCTTTGCTCTCAGAAACATTCTTACTGCACTTCCTGCTGCGCCTTTTAGTGCTAGCCACCAGGAGGGCAGGAGAGGGTTCCGCACCTAAGCAGAAACACACTTTCTATTTAGTCTATCATACGGTAGCAAACAAAAACACACCTAAAGAATGAACACTCACACCCACACACACACCCTTTCCATCCAGAGATCATTTAATATTTAAAGAATGCACCTAAAACGCTACACATAGAAAACAAACATCTACAGTTCATCAGCTGCAGTCCAAAACAGTTTATCCACTGAATCAATCATCTCACCTCAATTACAAAAGCAGTGACTGTCTAGATTCTAAAACAAACACTATATTCACACAGTCCATTAGCATAACATTTATATCAGGACCAGCGCTTCATTCACTCCCTAAGCTGCTGCACCGAGCACTTACACTGTATCTTGTAGTCTGGAGGGAGCAGTCTAATATGCGACAGCGGGATCCGGCCAGTGTCCCCATCGTCAAACTCCACTGTGATCAAATCATCCACCTCGTCCATGTCGGGGCTCCCTGGAGACGCGGAACAGGGAGTGAGACTGATGTGCAAGAACGTACATCATCGCAATTTACATTTCTACTGAGTGAGATGGCAAATCCTCCCATGCAAATGGCCGTCAAAATGCGAAAACCACCAATTTCTCAACTGCGTCTCGCGGGCCGCTGCGCTGCATACAGGGCCCTTTTTATTCTCGTCAGCTGACAGCAGCAGTAGCCGCGGCCTCCCTTTAAGAGTTTTTTTGACAAGCTTCCAGCTCCCTCCTGCCTTAGTGGGAGGGAAAATAAATAATAATAGAAGCTGAGGGCTACATGAAGCTAACCACATCATTCTTCATCCCCTGGCCCCTGCACTTCCCCACCTCCTCTGGCAGGCCTGCTGGCCTTGGCTAAAAGCTTTGGATTAAAGGAAATTAAACAAGCTTCTGGCCTGAAAGGTTAGCTATACAGAGGACAGTGAAGATTTGTGCTCCCCCCCCCCCAAAGGTTGAGTTAGAGAGCGAGAGTGTGAAAGAGACAGAGAGAGAGAGAGAGAGAGCGCGCAAGAGAGATATCTTACCTCTGACAACAGTCCCAGGGTAGAGGCAGCGGTACTGCTGGCTCCAATAGGCTGCAATCCTTGTCCCCTGGGGCAGGTACCTCACAGAGGGGGGCTTTACATCGATAATCTAGAGGACGGGGGCAGGGCAAGCCAAAGGGAAAATTAAGTCAAGACATCTGTACATTCTGCAAGCTCTGCTGTATGTGTTAATCTATATGCAATGCACAGGTACTACTGTCTATTCTAATTCACAACCGAATGACTCATACACCACATTATGGCAACGGAACATTTCTCTTTTGTATATAATCCATCTGAGAGCGCGCTACGGCCGGGGTTGCTTTTGGCTGAGCTTCTGCTTCCTTCGGCCCATTAGGAAGGAGAGTTAGTAGGTGAGAGCCCTCGATGCCTAAACCAACAGTCAGAATTAGTGGAGCAAAACGTGCCCTTAGCATAGCGGGAGTGGAAGGTGCTAAAGAGGTCCTATGTTAGAGCATGTCCAGAGCCTGTTAGCAGAGGCAGAGAGCGCGTGCCCCTGGCCATGCTGCTGTGTGCTACGACGTGCGCGGGCCTCATTAGCGAGTTCGAGAGGACAGTGTGTAGAAGTACTGACCGCCTCCTGCAGCAGCTGCTCCAGGCAGTAGATGTGAGGCCTGTTCCCCCGCTCGCCTTCAACCACCACGCTGTATCTGCAAGACACGAAGTGCTGTCATTAGCACACAACCTGACAGCCCCGGCCTGACAGCCGAGATACTGCTGAGTGACCTGCTCCAGTGAGAGAGAGAGAGAGAGAGAGAGAGAGAGAGAGAGAGAGAGAGAGAGAGAGAGAGAGAGAGAGAGAGAGAGA
>JBBIGA010000138.1:10580678-10591590 GCA_037576975.1 Alestes dentex
ATATACATATATACATATATACATATATATATATATATACACACACACACACACACACACACACACATAAAACATATAAACAAGCAGAGAAAATACAATTAACACCACAAAAGCTAAACTCCAACTGATACAACTGAAGCAGAAATCCAGTGTACAAATACTGAGCATGCTGTTTCTATCCTCAATAACTGTTTTAGATGTAAATGTTATAGTTTCTTTACTATTACATTTCCCTCTGCTCTCCATCTGGCTTCTCACAAAAAGAACCAGAGGCCAATGTGATTTACCCCCCACCCCCCAAAGTCTCTTTCAGAGCGACATAGCATCTTTCATCAAACTATTAAATTTATGGTCTATGAAACATGAAACTAAGTTTGTAGAAGGTCCCCTGAAGAAAAAGAAAAAGTTATGGATTATAAATGGCAGAATTTTAAAATAAAAAACTAGTTTGCAGCGCTCATGCCCTCTACAAGAGCATGAGCTATGCTACACTGTCAAATATGCAATAAGCCTGGACAAGCAGGTCTTTGCTCTCAGGCTTCTGGATGGTGCTCGACACCATCAGTCAGGATCTCAAATCTCACCTCAACACTTTCTCCTGCTCACGTTCCATACGTCCAGACAGAAGTCGGTCGTCACAGTGACGTGCTCGCTCATCTCCTTGCTCCTCTTCCTCGTGCCCTGGACCTGTGGGAGAGAAGCAGCCAATCAGAACAAAGGACAGAATGTTCAAAACTGTAGTGCTGACATGAGGTCATTCTGGTTCGTAACAAAGGAATTATTGACCATGACTTTTAATAAGTCTGCACACCCTCATGTGTTACAAAAAGAGTCTTTTTTTTTTTGCTGGCAACTGACTCCCCGGTCATACTTTTATCCTTGTGGTTAGAAAGACAGTGTTTGAATCTTGTTATGGACACTGAAGTTGAGAAGCTAACCACAGGGCATTCTAAACTCAAAACAACAACTTTAGTTCAACAAGGGCCATAAAGCGACCGCATCAGTACTGTAACAGCAAAAGGAAATCACCTTGCTCTTTAATATTAGAGGGGATCAGAGGGTCAGGCCATCTGGGAGTCGAGATGGACAATACAAACATTTCACAATCAAGAGTATACGCCAAATGCCAAAGAATAACAGACACCGAGACGTAGACCACTGTTTACTTGTGGATGAATGTAGACAAAATCCCTGGGAGTGATTCAGTGTGAGTGTACTGAACGTTAGTGATATTGACAGACACAGGCAGGGAAGAGACCACGCTCCTCGACCTTAGACAGGACACAAGAGCCCACAGATCTTTGCAAAGCCTCAGGGGAAAGGTTTCAGCCTGTTTCCAAGGTTACCAAAAGCCTGTCCAACATGCTATCGTTTGCATCAGAAACACAGCAGATTAGTCGAGTAAAGCTCTCGCCCCCGTTTGTTTCCCTTTCTTTCTTTTTTTTTAAGGAAAAAAAAAATACTTGTGTAAATTCAAATAGCTGAGCACGAGAGGGCTAATGTTATTACTACAATCCCTTTGCACTCAGAAGGACATAAATTAATGCCTCTCTCCCTGCATGCCTCACTCTCCCTCTCTCCCAAGGCTGATTCTATTGCTTAGCAACAAACCTAGTCTTATTAGAATTCAGAGCTTGTTTACAGCTTTTAGTTCTGCTCTGTAAATTACACTTCTAATGCAGGCAGGCAAGCTGTGTCTTAGTCAGTGAAAGGTTTAACACACTCCGTGTTGTTTAGCAGGAAGCAGTTTGGGCCAAAGCGATAGCGCAGCTCATGGCCGGGACCAGGAGCCTTTGGTGAGCAGCTGGAGAACCGAAAGCACGTCAGCTCCGCCTCTCATGCATGTTTTGCTTTCATATTGAGGGCAAAATGACCTTGCTGCTGAGGCATGACCAAATAAACAAGCTCTTACCACATGACGACAGACAGGATGATGGGGGTTTTCTTCTTAGTAAATTAATTTCTGCTTTACAAGAATGTATCTAGCTGTACAACATTTTAGGATGAATTACACTGAAGTGTAAGGCTGCGACTAGGCTGAGAGTTTCTGTGACTAATTCACCTATCGATTTAATATTACATTACCAATAATAATAATAATAATAATAATAATAATACTAATAATAGAAAGCTAATCTTCTTTGAGTCCCCTCCCTTTAATCATGGGCATGAAAATCTCCATCACTAACAAGTATCACAACAGATTGCTTCTTTTATGGTGCAATGCTAAAAATAAATAAATTTAAAAAAAAAGTCATATTGCTCCAACACTACTTGTACTGTACTGCAGTATGTTGGAACGGCCACATGTATCATATTAGCTTTATGAACAACTTTTGGGCAGTTTATCCAACTCAGGTCAATCACACTTCCCCATAATGATCTAAAAAGCTTTGTCAGTTAATCAAAGCAACCTGCCAGACAGACAAAACAATTTAGCTTTAACTTAATTTAGTTTAAAAGACAGTATTTTACCTTTGATGCCTCCACTGAGAATAGGTCTGTCTCGGTCCGATATGGAGCTGGGCTTGCTGCTGTTGTCTCTCTGTCGAGCCACAGCCACTGCAATACCCACTGGGGGGTGCCGAACCTCAGCCTCTCCCAGAGAGGAGTTTCCGTCCCGGCCGAACGACTTGGCACTCTCAGGTCTCTCAGGCTCTCTCTTCAGCTGCTTTCCTAGCTGCTGGGGTGGCAGGTGCTGAGCCTTGGACCCTGCGTGCTGACTGGACTCCAGCTTCAGGCTCCCCAGTCCTCCGAACGCACTGCGGCCGTCTGAGGCCTGCCTGGAGCTCGCCTCGCTCGAGAAGTTTCCGCTATACTTGATAAGGCTCTGCATGGCCGACACCTCGCTGTGTGAATCTGGACTGCACCTGCTTCCGGCAGGTCGGGCTGCGGCCCCTGGGTCCAGGTACATGCGTTTGCCCTCCTCCTCTCTCCTAGGGCCATGGGCATGCTGGGCTGCCAAAGCAGCCATGTGGCTGGTGGCATAGTTGCCCATTTCAAAAGGCTTCCACTTGGCCTCAGTTGAGTGGAGAGCCGTGGGGTCGAGGCTAGCGTGTGTGGGGCCGGACCTCTGAATAATTTCACGTTCTTGGCTCCGGGCTTCTGCCTCCAACCCTGTTTTGATCATGTGTTTGGACATGCTATTAGTTAAGTCCCTAGAATCTGGGCTGAGGCCAGATTTGCTCGTGCACAGATCTGAGGGTGGTGGCCTTTTAATGGCCAAATTGTTCGCCCTGATTACAGAGCCCTCTTCTCGTACAATGTCTCTCTTGATATCTCCGTGAGCAGAGGGAGACTCGCACCGTACAGAGGAACGCCCGAGTTCTGCAGGCATCTTTTCACCTCCTACCTGCAAGATCGTTCTTTCCCTGCCCTTATCGTTCTTATTATCCCGAGCTTGAGACGCGATCTGGATGGGTCCCTTCCGCTCATTGTAAACCTCAACAGAAGGCACGTAAGTGGGAGCGGTCACTCTGTGTTCCTTGGCTGGTGGCTCTTTGGCAGCCGAGTAGAGCTGGTACAGGCTGGGCGGCATGTGGTGAGGAGGAGGGTAGGTGCCGGAAGACGCCAGCCTGGGTGGGAGGTGCTGGGCTGGACTGCTCTGCAGGGAGGAGGGGCTGGCGTAAGACACGTGCAAAGCGCCGAGCGAAGTGGCCACTGGGTCACATCGTTTCTGCTTGTCGATAGGCGGCCGGGTGTTTTCGTCGTCCCACTCGATTCTCTCCTGTTCTGCATTCTGGTACCTGGTCGGTGTCCCGCTACTGCTGCTACTGCTCCTGCAGTTGCTGAGCGAGGAGGGTTGGAGGGGGTGTTTGGGTTTAGTGTCTGAGGTGGGAGAGCACTGCTGAAAGAAAGGCCACATGTGCTCGGCTGTCTTGGTGGGCCTCTCGGAGCTGCCTGTTCGCCGCTCGTCCTCCGCCTTTACGTCTAGTGTGAGGTCCACCACACTGTGGGGCCGTGGCTCCTCCCGTCCCCTCTCCCGCTCCCTGCGCTGGACGGAGTGGCCTGGGTCGGTTTTGCAGGGCTGCTTGTCTTTCCCCAGCTCCCGTCCTGAGTCTTTGGAGCTTTTGTGAGGAGGCGTGGCCTCTCTTTCCCTGGAGAGGGAGCCTGGGATGTGTGCTGCCAGACTCCGGGCCATGGCAGACTGAGAGTGTACTGAGCCTGGCAGGTAAAACCCCTCTGGAAAGGAAAAGACAGAGACAGACTAACTCAGATGGGATGTAACTAAAAATGCCATAAGAGAATCATGTTCCCTCTTTTTATTCGCACACCGATTAAAAAACAAAAAAACAAAACATAACTTCAAGCTTTCTATGGCAATATTTCATCCCAACATAGGTGCGACCCAGTGGATCATCATCATAAGATTATGAAAGGACTGCCAGTTTTCAAATGATGAGTGCCTAAATGTAACACTAGCGAACTGAATTTAAACAATGTAACAAAATTACTTTAAGATCCAGTACTGCCCAAGTGATTTCAGACCACATAAAATGTTATTTCTCAAATTAACATGATGCATAGCTCATTCATACAAAACTAACATCTCGTACCACATGATAGTTTCTATAAAGGCTTAAAGTTACACAGACTTCAAGTTGTTCTAGTTGAGCAATTTCAGAGGAGGTTAAACATCTTAAGCCACAGACAGGTTTTCTTCACTTCTGTATCAAACAGACCTTTTTGGTCAAAGAGTGCATGTTGGCCTAACTGTGGGTGCTCCAGGTGGCCCAGAGGGAGGTACGGACTGGGGTAAAGACCACTGGGGAGATGGGGGAAACCTAGGAAGAGAACAAGAGAGAGAATATTAGACATGTCAAGGAAATTATTGAGAGACAAATGGCATATTATGATTTCATTAATGCCATTACATTTTTAGCAGTAGGTACCCATTCATGCTGCTGCCTTTTCAAATATAGACAATATCATGAATTTTAAGACTCGATCAAGGAGAATGCATTATCTAGGAAAGACCGCAAGCGCTTGGACAAAAAAGCCCAGTAAAAAGATCCTTAGTGAGACATAACATTTCCATGCTCTAAATAGAACCTTAATGAGCCACAACAAGGTTGCTGGCACTAAGAACAGACAGACCCTTAAAAGATAAAAATAAATGACATTTCTTACAGTAAGAAGGAAGTCGACCCAAAAGGATCAGAAAGCAGCTCCATCATTTGCTGAATTCTGACGGCATGGCCGAGTGGGGGATTTGGGTTCTGGAGTGAGCAGAACAGCAGCGCAGGCGAGGTGGGTGTGTATTTATAAGTAAAATGAGCCCAAGGCAGAAAAGAAAGAACTGCCCCGACCTGTTGCAGCATTTACAGAGAAACTTGGCAGCGCAGAGCAGGCATCAAACGCCCTGGCCCCCGGCGCGCACTGAACCCACAGTGACTTTACGCTTGGAGCCATGCGCAGAACTACAAATGAAATGTTTGTCTCCCCTTCTCTCCAAGCCAGCACTTCTAAAGCGTATAATCATTCAAAGCCCTCTTGGCCATGATGGTGAAGGGGGGGTGGGGGGATGGTGGTTGGAGAGAGGTCAGGAGGTGGCGGTATGACCCATAACAAAACCCTAAAAGAGATCAGTCACCGCCAAGTCACACAGTCCTGAACACCCTGCATATACGCTCCACTAGGACTTGCGCGGGGAAGAGAGGGCAGGTTCATCAAAATCCTTCCATGCAAATGAAAGGCCCTGAGTGCTCACTCCCCCTCAGAATAAACGGCCACAAAATAACTGGAAAAAGGTCAAGCAGCCATCACACTGGATGTTTTTTTCCCCCCGCTATACTGAAGTATTTCTGGCCACTAGAAATATCTTTTAAGATTCGGCCGCACACTTATCGCTACAGAAAAAATTGACTGTTAGAAATTATTCAGAGAATGTGATTCCAAATAAACTGTGGATATTTACTTAACCTGACTACTCATGACTAATTAAAAACATAGGTAACTTTAGACTTATGCACAAGGACAGTCCCTTTGTATCAAGGACATCAATATATGACTCAACCGTTCTCTGCATGGGTTCCCCTTTGAGAGTCAGACACATAACAGATACAGGACCTTACAGGGACAAGGTCAGCAGGCAGCCAATTGTAATCTGTGTTTCAAAAAAAAAAAAAAAAAAACAACACGGTATGAGTGTTTATTTGGAAAGCAAATGACCACAAGTATTTAGGTTATAGAGGAAGAAGCTCAAGGCTGTTCTGTGGGAGTGGTCCTTATTTCCTAAGCGGCCTAGGACCTTAAAACTAAACAGCATGAGGTCAGCACAGCTCTAAATGGAGTATTGTGTCAGTCCTTCCACTGAATTCAGCAGGACAGCTGTTTATTTGCATGCTATGTATGACCAGCCACAAAAGATAAAAACCCCAAACTTAGACTTCATCTGTTTAACGTGTGTGTCTAGACTGATTTGAACTGAACTAGGTGGAACACCGGGAAACTCCCTGAAGTTCAAACTCATATCAGAGTCAGTGCTAAATTTCTTTTGGGTCACAAAAAGTAAAGCACTGAGAACCGGGGATGAAAAGTATAAGTAGATAGAAATAAGTGCAACAACAGGTTCAGAAACCATACATGGCTACACAATCAATGCCCTATTAGCCAAAAATCTCTAGCCTCTTCAACTTGTGTACTGAGGAAGGCACTAAATAAATGTCTTTTCTAATCGCTATATCTGACTCATGAATTTCTAGAGGTGAACAGCACTCGTACTCAAATGAGTAAGCCACTTAATGACACGTTTCTATGTACCATGATATTCCCAATTAAGGGGTGTTCGAGTGCTCAGACAAATCACAGGTACTAATGCAGCCAGACAAAAATCATTGATGTTCCCAGTGACTGCTCTAAAATCACCATTAATTACACTTTATAACATCTGTGACAAGAAATCAGTGCGTTAAAACAGACTATTAAAATGACTGGTTTCAGCCAAGTTATGACTAAGCCAAGTACTGATTAAGATACGTATGGCCCTGAGACTATTTATAACACTAGTTGTAAAAGCCCTTCAACATGTTTGGAAGTTCAAAGGCTCTCTTTATATAGCCCATCTCAGGTGACATGACGGTGCTGTGCTGCTGATGGCATTCCGACACCATTCCAAGGGAGGATTGAAGATATCCTACCCTTAGCAACAAGGACAGAGTGGAAACCATTCTGTTTATTTCTGGGCACCTCTATGTACCCCCCTGCACCAAGGGGTGGGAGAAGTGCGAGCCAGGCTCTTCCAATTTAGGGCACATCTAATCTCTGTTTCTCTCATGCGAGAGTAAGCAAATCTCAGGCTCTGCAATATCTGCAGGATAATTAGTTTTGGCTGCCTATGGCCCTTTTCTGTGGTTCTGCTTCCTTGCACCACAATGTGCAAACACATAATGTAGGGGAATGTCCAGACTGGCCAGTCAGGCAAAATAACCACTCAAGGCAAAAATGTGGGGGAAGTGAGAGGAAGGGGAAAGAGCATAATCCAGTGGACCAAAGCTCAAGAATGATTCAAATTAGCTCATTTTCATATGACATATTACTAAGGACAGAAAGAAGCTGCTTTGAAAGTGGGACATTTGGTGTCACACACACACAAAAAGAGGCCATTAACATTCAAAAGACTGCTTTTCCTGAAATATGTCCAAACCTTTGGATAATCTTAGTTAACCCTGGAGAAGAGTGCAAAGAACAAGTGGGGTTTCGACACTTCATTTAGACCAGTAGTTCCCTGTCAGGTCCTAGAGTACTCAGCCCTGGAGTTTAATCAGTTAATTAATAATCTCAACGACAGTTCAAATAGTTGTGTAAGAGCAAGATAAACGCTAAAATGTGTAGGGCAGGGCAGACTCCAGGGAGTATTTCAAGAAGCCAGACTTATCACTAAAGTAAAAAAAAAATTACATTTGCCCAAGATGAGAGCTCAGGGTTATTCCTGTTCTGACATACCCACTTTAAATATTTAGGCACCCTAAAAAGAAATCCCACAGGAATAGTTGAAAATACTTCACCACAGATCACGAAATTCACATTTATTACAGTGATGTCCCCATGATGTTTATTTCTAAAAGTAACAACTTTAACAAAGCCTTGCGGTACTCAGACATTCTCAGATGGCATGTTAACCTCTGAGCATGCAGAGTGAGACACGGGCATTGAAAAAAAATAAAAAAATAAAAAAGAGCAGCACAAGTGTATTTTGCAGTCCTTGATCATTCTGAACTATTTACACAAACAGAGATGACCGTGTGTGCCGTGCCAGAGTGAAAAAAGGTACAAGACTGTGAAAGCGAGGGGCACTGTCTGCCAGTATTTACAACAATGTCACAATGAATGTTACAGTGACTGCAGGCCATCACAGATATCCAGAGGATCCTCCAAAACAGACATCCAAACAAGAATACCCATTCAGCATTTTAATACGAATATGATCTGCAAGCAGGAGTTAACAGGTCATTTACCAAGATGTAAAATGAAACAAAATTGTGATCTTTTTTCAAAACCATCTCCTCCAAAAAAAAAAAAAAAATTAAATAAAAAAAAACCTGCCTGAAGCGAATGAAGTAGTTTGAGTATTGCTTTTCTGCTAACCACTGCAGTTTTGCTGACTAGCTATTATCACATGACAAATACTGCACATTATTTAGATATAGTATCAATCTGTGTACAGTGAGTGCACTTAATGGTTTTACATTAGGGACAACTACATTTTCAAGCAAATGATCGCTTATTTAACCTGCTGAAGTTGAGAGCTGTTGAAGCGATTTTTTTTCCATGTTGCAGCAAAGTGTCAGCCCCTGTAGACACAGACGAACAATCACAAATAGTCAGGGCTAGCCTGTTTCTGTCCTTCAGCTGGCTGCTGCTACACTCACTGCTCCCCTGTATTAGAGTGTCTTCTGTATCAGTAGCTTTCTCTGGTATTACCCAGCTACTGAAGCATGGGAATCTTATCCAAAGCAGCACTCATAGTAGCTAGTTTGTTTGAGTGTTTGTATGTGTATGTGTGAGTGTGGCTGTGTGTGTCCTTGAAATATCTTTCAGGATGCGGGTTACCATTTTCTGAATAATCACCTCTTGGTTTAGGTGAACAGCAGTAACACCTACTGCAGCACTTTTAAACTAAACCATTTTGATGTGCTTATGCCATCAAAATGTCAATATCTGACCAAAGAAATGGCTCTTTCTGGATCAAGAGGGTTCATTAAAATGAAACTCTCTCAGTCAGAAACATTTCCTGATGTGAAAAGAGGTTATGATGTGTAAAAGTTGTGATATCTGCCTTCAAGTTATCGTGAAAATCCTGAAAATTACTGCAAAATATCTCCTTGGACTGGTAGTTCACCAGTATGAGAGGAGTAGTTTATTAAAGAGTAGAACAGTTTTTGCCAAATCACTTCATTAAGGCACCTTAAAAAAACTGCACTGCCAAACCTTGCCACGTTTACTGCCTGCTTCAGCCACATGTTGGCAATATTGCACACTTCCTATTTAATAACTGCACAAGCCTTCAGAGGGGTCATTTGAATTCCAGTCAGCGGCAAGGAGCATCATGTTGCCCCAACAAATCCATCAGCAGAGTCAGGGCAAAGCATTCCTCTCTCCCCGAGCGCAGTGTGTGACAGAGTTTCCATGCTTGCCAATGCTATCAATCACACCCTTGTGGAAAGTAGTGCTGCAGCCGCCATGCCACGCCACCCCTGTGCAATTGGTCCAAAGGTGAGCACTGCACGCTATCTGCACATCTGATTAGAAACCCTGCTCGCAGAGCACAGTGCAGATAAAGCAACTGGGCAAACACTCATCCTATCGTTTCAGTATTAAAGGGGACATATTATGCAAAACTCACCTTTTGCATCCTTTTGTATTTCCATTTGGGTCCCTACTGCTCCTATAAACACTCCAAGCGCTAAAAAAAAAAAATCCATCCATTTTCCGGGAATCATTTGAAAGCTTTTGTTGTCAGGAATCATAAGCTTCTATGAGCTGTTTGGACGGCTCCCTTATTATGACGTCAGAATAGGGAAATTTGCATAGAACCACCCATCACCTGTCGAGCCCCCACCCACTAGATTAGTTGAAGATCAGCCATTTTTGTCGGCTGGTTTTACGAGCACGCATTATGACACCGAGCGCTATGGCTACAGGCAAAGGCAAGTCACTCATGAAGTGTTGTGTTCATCTCGCTCTGGGTCCGACTCGGGGTCCAACATATAGGGCTGGATAGCACCTCTGTTTCACGTGTGGTGAACGCACAGCGTAAGCATGGGGTGGGTGGAGTGTGGCCAGCAACAGCTTATTTGCATAAAAGGCACAGAGCCCTTAAATGGCTCATTTTGAAAGGGACTGAAACCGTCAAGAATAGAGCTGGTGAGATCTCTTTATGTGAGAGTGATTTTGTGCAAAGAACTTCATGAACATGTTTTAAACAACTTGTTTAAAAAGAGGCATAATATGTCCCCTATAATTACTTGACGACTCCAGAACAAGAGACTGCATCATCCTTTGAATTACAAGCGGAGGTAGGCAAATTCCAAAGTAGCCCCACAGACTGCCACCATAGATGCATACAAATGAGGATAAGGTGCTGGCTTCCCGCTCTCTGGGCTTCCTGTGCAAAACGCTGTTATGGAACACTACTTGTCTGGCAAAAAAAATTCATTATCACATACATAGAGATTGCTTATTTTAAAGTCAACCGCCGCTTGAGGGGTTATCACACAAAAAGCCCATACATATAGCAAGGCCACTGTTACAAACTCCAATATTTCACAGTTCGCTGCGATTCATGTTTATTAAGTGAACTTCAGAGATAAATCCTACAAAACCGTGCCTGTTCTTCTGTGGAGAGAGAGAGAGAGAGAGAGAGAGAGAGAGAGAGAGAGAGAGAGAGAGAGAGAGAGAGAGAGAGAGAGAG
>JBBIGA010000138.1:10614208-10627350 GCA_037576975.1 Alestes dentex
AATACAGTTGAATCTAGCCTTGACATTTAAATAGCTGGGTAAATATACTGCTTTTGTATTCCTGTGATGTTTTTTTTTGTTGAGTACTCCAAAGGAAAGTTTCTTCATGAATGCAGAATTCAATGGCACAATAGAATGACAGGCTTCACATGTAAGGACGTAACCCATGTTTACCCAGCCTTTACCATAAAACCTTTGATTCCTAGGAGACTCGTGCTTTTGTCAAGAAGTTGTCAGGCTTGCTTAACAGCAATGGTAATTTGAGCATCATATACGACTGTAGCATTAAACAAGCAACATACTTTAAGGCAAACTCCCAACGAAACGCTGAAAGAGAAAATTCTTTTTCTTGATACACTGAATGTCAGCGAGGCATGGAAGGAAAACGTGCTTGTAGTTCAAGGTTTTATAGATTCCTTACTTGTTGCACTATGAGTTTTCTTGTACAGTGGTTGGTTGACAACAGATCCCAGATTGGGCTGTGTCAGCTTCATGCGAGAAGTCCACTGAGCCACTCGAAGATACTAAAAAACACTTAAAGGCTTGTGTTCTTCTAATTTTGTGGTGGTTATTTTTTGGTCCTGCCAAAACTATGATAAGCAGCTTCTTCTGAGGAGTGCCACCCACAAGTCACAACATCCTTTTAAAATCAATAGAATTTTTCAGATTTAAAGCCTTTCTCCCATGTGCCTGTTATTTCACTCACATGAATCCTTCACACCAATCCCATGGGCCAGATGTAATCTGCTTTACTGCCTTCTCTGCACTTTATGGAGACACAACTGCAATGCGTGGGCCACAGAAATGCCTCGGCACATTGGAAGTCGAATCGCATGTTCTGAGATCTTCTTTGAAGCCGAGGCCAATCCCCCCCTCTCTTTCTCTAAACAGGGGACAAATCATGTTGTCCCTTGAATGCTGTCCACCTTTTATGTGCAGCACTTAAGTGAAGTAGCAGCCGTGGGATAGAAAATTTATTGAACTTTTCACTCCCCCCGTTGTCTCGGAGGGCTCCTTGGTGGAGATCCCGGGGGACTCTGACTCGCTGCCCTCCACTGCCTTCAGTCTTATGGCCACTGACAGCTCTGCACTTGACAGGCGGACCAGACAAGCTGCCACCCAGCACTGGGCCCCTCCCAGGAAGACGGGTCCTGCTGGGGTTTAATCTCAGCGTGGCGGCCCGTCCTCCTGACAGGCTTTAATTCTGGCCGGGCCCCATTCATCATGCACTGTCTGTCATGGGCCTTTAATCAAATGTTCCGCGGGATATTCACATCTCGGCCAAACTGTCCTGGACCACTTTACACCATCGCATGTATTCATGCTTATTTTATTCATGAGTTTGTTTGCCTTTTATGTTATGTTGTCCTGGCCTTGTGTCTGTCAGTGATTGACAGGAGGGGGGCATCCAGAATACACCATGTGGTGCAGTTCTTACATGACAGCAACATTATGGATCAAGATTATGCCAAAATGACACTGAAAATATTACTGTTCTGCAAGAAGTTTTCCTTTGATGCACAGTAAAAGAAATGATTATTGAATGATTTCAAAACAAATCAGTGCAACCAGCCATTAATCCAATTCCACCAATTCCTTCAACAATGAGAATGGAGAGAGAGAGAAAAAAAACTGTTGAATAGAAAACAGCGCAAAAGTGGGAATGCTGCTCTAGTTCTATTCTGAAAAACAGCCATATAACTTTGACAGTAAAAGTGCAATAATCCCCCTTAATTCTTATTTCAAAAATAATTCCTCATCTAGCAATGTTGTTTCCTCCAGTCAGAGCTTCTTATTATTAATCCACTTTTTAATACAGCAAATCCATTTGTAAAACCTTTAATCTGTCTTTATTTCCAGGACTAATTTTTTTGGTTTTGGCTTAAATTTACAGTAGAAACCAATAAAAGACTTAAAATGGAGCTTGCATGCACATTACAAAGAGAGAGTTTGGGGAAAAAAACAAAAAAACGATTTCAACGAAAAATGAAACACAGTCGAAGTGAGACGTTTGTCCGAAGAGGCTGATTTTTAGGGGCAAGTGTTTCACATGTTAATTATCTCTGGCTTTATAAGTAACCCGAGGCTCTCCTTAGTCCGGGCATGTGTTTCAAAACTTCAGCCCCGATGGTTAAAAAGGCATTGCTGCAGACATTTTTTTCCTGGAACTGCAGACTCTCTCACGTAGTTGAAGACGGAGTACAACTAAGTGAGATTACTAATTTCAAAGACAATATTTTGAGAGTAAATAAGTCACTCTAGCCACCATGTTATTTATCAGCAGCGTTTATGCAGATAAGTCAGAGCTGCCCTTTACGTTGGGTCTGTGTGACGAATGGACCAACAGAAACCTAAGAATATTTTCCTTTTTGGAATAAAATCGTGTCAAAAATTAATGCACGGTAAAGGTAAAGTTTTATTTCGTTATGACAGGTTTGTTATACAGAGATGAAGAATCTCCCCGGGTTATTCACAGTCCTATTTTCTGTTCCGTCATGATATGTATCTAACAGCTGCGTTGGAAAAGCAATCTGCAACCCTTTTCGCTGTGTTTGGTCTAAGTGAAAAACGTCCAATCCGAGTCTTTCAGGCAGCCATTCCAGCAGTGCAGACGGTCCCTCGGGTAGAGGTCCCGCTCTGTTCCAATCAGCCGCCTATTTCAGTCTTTAAAAAGCCACAGCTCAGAAGCAGGTTACACACAGACAGCCATATCAGCAGGCCTGCCCTGTAGCCCCGCATGGCTGACCTCCAGAGACATTCTCTCATTCTCGTTTTTCCCCCACTGGCTCCCGGTCATCAAGTGTCATCCTGCAGAGTATTCTGTGACCACAGCAGAATTCAAATACCCTTCTCTTCCCTAGAGCATCGGATCAGCGTTCCATATGCTCTTTCTCCCTCAAACACACACACGCATACAGTCGCACGCACACACGGCTAGGGGTGTGAAGTAGCCACATCCTCTACCACATTCTCAGCAGGAGGGAAAAACGGCCTCCCACTTGCCCGAGCATGCCGCTCACACCACCCACTGTTTTAATAGGCTGCGACTTATGATGACCATGACTTGCAGACAAGATAACACCACACATTCCGAGCGAGCCCTTCAAAACATTAAAAACAAAAACAAACATGCTTTCATTTGATCTCTTGATTGCAAGCCTCTGAAATTGTTTTCCCATGTGTGGGTTTTAATTTTAGGATTCAGACTGCAGGCATGATTATTCTGAATAATTTGTCCAAGCTTTTATCTTGTTCATTTAAAGTTTGCATTGCCATGTACGCACCACTGTTTCTAATCTACAGCTGCATGTTGTTGCTGTTGCATCTTCATTTCTGTTAAATTGGATTTTTTTTTTTTTTTTTTACATTACTTGAAAATGCTACTTTCATGACAAACAGACCAACAGAAATAGTCCAGAATTATATAGAATAAATATATTAACATTAGCTGACATTTGGATAAAAAAAGTCTCCTTAAAAGTGCCTTTTTTTGTGTGGTTCTGACAGTGATGATGGGTAACTTTGCGATAAGAATGAAAATTCTGCAGTAAGAAAATCAAATTAAAACAATTTGTACAACATCAAAAAATTACAACCACTGATTATTACAGATGTAGACTCTTTGACTAGTTTGTTAAACTCCCTGAAATGGGGTCAAGCTGTCTGTGTGACAAAGTGTTTGAAACAAGTTGCTAATTGAGAATAGATTAATCAGTTCTGTGTGCTCAGTTAGCAGAGAAACTGCTCTAAATGCAAAATTCCACATGGATTTCAGCAAAAACACCCCATTCCTTGGAAAACTTAATTATCCACTCAGTTTGACCCAGATGATCCTCTTGAAGAAATGGAGCTTATCTGCAGTTGTAGCTCTGAGAGAGGAAATGTATGTAGGTGTGCCCCATTTGCCAGAAACATCACTAATATCACTCACACAATACTGAAGCCATTAAAACTGATTTCATAAATTAAAATATTTTTAATAGTTACTATTGGGTCCCAAATCTCTTTGTCATCCATCACCAAATGAAAAATTGTAAAGCATTCTATTGCGATAAGGCAAGCATGTGTTGGCTTGCACAAATCAGGGAATGGATATAAGAGAACAGCTGCTTGACCTAAAATGCCCATTTCAGTAGTTAGAGCAATATGTTTAATAAAAGCAGACATAAAAAAAAGTCAAAACTATCCTGAACCAGCCTTGAGAGGCTATTTTATCAACAGCCAAAGTGAGGAGGATGGTCAGAGATATAACCGTTTCGGAATTATAGAGTTTGGTAGCATCTTAAGATCATTTTAAGGTCTCCAAATCCACCTCCAAGCCAACAAAGTGTTTGGAAGATGTGCAATAAGCCTTTCTTATCTTTTTGCCTAAAACAAAATCAATGGAACTTTACCTGGGACAGGGTGCAGTGGTAAGACAAAATACAAACTGAGCTGTGTGACTCGAAAATGCTCAAGGTGGGTTTGGCGTAGAAATAAAGATGGCTACAGAGAAAAGCACCCAATTCCAACTGTTAAATATGGTGGAGGATCTGTGACGCTGTGGAGCTGTTTCTCCACCAGAGGCTCTGGCAGTATTGTTTGTAAACATTATGAATTCCAGGAAATACAAGAAGATCTTAAATCAAAATCTGTCCGCTTCTGCCGAGAAGCTAAAACGAAGTCATGGTTGAGTCTTCCAGCAGAATGACTGTCCAAGGCACGCATCAAAATCCACTCAAAAATGATCTTTCTCCATGACAGTTCTAGTCCCCTGACATAAATCTAACTGACATGTGGGTTGAGAGTGCACAAGAAAAGACCCAGGACTCTGAAAGATTTGGTGAGATTCTGCATTGAGGAATGGTCAAAAATCCCTCACAAAACATTACAAGAAAAGAGTCGGTGCTGTTCTGTTGGCAAAAGGGGGTTTTGCAAAATATTAGATTATGGTGTGCCAATAATTACGACATCTTTTTTAAAATTAAAACAATTTATTTTGTAATAACCTGTGACTCATTTCTTGGGCTCATGTGGAAACATTTTCTGTATTTGCTCAGTAAAGACAGTATCTACTAAACATTAGGAGACATTTGCATAAGCCTTTTTCATAATAAATTAGGGTGCCAATAATAAGCACTCCACCGGAGGACACCCTTTCTTTCTCACTCGGCATTCAGATAAATATGGTGGGTATAGCCTCCACTGATCTAGTGGAACGGAAAATAATATTGGAGACAATTTGGTAAAGAGAGGCTACTTCCATTTCCCTGTGTGCTGCAGTGAAATTGAGGAATGTTAATGTAATGACAAGACAGCATGCATCAATCTCACAACCTTAGCTGGGCTTCGTGTAGCTCTTCCCCCAGAATGTCACTTTACTTGCTGAGTACAGTTCGAGTGGGCCAGGAAACGTAATTAACAGCTCATCACGAGAAGGTGAACAATCCAGGGGAGTCGAGAGCACAAAATGAAGAAAACAAGACAGAGATTAAAAGAGTTTCGCACACAGCAGATTGTAAGCATTTGTATTTCGTGCATGTGACAGATGCCTTGACAACCGTACAGTGGAACAAAACCATTCAATGACATTTTCAAAAACCATTGTATGCTCATTGATCCACAGGGAAAGGGACAAATGACAGTCATTTGGGGTTTTTATTATTGGACTCCATCAATCCTTCTGACTTGTGCTCATTGTCCTTCATGTCATCAGTCACATACAGCCGAGGTGATTTGGTTTGATGCACTCATTTCTGGTCTCAAGAACAACTGAAACCATTTGCAGAAAACCACATAAAGCTCCTGTAATAGCAGCCTATCGCAGTCATGGCAGCATGCAGTTGAATAAACTTGACAAACACAAATCGCAATCTGTTGTTCGACATTTGTTTGCTTATTCTGCAAGCTGAAACACCCTGCCTACATGGACGGAATGTACCGACATGAATCTGGGCAGCAGCTCCGGGGACAAAGCACTGAATCCTGCATTTGTGCTGGGGCGTGGAAACTGTGAACCAAGCCCAAGTCGCAGCCTTCAGGCTTACAGAACTGGACTATGAAAGCAATTTTGTTTTTCCTCCAGCAAAATTCCACTGAGGGTCATTGGCTTAAGCTGATGTGAAGATTCTGTGATGTGAGTTTCCTCTGTAGCGCACCGTGAAAAGAAACCTCTTTAAATGAATGTTGATGAAAGAAAGGCGATATTCCCTTTTGAATCAGGAACATAAAAGGCAGTAGTAACACAGAGCAGACTTTTATGTGTAAGAGGGTGACTCAGAGCTGGATGGTAAGAGGGGCTGGCCATGAATTCCGGGAAATATGATGTGATGTGTTGATGTGCTTCAACTGTTTGCCATTAACTCAGTGCCACCTGCCTCTATAAGGTCAGTTCACCTTTCCCGTGTTAAATGATAGAGTAGCGCTTTGAATAAATTGGTCAGATGAAGAGTAGAATTGCTTTTGCACAGCATGAGTGTACTGTGCTGTGCTACAATGACCTGCAACGCTGACGATTTATAATCCAGGTTTTTATTTAGCGATATAAGCTCCTGTGATGGAAGGTGACAGCTCCTACCACAGGAATAAATCACACAGAAAATAGAAGGCTTTTGCTTTGAGCCTGAATATAAAAAGTGTCATTTTGCATTATTGATCTCCTGAAAGCTATGACTAGGAAGATGGATGCCTGAGTCTCTGTAAACCTGGATCTCAAATGTATACACAAAAGGCCCAATATTTCGCAGAGGCTCAATATTTCATTGTTTTTGATGGGAAATACTTTCCCCACATTGAATTGGGTAGCCTTATTAAAAGTGGAGTCAAGAGGTTAAGGGCCAGGTGGACGAGTACGAAAACGCTTCAGATGGTAAAATTCTCAAAAAAAAAAAAATAATAATGAGGCCTCCAGAAACTGAATTGCCACAGAAGAATAGCGTGCACAGTAATTAGTGCAAAAGAGAATGCAGTGGTGTGTGCTGTCCTTTCAAGATTGATCTAATTTTCAAGTAGATAATTAATTGGTTCTGGGAAATGTTTTACATTTCCTGAATGCATTTGCTAAAGCTGAGTGCAGGACGTGGTTTTATCATACGCATGCTATTGTGCAAATGTGCAAAAAAAAAAAAAAATACACAACAACAATGATGAAAGGACAAGTCCTGTTCATCAGGCTCACTCTGAATACACCCACACACCGCTTTCATTTTTTTCACGCATGTGGTTTTGTTGTAGTCAGAGAATGGCAAGGCTTCTCTTTCCACCACAACATGGATGCCATTATTGGGCATGAAGTACAGCTCTAACCACTGAGCCTAACAAAACTATAAGAAACCTGCTTTACTATAAAGGAAGTCTACAACTATATGATACTCCCATTATAGAGCACGCAGGAACATACGCATCTTTTTAAAAAAAAAAAAAGCCACTTAGACATATACAATGCTCACATTTTATTGACCTGGGAATCAAACCATTCATGTTGATTTGGCTGATGCTTCTAAACACATTACTCTTCACACATTTTCTATTATCAGAAATCGTTCCAAGCATGCTTACCTTCAGATCAATTGATATCTCTGAAGCTGCAAGCCTCTGACAGTCCCGCTTGATCATACAAGCCAAAAAACCTTGCAGTTAGTAAATTAAGCAGGAAAATATGTGTTGAAAAGTATATATTGGCAATCATATATTTACATACACTTAAGACAACTGTCATGTGACTTTGCAGTCTTTACTGTCAGTGTTTGCTCTTTTCCTTCTCTTCTCCAAACCAAACTAACAGTGTGTTATTTGGGAGCAGTAGGTTCTGGCATTAAAGGAGCACGCCATACTGCTGTTGTTTTTGTCACATGCTGCCACTTTATCTCTCCATCTCCATAGCTTAGACTTCCTCCCTTTAAACTTTATACACAGTGTATATGTGTGTATTTCATTCACACGTACAGTATATGCAACTATTGCACTATAGCTAAGCCTACAAAATAAATACAAAAAAAAAAAATAAAAGTAATGGTTAGAAATCACAGTAAGCCCCAACCAAGGCAGTTAGTGTGACCCCCTTTTGTTTATTTTACAAGCTAGCTTTCATGTATCCTGTTCTGCTTATTTTCCTTTAGTTAGGATAGCACAGTTGTAGCTTGAATGAAATAAACAGCCCACTCCGTGTGAACTAATAGTGGCATTAACAGCTGTGGGGAAAAAAAAAAAAAACTGGCACCAAAAATGCACAATATGAACTATGAACATTATCTTAGCTAACTACACTTAAGAGTACTCTAGACCATGATGATGGAAGCTAGTGGACTAGTGGCTAGCTATCAAGATATTAACAACATTAGCAGATAACCAGGGTTTTATTATTCACAGTACATAAGTAAAGTAAGTGGCATGTCAGTAACACCATTTTGTTGAAATTGAGACATTTTTAAAAGTTTTGTCTATATCCTTTATAAATGTTCTCTTAACATAGGATTATACTATACACTATATACATTTTCTTTTAGCATAGGCTAATAACTGATGACAGCATCAACAGTGAAAACTAGTAAGAGCTAATGGAAAATGGTATGGCTCACTGTAGGGGTGTTTTTTGTTACATGATTGACATTCTAGTATTACAACCATCACTAATATTAGTACTGTTATAGTATTATTGTATTATAATCAATATTCCTAATAATATTTAGTATTTGTCATTTTTAACACACCCCCTCCCTTTTGTCTTGACTTGTCTTTTGATTAAACCCCACCCTTCTCAGACTTGGCACTCTGGTACCGGATATAAGGTGGGTAAGGAAAAGATGAATGTGCATTATGGCTAAAACTAATTGAAAATAATGTTACTGAGTGTCTAAAGGTGGTACTAAATGTTACAGTGTGCTGATTGGTTGCCAGTGATGTTAATGGTTAAATTAAACAAAAAAAAAAAGAAGGAAGGAAATACTGATATAGTGCTACTTGTTGCTAGCAGAGATAGCATCTCTCGTGCGATGAGTTTGAGTTCTGCAGTTGCTGTGTTCCTGGTTTCATGAATCATTCGCATACACCACAACATTTATTAGTTTCCAAAAAATGTAAAATCACTTACAGGTCCTACAGTTTTGTTCGAGGAAATACGACCTACCCCACTTTCAGTGACCTTTCTTTGTGACTGCGTCTTGTAAAATGAAAGTCACAGTTTCCAAATGTAGACCTGCCTAGTGCCATGTTGTCGTTCAGTTCAAGGGCAGGAGAACAATGTCTCGTAAAAACAGCTAGAAAAGGGTAATTGCTTTCTAGTGATAAGCTAAGAATGAGTATTTATTTGCAGTCTAATTTTAGAATTCCTCTCATATATCTGAACACAGTGGTATTCTCCTCACTCACACCTCAGCGTACTTTTCAGCACAGCATGAGGACTAGCTCAGCTTCACCCGATGAAAACGCAGCCGTATGCAGCTGCTGTGTGTCACTCAGCTAAGCATAAATGCATCGTTTACATCACAGGGGCTGCAAAGACAAGTATGTGAAAACCGGTAATGAAACTGTCATTTTCTTTGGGTCATATCCAGTTGACACCGCCGTACCAGTGATATGGGACGTGTCTTCAGTTTGGAGGGTTTAAATGGTGTGCTCTAAATGGTTTTATGTTGCTGCTGTTTCTAAAGCCTACACATTCCAGCCCTTTACAAGCTCATTAGTCACTTTCACCCATGGCCTGTTTTACGCATTCACGGTCTTGGTGACCTCTCCCTGACTTAAAGTGGGACTGAGCGTGTTCACAGGACCTTGTAGCTCTGGCCTTTCACAATGCAAGCAACACATTACCTAATTGCAGGTCATTATCTGTGGGGACTAGCTGTCGCACACGGTTTTGGAGCACCAACTGAAATAACGCTTGGCATCGCCGAGACATTGCCTGTGGTGTTTTCTCCACTCAGGATCTGGCCTCTATAAAACGGGCACACTCATACTAACGCACGGGTGGAAATCTTCATTACTCATGCTGCTATATGAAGCTCCCTGGCCAGCAAAAACTGGCACACACCAGCCTTCCTGCTTTTCTCCTGCTCTTCCACATGAATAAAATATCTTCGACCTCGTCGCTACAGCCTCCAACCCAGCTGCCCTTTTTGTTTATGTTAATAGTTTAATGGCTCCCTGGAAATGAAGCGATGGCTTTGACGTGTCATTATTCCAGTAATCAACACTGGAAGCAGAGGAACACGTTTGGCTTTCCAGCGACTGACAGTGAAGGCCAGTCCCAGAGCGGCTGACCACGCTCCTCTTCCTCCAAGAGCCGAACGGTTCCATCTAAGCTGCTGATCTCTGGGGTGTGTGCAGTGTGCAGTGTCCAGATCACTGAAACAGCTGGCTGAAATCTGGGTCAGGCTCGCCTTGCCTTTACTCTCTTTAACAGAGCGTACAGAGAACAGCCACGGTACGGAAATATGCTCCTCCCTGAAAGGCATTTTGCAAAACTGTGCGCACAAGATCCATCACAATGTTTTATTCAAGAAATAAATAAAACTGGGCTGTTGTCCTTGTCCTCACAGCATTTCTCCAGATTTGTGTTTGTCTGAATAGTTGCAGGGCCAGATTCAATTTTCCACAGGAATCCCAGACATCCTTGAAGGTGCTTTATAGTGACAGTGGATGTGGAAACAAGATTGAAACAAGCCATAAGCACAAGAGACAGGTAGCCTCACAGTTGTTTACTGTGAAATGGTTCTTCCAAAAATACACGATTACTCAGAGCAACATGGATGGATCCAAGGGTCTTTGTTAAGCTTCAAAATTCCATCGGCTTGTTGCCAAAAATTTCGCCAAGGCCATCATATGAGCTGAACCCTGGGGACTAACTTTTACTAACAGACAGCTGATATAGATGGGAGATACCAGCACAAATATTTAAAACATGTAGAGAGTAAAAGCATGACCTTTAGGAAATATCAGACCTTGGGGGTGTTTAACAGCTCAATAAAGTAGCGAATACTGCAGAGGAGCTAACAATAAGAACGAAGATTTTACTAGGTACAGTGCAAAACTTGAAATATGTGGAGAGCATATGCAAGTCTGTAACTGTGTCAAAAACCACTCTCTAAAAATAATGGTTTCAAAAGGGCTATTTGCCTGATGCTATAGAGGAACAATTTTTGGTTCCATAAAAAAGCCTCTCAGTAAGTGGTTCTTTGGAGGACCTCTTTTGCAAATGAAATGTGTGAATCTAAAATGTGAAATGTAAAAACCTCCACATAATGTAAAGTTTCCAGAAAGAACAATTAAATTCAATTGTGTGAAGGTTCATCAAACCTTTTTTCAAGTGCACAGATCTGTTCATAACACATATTTAAAACTTTAGGGATGCAAAAGGGTTCTTCTGAGGCCAACTTGGGTCATTTACAAGTCATATATGACAAGTGAGTCATTGACAAGTGATGCACGACTTTAGAGAAAAGAGCGAATCAAAATCTGTTTCGAAAGTGCTCATAGTGGTGGAACAAATAGGGCAAATAGGGCCATGAAGGTTTGAATGCTTGAAGAACAGTACTAGTAGGGAAACCACTGTCCAAATAGGGTTTATAGAATTATAAATTGCAAGTGTGAAGCCTGACCTTAGATGAGTTACAGCCACGTTGATTCATAAAAAAGAAGTGATGTCAGCAGGTTTACAGTTTCAATAAAAGACCGATGTCCTGCCTCCTCCAGTGCCTTCAGCTGGAGGCATTCGCTTCAGCCCAGCTGTGGCCACCAGTTATCTATAAAGGGTTGCTGCTGGGTGTCTTCCTGGCATGCCTGTCCTATGGGTTGAGTTAGTGGGGAAAGCAGCTTTCGTTTAGTTCTAGGTGTAGGTTTTGTGAGCTTGTTAGCACAGAACACCCACGCAAACAAATTTCTATTTCCAGACAATCACAGCAAGCCAAGCAAACGTGGACGAAATAGCCAGAGTCAAGGAAAAGAAGCGAGCAGGAAGAAGCCAGAAATGATCATTAGCCTCCTGGCTACACACTAACAATGAAAAAAGAAAGATAAACAAATGCTACATTACAGAACCATATACTTTGCCTTCGAGCTGCTACACAGTAGGGGTGTCTTTAACAGAAGTGCGTTATGAGCGTAACATAGGCTTTCTGGGAAATCACAGGGTTTAAAATAGGTTTTTTCTGCAAAACAAAATTGTAGTTCTCTTGTCTGTGCCTGTTTTCTTTTCATAGATGTGGAGCTCTTTTATAAAGGGTTTTATTAAACCACTTTCATTAAAGCAAAATAGGCATGTTTTTGTTTGAAAGCCTCTACTGCAGTATATGAAATCGGCCTGCACCTCGTAGGGACCAGAAAAGTTCTCTGCGGTTTTCTGCTCTGCCTCATGCTCGTGCCTCTCTGACTCCTAAACGCCCGCTCTTGCACCGTGTAGCATTTCCAATCTGTCATATTCACTCATTCTTAGTGGCATAGCTTTGAATGTCAAACTACTGTAATCTTCCAACAGTGGACACGGATAGAGGGCCCCAGCCTAGATAAAGGAAAGGACCCCTCTTTCCTTGCTGAAATACAATCCACCAGCCCCCCCCCCGATCAGAAATTCAATCCCACACACATGTGAGTTAAAATTGAGGTCATCCTAATCTGTACCTCTTTCTCCTGCTGCCAAATCATAATCCAACCCGTAGCCTGCCTCTGAAGAGCTGCAAAAGTATATATATAATCCCATATAAGCCCGAGTTTTCACAAAAGCCTATAAACTACAGCTAATGCTGTGTGTAGCGAAAGAGAACACTTTCAATAAGACGATATCCCAAATCAATCTACTGCCATTCTTATTCATAAAGGGCTTTATTTTGAAAACGCATGAACACAACCTGAATTACCATCGGGGACCTTGATTTGTATTCAGACTCAGACAACTAAACCATAATCCTGATTATATTTGCCGCTTCAAGTCAAACTTTTGCATGCGCTTATCTTTTAATCCACAAGTAGAAAGGCAGGATTTGACAGTCTGTGCGAAATAAAGAAGGGGAAAGGAAAGAGATCTAGAGAGAGAGAGGGAAAGAGAGAGAGAGGGGAAGAGAGAGAGGGAAAGAGAGAGAGAGGGAAAGAGAGAGCGGGAAAGAGAGAGAGAGAGAGAGAGAGAGAGAGAGAGAGAGAGAGAGAGAGAGAGAGAGAGAGAGAGAGAGAGAGAG
>JBBIGA010000138.1:10653624-10664293 GCA_037576975.1 Alestes dentex
ACAAATATTTTACATGTACAGAATTACGTGTAGTGAGCCAAAGCACATACACAGACAACCCCCTAAATGTTACATATATGATTCTGTACAACATAGTTTTCGCTGCAAAGTCGAACATGGAAACAAGTTTCATAATCAGCCAGTGCAGCTGATGCAGGTGCATAATATTATAGTTGCTTGGATGAACAGAAGAGAGAATTAAATTCATTTGTTAATCCTAATTATTTACATGGCAATTAATCATCGGCTAAAATTAAACTTGATGGTAAACACGTATGAGGTTTTGTTCCCACAGTGACGATCTGTTTGTCACAGGCAGGAGAGATAAAAGCTGCCGGTGCTGTGAGTGCTGTCGTGGAGTAATTCAGTGACTGAGCACATAAGCTCGGTAAAAGCAAGTGAAGCCTCAAGCCATGTTTTGCTTACTTTGCAATGTCATTTTACATCTCACTTAGCTCCGCTTCATTGCAAGCGAGGCCATATAGATCCTCTTTTGACCTTCTTCATTTCTACTACTCTATGCCATTACGCCATGGCTGCCATTCACTTACATCATTAAGTAAGATAAGTAATACAAAGTCCTTTCAGTGTAATTATTAGGCCAGTAATGTATAGACTAGGCCTACACTAAAACACTACTGAAACACTAGCAGCTGCAGCCCCACTATTCTACTCCTGACAATCTATTTTATGTGCTCTGTCGGGCAATTATCATGTGATGACAATACTGTATATGCTAATAATAACTTCTATCCATGCTATCAGTGCATTCTACCAAGTCAGCTTAGAGTGGATTCGAGATTGGTTACGACTCCATGTTGTCCATGTTCAACATTTAGGGAATCCTTTGCTTCTAAATAAGCTGGTATTGTTAACAACACAGTGCCATACCAGGCATCCTTTAGCATTATTTAGGGCAGCGAATGCTTAGCTCTATAATCTGTACAAATATGGTAATCAAATATTTTCTGCAAATGTTTTCTGCATTTCTGCAAATATAAGCCAAACTGACTGACCAGTGGTGACACAAGTGCTGGAGAATGACAAAGAGTTTGCAGTAGTAAAAAAAACCTTCATAATGATAAAATCCAGCATGTACTGTTTTTTCAATGGTTGAGATGTGAGCAAATACATTGAGAAAGTTTCAGGGTGAAATGGTTCATTGCAGAGAAACGTATCGACTTGTGGTGTGTGATAGGTGATAGAATAGTGTCTACAGTACAAATGTGCCAAATTTATGTACTATTCAAAATATGAAATGTTGAAATGTTAATGCTAACAATGGGAAAAGATTAGAGTGAATATGAAAGCAATACATGTTCTTAGGAGCCCTTTTTAGCTGCATGTATTTCTCAACCATGACTGCCCTTAAAAAACATGTTTTAAGCCAAAACCTTCTCAAAATTATCATAAAACAACGTCTCAACCAACAGACAGTTTATTTCTTGACCATTTCATGTAATAACATTCTGTCAGAAATCATATAGAGGCATAACATTCTTCAATCGCCCAGTTCTTTGTGATCAATTCTGACTCTTTTAAGTTTCACTGCATTTCACATCAAACCCGTCAGAAGGCCTGTGTTTACATCTTAACCACTTCATTATGCACAGATGGTGAAAAATTCCTCTTTTAGCCTCTGAATGGATGGGAGGGGTGCATAAAGTGATGTCTTGTCAAAAGCACCAAGAAAGCAGAGGAGCCGCCTGTGAAGAGTTACAGTACATTTGCATATTCAACTCTCATTCAGTCTATCATGTCTGCCATCGCAGTGGCTCTCGTTGTTTGACTATGCTATTGCATGTTAACAATAGAGAGAACTGCAAATACAATAACAGGCAAAGAACAACAGCTGGCAAACAACTGTGCCTACGGCCTTAACTGCCAGCTGTTAAAGGCAGGCTGTTTTACAGGCAGATAGGGAATGAACTAAATCAGCAATATCTCCATTATTATATCAGCACTGATCTTTAGAGAAATTGCCAACATTGTGCACTTTTTGGAGGGATCTGTAAAAGCCTTATAGAAGATTTCCAAGGCTGGTCATGCAGTGTTATGGATATGCATAATAGATGATGGCTTGTGTGTAACAACAATAATGTGTTAGAATAAGTGCATCCTGTGTGTAACAATAATAATGTGTTAGAGTTCATGAATCCCGTGTGTAACAATAATAATATTGTGTTAGAATACATTAACCTGTGTGTAACAATAATAGTGGCGTGTTAGAATTAGTGCATCCCGTGTTTAACAATAATAATGTTTTGTTAGATTAAATGCATCCTGTGTGTAACAATAATAGTGTTGTGTTAGAATTAGTGCATCCTGTGTGCAACAATAATGTTGTGTTAGATTAAGTGCATGGTCGCTGAGTGATGGGTCTTGACAGTTGGTGGCGCTCTAAATTGCTCCAATAATATGAACTGAAGTGATTAACTACCTGATTTTTCAGAGATGTGGCGAGTAAAATGAAAAAGTGTACTGTCAACAAGGGACTTCTACAGAAGAGGACCGTTTCAAATTAGCCATCACAAACCCAGTACAGCAAACCATTAAGTCTAATCTAATAAAATCACTTTTCGTCGTTGAAATACACCAGGCGAGGAGACCAAACACAACTCTCACGTCCAAAAACATTTTTTATCAAAAGGTCAGTATTCGTGGACTTTATTGCAGACAACAAAAAAAAGGCTCGAAAGACTAGAAACATCCGAAAGATGTGTAAAATGCAAATACAGTTTCCATTATTCATCAAAGAACAATACACATCAGCCGTGCATAATTCATTCACCGTTTAAGAGGGAAGAGAAACAACAGGTTAAAGCTCACCCCGAGACGAGTTAGATTCCTCCTGCACGCATTGTACCCCTTTTTTAAAAAATACTCTTCGTGTATGACATATTTATATGAAGTGCTGTTGCATTTCGGTTGAATCCATTGAGCAGGTCTCCGGCGGCACTGGTCTTGTAAGCAGTAGGTCCAAGGGTTATTTTTTTACTCACCCGTATTCGGGCAGACACTGCCTGCTGGGCTCGGATTGGCTACTATCTTTCGACTCCTGCGCCGAGATTAGCTATAAGTGTCCCGCTATTGCGCTACGATTGGCTACGATTGGCTAGTACTTGATACTCATTGGCAGACAGTCGGCGGGTTAGAACTATGAACCAATCCGAACGCAGGAGGCGGGGCTTTCCGGAATACGGGTGGGGAAAAACACCGACTCGAACTGTCACTCTCCCTCCCACTTAGAAACGCTTAACAGAAAAAAACACACCAGAGTACCTAAGCTAACTCTTGCTTACTACTGAAAATATGCGTTAGCATGCACTCGTTACCTCCTTCTCAGTGCTAAGCTAATATTTCACTCCAATGTATTTCATTAACTTCCATACAAAACACCGTAAATGCAACATGACCGTGTTCAATTAATTTTGTGAGGCTAAACCAATATACCCCAGTGTATATCATTAAACTGCATACAGAACACCAACAATTATCATTTAGAATAACACAACGCTGTTCAATTAATTTTGAGAAGCTAAACCAGTGTTGGGTTGCTTGGGTTGGTGTTTTGTTTTTTTGTTTTTTTCCTGTTGCTCTTGTAGGTTTAAATGACATATCCAAGAAGTTCATGAAGGTGTCACACAGGGAAAACCTATTTTGGAGAAATGTGTACAGTGGTTGGTGTGTTCTGTACATCTCAGTAGTTGGTCGGTGTGTATTTGCAAAGCTGCATCAGGGATGAGCCGGACATGCAGCAGGAGGCAAGCTGGCAGCAGGACACTGCTGGAAATGATCAAAGCTTAGCAGAGAATCTAAATGAGAAGCAAGCCTACAATAGGTTCCCTTATTTGCATTTCAGAGACATAAAAAAAACACACACTCACACAAAGGCACTGGGCATTTTGAGTGCTTCCGTCATACAGGCTGTCTGTTAGGCCTGAGCAAACAACAAAATAAACAACATAATAAACCAAAATATTTCATGTAATCTGTCATTCACTCATGAAGAACGATGCCTGCCATATGAACAGTCACCACCACAGTGTTATTCCATAAAAAAAACAGTGTAGAATGCTACTGAAAGAGTTTCTCATTTTGTTTCACCTTGGCCCTTGGCAGGATATAAATGCTATAATGGAAGCAAAATCTGTGGTTGAGTAAAGAAATGCTTTCACCGTAATAAAGGTCACAAAATTGCTTTACTGTTTACCCTTTACTGGAGAAATACTACCAGTTGTGGCTGACTGGTTTCTGTTAGACAATATTTCATCCCGGGCATGTGAAATTGCCAAGAGAGGAATTGCGAGGAAAGAGTGTAAATAATTTCACCGGTACAGTGAAAAGTTTGACTGCCCCTGGTAAATATGACATGTTGACCTTTTTTTTTTTTACCAGGGCTAAGAATAAGTTCATTATAAGGCACAATTACTGTAAATTTGCTGTATAATAAATTTTGTGTACTGGGAGAAAACATAGAGTGGCCTGTGCAGATGTTATGGCATGTTTATATGTAATGTGTTGATGTTTAAATTTTTCCAATAAATTGAACTGATCAAAGTAACAAAATTGTGTGCTTAAATTGGCAAAAAGAATCCATATTGAAGTGTGTTCTCTAGAGAATGTGATCTTATTTTCACTTAGAAACACTCCGTAAAACCTTTGCATGTGAGTGTATTTATTTTAGTTCTCTTTTACATTTGAATGAAATTGTGATGTACAGTGGTCTAAAGCAAACACTGTGATTGATCTATCTGTGATGAAAAACTCAAATCCTCAACTTGCATACACGCAAGAACGCCTTTACTCCAAAGAAGTGAAAATATAACCATCCACCACTATTTGTGAGCTGTAGGGCTGATATCAGAAATAAGCGCAGTGGTGTGAAATGCATCTGAATGTGACAGTTACACGGGTAAGCCTTCCAGGGAGAGTGCCCAGTAGCAGAAAACCCTGCCAAGATGAAGGCCCAATTGTAGGATGTGAGAAGATGCTGCATGGATACCACTCAAGCATAAAACTGCTGAGATGCACTCAGGTCTATATTTATCCTCCAGACTCGAGCAGCGTCAGAATGCGTGACTTTGCATACAGATCACTACCTGTTTTTACTTCAGCCTCAGGCCAAGAGATGGGCAATTTATCAATGGTGTCCTTGCCTGGTCAAACTGAGAGGAACTCTCAGTCAATACAGAACATGGCCTCATGGTTATATTATTGAGTAGCACCATGACACCCTGCACTACTATTGATTTGTGTTAATCAGAGGTACTCACTGTTAAACAGAGCAGAAACATTTAGTCATAGGAACTGGTAAATAATTACAAACCTGCAGTATTTCGCCCACTGAGCTCTCCCATGTTCACTTTTAGTCCCTGGATGGGGCCTTTATGATATTTTCTTTTTAGTTTTGTTTTTTTGCCCATGTCAGGTTTGGCAAATAAGTACAGAAGACTGCGAAAACAAACCTTTTTATACAGCTGAAGTAATTCTATTCTTAGTCTGGTTGCTCCATTTACCCCAAGGGTATCTAATTTGCTATCCAGTAGCTCATCCCCGGTGGGCTGCTGCGTCTGTGTGCACACATGGCTGCCTGGGATGTTTCATTAGCCATTCTAGCTGCAGAGTTGTTCTGCTCTGTGCTGTGAGTCCACAAAATGCCTCAGACATGACACTCACAGTTCAGCTCAGACAGATTGATGGGTTCTTAATTAACCTTTCCTCGCTCACCAGTGGGGCTCATTTTCTGCACAGATGACAGATTTCGCTGTCACGTCTGAATCAAACACGTAGAAGTACAACAAATTGCCCGCCAATTTTGTTGATTTTGTGGTGGATTGCTCCACAGTCACAAAAACAAATAAACAATAAAAAGGTTCCTTGGCCTTCGCCAGAGAAAGCTGAGGCAGGTCAGGGGCAACAAAACTGTCAGCATCTGTTGGAAATGTGAGTCTTACACAGTGTCTACTGTGTGCCTTTCTCATAAGAATAACTAAACAAAATCCAAATAACTAACCACAGACACATAGTATATACAGTTTCTAAACCAGGTCCAAATGGAAATGAAAAATAGAAATGAAAATAAATGATTTTCTTGCGCTGGAATAGGTCCCAGTCGTAAGTATCCATAGACCACTAATGACAGAAGGAAACAGATCTTCTCCAAAGTCCTTGCAAAAGTAATCCTCCATGCTACTTTACCACTGTCTGGAAAGAAAGAGAAATGTCTCCCTACTTTCATTCAACTATTCTGAGTTTCTCTTTATTGGGTATTAGGTAAACTTACAGTGCTGTGTGTTTGCCCCATTCTGATTTATTTTTGCATATTTCTCATACTAAAGGGTTTCAAATCCTCATTCAAAAAGCAATAGTAGACACAGAGAACATGAGGAAACACATAACACAGTTTTTAAATGACAGTATAATTTTAGAACACATGTGAACACACAATTGCCCTACTAAACCTAACTGGTTGTTGGACCTCAGTATAGGAAGCATTTGGCTGCAGTTGTTGTTCCATGTTGTAGGGGTTTTGAGCATGAACTTTCTCTTGTGCTTTGGAGTGTCTTCTTGCTGTGTAATCCCATTGTGCATGAGCTTCATATCACAGACTAAGGACTAGATATTCTCTTGCAGGATTTTCTGGTAGAGCATTCATGGTTCCATCAATTACAGCTCAGGCCCTGAAGCAGCAAAGCATCCACACACCACAACACTATCACATGTATGTTTGACTGTTGGCTAATCTGTGGACTCATCAGTTCACATATTTAATCAGACTGGTCTTTATATTCTCTTAGGTTATTAGTGGGTTTTTACCCTTCCCACAGATACTATTTCCCCAAACTCTTTCTCTTTCTCTTCATGAACCCTAACTGAGAAGAGTGAGGCCTGCATTTCCCCAGTTCCCCTTTTTCAGTGTCTTCATGGATGAATTGCCATTGCACTGGCAGAAATTTGGTAGGTGGGCCACCTCTGGGAAGATTAATCACTTCTCCAGCGTTTCTCCCTTTGGGTAAAGTGCATCTCATCGTGGTTTGCTAATCCTTTGTTATCCTTTCTACATTTCAATAACCACCTTTTTCATCTCTTCCAGAATTTCTTTAGATTGCTGCTTAGGACACCACTTTGTCTATTTTATATTTCTGGAAAGGTTTTATGTGACTAATGTCTAGATTCAACAAGGCTGGCAGTAATCCGGTATGGGTGTGTCTAGTCTAATTGTTCCAAAGTGTTCCACTTGTCTTTGTGTTTCGTTTAGTTCGAAAAAATTAAATGTGATAAATGTGCAAAAACGGAAGAAATGAGAAGGAGGCAAATACCTTCTCACAAAATAGTGGCCTACATTTATTGGCCCTTTTTTTTCAAATACACTTAGGTTTAGGTTTACAATTACTCACTGCAGGCCATCTGTTGATGTGAGCCATTTGTCAGGCACCTTGTGGCCTATCCATCAGTGAAAATGTCACTGCTGGGTTAAAAAAATGATCCATCCAAAATTGGTGAGGTGGTCAAAAGATGACCCCTGATGAGGGGCTAGAGGTTGGCTAATGTTGATTGTTCAGAGGAAAAGAGCTACAATCATTGTGTACTTACAGGGTGTAAAACAAGATAGCCATGTCTCAATACACTTGGAGAAGCACCACATACACTCTCACTGTGCCACTGCTTTGGTTTTCTGTGACAATGGTCCACCACTCCGTGGCGGTCTGGTCAGTGTCCTTTTGTCCTTGTCTTTTGACAGATGGGGTTGGTCAGTATAAGGACACATACATGATAGTTATTTCTGATATAATGGCTAGTGACTATAAGTACAAGGCAGGTGAATCTAATAAAGCAGTAGCGCAGTGTATGTGTAGAGGTCGGAGTCACTCTGGGTGGGGTTTGTTGACCTCTTTCTTGTTTGATCCAGCTGAAGAGGCGTAGCTGGTGTTCCAGCATGCTGTGCTGCAGAGGAGGAGTGCTGAGCCCTGTCTCACAGCGACGAGAGCCAGACCTTCTGCAAAGTAATGAGGCAGGGCTCCAGCTCTGCCCTTATTTAATCATTAATTGTCACTGTCGCTGTGATCTCTGGCACACTGCTAGTTAGACCCACAATCTGAGCATGCAGCTAGCAGGTTCGCTGTGTGCAGCTGGTTTTCAACACTGAGACCAACACGCCAGCATCAGCAAATGTGAATGTAAATGTAAATTCTACCCTGTGAGACATGTTGACATCCATAGCGACATGTATCGCTGTGCTGAATACCTAATGCAAAATATAATTGCCTCTCTCCTCCTCTGCAAGACAGATTTTGATTTCGCGTCAAACACTATTAGCTTTAGGAATGAAGACCAGCTCCTTGGAGACACTTCAAGTGCTTATCCTCAGCAATAAAATCAATGGAGCAGCTGAATCTCCCTTTCTATTCTTATCGGATTAGTCCTGCTGTTTAATATACACGGCGTCGTTGCAGCAAAACCTGAAGATTCAGAAGTAAGGCAGACCTGGGAAGTTTGCACTGAAGAGACTAAATTTATGTGGTAGAGAATCAGATCAAATTGGGGTGGGGTGTCTGAAGGTCACGTGCAAGCATCTTTATTCAATTCAACAAATTTGACCATAATTTCCTTCCTACTTTAACCTCTTCTACACTTTTGCTGTAGTACTATGCAGTACTATGAGGGTATAACTGTACAATATTCTGACATGAATTCCATTTCTTATTACCTCGTTTTCAAAGGTGGCTCCAAATCTTGCTTTCTGTTCTATTTGATTTTTGCTTCAGAACATGATGTGGGAGTATTTTCTTATATTGTAAATAACCCATAGTCTACACTGTCATATTCCTTTTTTATATCATTATTTTCCTGTCTTTCTTTAACCTTAAAAAGTAAAAGTATGTTTTTGTCGCTGTGCCTTTCAGCTCAGATGTGTAAATGACTTTTGTTGTGATTGTCTGCTCTGTCCTGTATTGTGTCAAGGCTAAAACACTCCTTATAACTTACAATAACATGAATTGGAGGAGCTAATCTGCTGAAGGGCAAAAAGATGGAAATGAGTAAATGCACTGGAATTTGTGATATCACACAAACAATGGACTCCTAACGGGATGTTTTTGAAACTTATTTTTCCTATATAAGATAAGATAAACCTTTATTAGTCCCACAATTGGGAAATTTGCTGTATGCAAAAGACAAAAAAAGTTGTATTATGTTTGTTGTGTTATGGAAGTTATGCTTTGTATTATTTTATTTTTACAAACCAATTCACATCTTTCTTTATCCTTTAAATCTATATTGTGCACATTGTATGATAATAAGAAATGTACAAGTGCGTAATGACAAACGTACCAGCAAGAAAGCACTAGGCTTGACTCCTGACTGGAGTGGTCGAGGGTCCTTTATGTGTGAAGTCTGCATGTTCTCCCTGGTTCTGCGTGGGTGTCCAGCTCTGGTTTCCTCCCACAGTCCAAAGACATGCATTTCAGGTGAATTTGAAATGGCCTGCATGAGTGTGTGTCCGCTTTGGGCTGGACTGCCGACCTGTTATTCTGCTTTTCACCCAGTGAGTGCTGAAGTAGCACCCCTGCAACCAGGATAAGTGGCTCAGATGACATGTGGGTGGATAATAAATGCGCAGTGTAAACACTGTTTGACTGGAAATGATAAAAAAAAAATACATCAATAGCTCAATAACAATTGACATACATGTAAAGCACCATAATGGCTTGTTAATGGTCCTTACTGTAAATTGGAGCCCTAAGTGATTAGAAACAATTGAGACCACATGGATTAATGAAGTTCCTCTAAGAAAGTGATTCTATCTTAATTGCACTCTCAATTTTAGAAGTTAGCCTACAATTTTAATTGCAGAACAGAACAACTGATAACATAGTCTAATATGTCCACATTTGCTCTTTTCATCTCATACATTTTAATCAGATGTCAGGTTCTGGCGCTCTTTAGAGCACCCTAGAAGTCACAAAAAACGACAGTATCAGATATAAAAATGTGAGTCAATTATTTAAATTACTATAATCATTTGTTTGTCATGAATATGCAGTGCAAATTAGCACAACATCAGACAAGCACTAAGTTTATTTGCATTATAATAACCGCAAGGACACAATGACAAGAAAATTGGTGTATAGAGGGCTAAAATTGGTCATGGTAAGAAGCAAGACTTTGCAAAGACAAGCACAAAATCAAGAAAAATTCCTGCACGTCATAATAGCAGTCTAAATTGCGAGCAGGTGTCAGTACTCTGGGGAGGCCCCATGCTGGGAGCATGCTGTCATGAACACATCCATGCCAAAAATACATTTTTCCAGCAAATTGCTCTTTGATTATTTCTATTGTTTCCCTTTTTTCTTGACTAGATAGACTAGGTATACAAAATAAATGTATGTTTCAAAATGTATTTTACCCCTTCTCTAGTCTGAGAGGGTGCCAAGAGTGTGTTCTGGCAGGTGGCCATATGAAGAGATGTATGCATCTCAATGCAGCAGAGTGGAAGAAATTAATTGCAACCTCTGGGCTGCACATGACAGGCCTGCTTCACAGGACCCTGAAAATATGTATTATTATTTTTTTACAGTCCACTATTCCGTCTTGAAATGTGACAGAACATCAGGAACAGGAGCTCTGTATATCACAACAAAACACAAAAATGGTCATGACTCCCACA
>JBBIGA010000138.1:10664393-10696034 GCA_037576975.1 Alestes dentex
CTTGAAATGTGACAGAACATCAGGAACAGGAGCTCTGTATATCACAACAAAACACAAAAATGGTCATGACTCCCACAGCCAGGCCCAGAACCGGGCTAACGGGATAGCTTAGCTAACAATCAATAAATAAAAAATACCCATTACCACTAATGTCATCTTTCACATCAGAGCTCATGCTTTTAATGGCCTCACACACAGATCTTTAGCTGTGCGTCAGTAATGCACTTTTTACCAGCTTATAACATTTCTGAAAAATAAGTACTTTGACATTACCAAAGTAGTTTGGAGTGTTTCTGTAGGAAATTGTACCCATCCATACTGTTCATTCTGTAAAGCATTTTTGAGGTCAGGCAGTTCATCCTAAAAGGTGTTGGATGAGGAACTCATCTAACCACTTCTTTATGGACCTTGCTTTGTGCACTGGAGCACAGTCATGCTGGAATAGAAAAGGACCTTCCTCAAACTGTGTCCACAAAGCTGGAAGCATGGTGGCGTTGTCCAACATGTCTTGGTTATGCTGAAGCATTAAGATTGTCCTTCACTGGAAGTTAGGGGCCTAGCCCAAAGCCTGCAAAACAGGTGTCATATCAAACGGTCTAGCTAGAGAGCAATGCACGAATGCAGAGTAAAGTTTACTTATTTTATCTCAGACGCAGGGCCCCTTATTTCTGTGTGTGTAAAACTCAGTTTCAGGATAAGAATCTGGGGATGGAACTCAGAGAGCTTGAATGAAAATTAAAAACCCCACAGGGTTCCTCTGATCCAGCCCTGGTGGACCCTGCCTCCCCCAGCCACACCAACAACAAGCTGGTTACTGTCTAATGGGCAACTAATCTGGTTCGTTGTTAATCTGACAGAGGAGCCTGAGTTCCTGATAAACATTCAACAACTGAGTGCTGAGGTTTATAAGCATGCCCGCTCTTAAAAAAGACAATGTTTGAAACATATTTGTAAAAAAAAAATGGCTGTGAGAAACCTTCCTAGAAAAAAAAAAAAAATTAAAAAAAATCCTAGAATGGTACATGGGCGGCTGGTAGCCTGGTGATCATGGGCCTTGCCCCTTTTTTTTTCTTTCTTTCCCCCCTCTCTCTCCTTCTTAGGTACTCTTGTGCAATAGAGATTTATATTTATCGTCTGCACTATTATTTCAATATTTCATCTCACTCTGAATACTACCTCCTGTGCAAGCTATGCAATTTTACTACTGCTGTACTTGTACTATATATATATATATATATATATATGGGATGGTGCAACATGTCACTTGCCATACATTTCCTGTGCAATTTATCAATTTATACCTCTGTATGTACATAACTTTAGTATCCCCATAAATTATTTAGTGCAATAAAAAAAATATATATGTATATATGTGTATATATTGTGTATATGAATATATATCTCTACAGGGTGCGAACTAGGGGGGAGCAGGGGGAGCTATAGCTCCCCTAGTGGTGACATGAGCTCCCCTGGAAACATGATTTGTGAAATTTTGAGGGAGCTCTAAAATATTGATACGATGACCAAATAAATGCAGTTTTAGGCATGGGTTTTCTCACAGGTGTAAAATAAGTAAAATAAAATTATATTTAGAGTTTATTACTCATGGAAAAACGTAGCCTGCTTGCACGTTCGTGGGGGCACTGTATGTATATGTATATGTATATATATACACTCCAGTGTTTAAGTTGTTTGTTTTTTTTATTCAAACAGTTAAAGTCAAATGAATAGCATGAAATGGTATAAAGGGCGGTGCTGAACAGCGAGAGGTTTAAAAATGGTCAGGTTACCCAGAAGTGGGAATTAATTCTGTAGCTCCATGCAGTATCTCTGGTATGCGCCCAGTTGGTCAGGTTCGTCCTACAGCAGGACAGTGACCCAACACATAAGTCCAAGCTCTGCCAGAACTACTTTAGAAAAAAGAACAAGATGGTGAGCTGGAAAACATGGAGTGGCCAGAAGTCTCCAGACTTACACCCCATCGAGCTGCTTTAGGATGAACTGGACAGAGGAGTGAAAGCAAAGCAGCCTGTAAGTGCTGCTCACTTATGCGAACTTCTGCAACATAGTTGGGAAGAACTTTCTGCAGAATGAACAATGAAACATTGAACCGCCTGAATTTCAATACAAAAAAAAAAAACCCCAGAAAAATTGGGGTGTTCTAAAACTTTGGCCAGTAGTGTATGTATGTGTGTGTATATATATATGCATGTTTGTATATGTAATACAATAAAGTATAATGTAATCCTGTGAAATATGTGCAATATATACCTATATTTTGATTTTGATATTCATAGTCTAGTCTAGTGCAATATTCCACTTGTATATTATTATACCACTCCTGTTGCAACCCTTATCTCTGCTGTAGATACATAATGTCTCTTTAGTTGTATTTAACTCTATTCTAAAGCTACGACTTCTGTAATTTAAAATTTTTGGTTTTATATTTTTAATTTTTATATTTCTAAATCTTTACTGTGTGCATTTGCAGGCTAGCCCCAAACGTCATCTCGTTGTACTGACACAATGACAATAAAGCATCTATCTATGTATTTAGCGATCAGAAGACTTGGGAGTTTGAATCCTAACACTGCTGGTGTCATCACTGAGGTACTCTTGAGAAAGGTACCGGCCCCACACACTGCTCCCCGGGCGCCCCTCATTGGTGGCAGCCCCCTGCTTCACTCGGTGAATGGGTTAAATGTAGAGAAAGAAGTTCACACTGTGTGCTTTGGTGTGCTCATGCATGACTATAAGGGGATGCTTTACTTTTAAAAGTGTGGTAAAAGGATTTCAGATGATGTGGAATAAGATGCAACGTAAAATAAATCTAAAGCTTAATGAAAAAAGAAATTTAAATAATTGATTAAAAAAACAAGTGTGCAGTTTTAACCCGCCAGTTGTGTTCCGGTCAAATCTGACCGATTTTCAAATTTTCTCTCTAGAAAATGCAGTTAATTTCATCGGGTTTGTCGTAAGGTTCCATGACTTTGTTTACGCAAGGCACTGGAATGCATAAAAAAATATTTGAGATTTTTTTTAAATTATATTTTGTGTGTTTTATTGAACTTATGAACACTCATGGTGTTCCCGGTCAAAAATGACCGGTCATCAGAAATTAATTAGTACGACTATGATTAGTGTATAAAATAGAGTTTAAGAACATTCCCACACGCCTTTAAGCACACACACACACACATATAAACACACACACACACACACTTTTGACCGGGAACACAACATTTTGTGCCAATTTTTTAGAACATTTAAATGGCTTAAAAACATTGTTGGTTGGTAAACAATGAAATTAGGTACTTTGTGATAAACAGTACAAAATGTTTCATCTTAATATGTGACAGCCAAAATAATCTCTATAATTTTTTTCTATAAAAAACAAGTCGTATGACCTTAGGTGAAGGAGGCCTACAAGCCATACATAGCAAATGGAAGTTCAAAACCTGTATTGTTCACATAAATTTGAGTTAGTAGAAAGTTCCAACACAATATTAGGTAGTAATATATATATTATCATGGATTTATAATCGTGTTTATAAATCCATGTTACCGGTCATTTTTGACAAAGAGCGTTAAGCCTAACTGAACACAATAGGAGGGTTAAATAATAAAAAATACATTATGCCGGTGCTGTACTGAGACCATTAAACTCTTATATGTCAATCACCCGTGAGAGCCAATAGGAGCTGTAGACGTCATACGGAGGTCCCACCCTCTGTTTCCACTCCATTTTCTTCCCAACATCCACAGCGGCAGGCAGCTTGCGATCTGAAGGCAAGATGGCGGACAGACCCGGTAGGTTCGACTGAAATATGTGGTTTTGCATTTATGAATTTGACTTCGTGTAGTTTAGCTGTTATTGACGTTCAGGTAGGTGTTATATGCACTAAAAAGGCGTAGAATGGATTCCTCAGGTGCTGTTGCTCGTCGTCTGTTTAAGAGGATTAGTGTTGTTTTGAAAAGGCCTGGAGAGGCACACTGGAGTCAAGTCAAGGACTTTGAGTGTCCTGCTCTTCAGCTTGGACTTCTGTGATAAACAGATGCTATTTTAACCGATATTTATCCTTTTCTTTCGTTGCGTAGTCTGCTTTAGTTCGCGTGTCTTATGTTTTATTATTTTCATGCATCCTTGAAGCAACATTGCCATGACTCCGAGTTAGCCCTTACACTCTTAATGTAACATTAGGAGGGAGGGAGAGAAAGAGTCCTGACACTTTATGTTACGTTTAAAGACTTCTGAAGGTTGGTCCTGTTAAGTTGACTGAAATCTATGAATTGCAAAGTGTACGCAAATGCACTACATGGACAAAAGTGTTGGGACACAGCTCGTAGTTCAGGGTTTGGGCTAGGCCCCTGACTTCCAGTGAAGGGCTTAATCTTAATGCTTCAGCATACCAAGACGTTTTGGACGCCGTTTTTCCAACTTTGTGGGCAGTTTGGGGAAGGCCCTTTTCTATTCCAGCATGCATGTGTCTAGTGCATAGAGCAAGGCTCATAAAGACGTAGTTGGATGAGTTTGGTGTGGAGGAACTTGACAGGCCCGCACAGAGCCCTGACCTCAACCCCATCCAACATCAGTGCCTGACCTCATAAATGTTCTACAGAATGAATGGGCACAAATTCCCATAGAAACTCAAATCATGTGGAAAGCCCTCCAAGAAGAGTGGAAGCTGTTATAGCTGCAAAGGGGGACAGACTCCTTATTAAAGTCTGTTTTTGAATGCATTTAAAAATCCCTGTTGGTGTAATGGTCAATACTTTTGTCCATATAGTGTGTGCAGGTGTGACATTTGATCACAGTAGTCGCCAACTTGTCATTTGCCACTGTGTTTAAGTGGGACCCCATCTGCAGAACATTTGAGTGTGTGACAGTTGACCAGTGAGCTCAGCTGTTTTGAGTCCTTTCTCATTTAACAGTAATTCCTGTTCCTATAAAGCTACATTATTACAAAGTTACCCTGCAGAAAACCAGTCGATGTAAGCTGGCATGTATGAACATGTACCCTGATTGGATTTGGATGAAGCAAATTACAAACTTAATTGAACATGTTTTCTTACTCCAGTGCCTGTGGCTGAGAAGAGACTCATGGATGTCAAGTTGGGTGAGCTGCCAAACTGGCTGGGAAAAAGGGACTTCACCCCGAATGGAATCATTCGCTCATTTCGTGGAGGTAATGCCCTTTTTTCTGCGAACTTCCGTTCTGTTAAATGGACACCATGTCATTTGGTCTCATTGTTGCATTAATCTGTCTTCTGTCAGGCTATGACCGATATTACAACAAGTACATTAACGTGAAGAAAGGGGGTATTGGTGGTGTTGCCATGCTCCTCATAGGCTACGTCGCAGTGAGCTACATTTGGGAATACGATCATATTAGTAAGGCACTACCATTTCCACTTTCTCAAAAGAAACCTTTTCCATTGAAGCTGTATGAAGGTGTTAATGAAGGTCATTTTCCTTTTCTCTTCAATAGAGCATGACCGATGGAGGAGGTACCACTAAAACTTAAGACTCCATGGACCACGGGACTGTCTGCTGCAGTGTGATCAGCACACCTTTAAGTTTTCTGTGATACATGTATAAAGTAACTTGTGACCAAGAAATAAACTAAAATTAAGTGAACATTTGGGTTTTATTTTATAGGTTAAGAATTTGCATGGCTTATTATCTACCTTTTTATTTCTTATCAGATTTGATTGTGAATGGAGCTGTTCTAATATCAGAAAGCTTGATCAAATAATTCATATGAACCTCAACTTGGTACCAAATATTTTACTGTCACAATCAGTTTCTGCATACTTTCACACATCTCAACATACTTTCTTTTTTTTTTTTTAATACTCAAATCCACTTAACCCTTCTTACCCATACCTGTACAAAAATCTAATTTTAGCAGGTTCACAAAGACATTTAAGTAAAAATCTAGAGCTGGTTCTCAAAATTACCACCAAAAGGGCCAGCACCAAGTAGCCATATATCTAATCTTAATTACACATGTCCACTCAACATGTCCTCCTCATAGAGTTTTCTGTCTGTATTTGAAAGAGAATGAAGAGGTTGAAAACACACTCTCCGCAGAAAATCTTGCAAATCAATGAACAGAAACAGCTCAGTCAGGATCATGCACCCTGCAGCCCATATATTAATCTGCAGACATCCAGCCTCAACTGGGTCTCCCCATACAAAAAGTGTGAATGAATGTTTTATTCCTCAGTTCAGACAGCCATCATTAAGAATTAATTCTACCTGTTGAACTGATACTGGCAGAGAACCCTATTTGCCCTCTTAGAGGACTATTCAGGGCAGGTGTGCCTGACAGGATGTGTCAACTTCAAAACCCACTGCAGCCTTTACAATTAAAGGCTCATGTACCAGTCCTCATAATCCTTCGAGAAGAAATTCCAGCACCTGCACATGAAGATTACTGTCCACTTAGGAAGGCCAGGTGTCCTTTTGTGCATTTGTTTGCATAATGCCCTTTCTCCCCACACTGCAAAAAGCAGATTCAGAAAACAGTAAGAACAGATGAAGGTTATAAAAATGTAACAAATTTGTCATCCTAAAACCACCCTGAAGATTTGGGAAGCCCTACCTTGTAACATGTAACTTGGTCCAGTGGACGAGGGCCACGGGGGCCACCCATGTTCTGCATCTGGTTTCCCCCAAACTGATGCAGTGGTTTTTGATTGGCATTGGCATTAGGGTTGGAGTTGGTTAACTGGATCAGTGACAACGAAGATCTGTTCATATTCTGCATGTTTTGCTATTGGTGGTATATAAAACAATCATTAGTGCATTCAGCATTGCGGACAATGCATTTCTGTGACATACTCGGTGGAAAAAAATGTAGAAGTTGGAAGAATCTACCTTCTGCTGAGTCTGAGCTTGCTGAGGTAGTGGTGGCTGTTCAGTTGCACCCATAGGCAGCTCAAAACGTGGGCTAAAGACAAGCAGTTACAAGTTGTCACCATAAAATCAATGTAAATGTTTGTTAATGCTTGAAATGATTAACTGAATGAACGTACTGCATAAATTTGCATGACTTGCCCTCAGGACAAAAGCCTACTAGGTAATTAACACAGATGACCCTTCTTGTGTGTCTGTGTCGGCAATCCGGACCTTATATCAACAACAGAAGGGGACAGCACAAACACACATTATCTTTTTCTTTAAAATGGTCGAAATGACACCTGGAGCATAAAGAATCTTTCTTGTTCTCATTAATAGATCAGATATTTCATTCTTGCAAATCTGTGCAAACTATTTGTTATATATAACTTACAATTAGTGAATTCAGGTACTAACAGTAACTGACAGACGTTCAATTACAAACACGGCTTGTACCATCTCCATAGGAACAACATTTCCAATAAAACTGGACGGCCTAGAGAGGCCAGGGTTGGGTGTAGGACCTTGCAATGCCTTTAGGATGAATTAGAAATGAATGATCCACTGTCAGTACCTGACCTCACTAAACGTCCAGCATCTGGTGTAAAGCCTTCTCAGAAGAGAAGACACTGCAGGGTTCTAGAAACTTTTAAACCTTCAACTTGATGCCTGTTCATTGACTATATTTCCACTACTTCAGTGAAAAGAGACTTACCGTGTTTGCAAAATCCCCGGTCATACCATGGACAGTCTTTGATCTTAGATTCAGGGTCAATGTGCAAGAACGGGCATTCTTTATTGCTACACTCTCCTGCAAGAATACAATCTGTCAGTCTATGCTTATTGTTGATTAAAAAAAAAAAAAAGGTAGGGAACGCACAAGTAAGCATATGTTAAGATACAAACCGAATTTGGAGTAGAAATAGCACTCTGGCATTTTCGTCATGTCATACTCGTGTAAAAACTCGCACTGGTCTCCTTTCTTGCATAAACCACGAAGCCAGTGTTTACACACAACCGTCTTTTCTCCACTAATGTGCCGGAATGGACACATCCCACCTTGGAAGAGGAACATCAGTAATTCAGATTCCCTTCAAAACCGCAGAAATCTGTTCAACATGCTTCGCTTTCCTCTTTCAAAGGACATTTACTCAACCCTAGAATGTTACCTTTCAAACAAGCTGCTCTCATGAAAAACTCGCACACAGCAGCGCCTGACTCTGTAAAGACAAATAAAACATTACTGAATCAGAATCAGAAACCTTTATTGATTCTGTAGGAAACTGCTTATGACTGCAAAGACACACAGAGATGGGAACACTATTAAATATAAATAAATAAAGTTTAAAAAAGTGTCCAATAAAACAATCTGTAGAAATAAAACCCCACATTAAATACACTATAATATATACACAAATGCTGGGTGTAAATACTATAAGTAACTTACAGTTAAGTGAATTACTCATAACACAAATAGTGGTTAGGAGTATGGTACGGCACGCAGTAGAAATTATTAGTCTATAAGTAATATTCACATAAGCAGTGATATTTCACCTGGTAAGACTATTGCACAAAAGATATTGCACACAATTAAGTGATTGGGCACCCATGTAGAAAACTTAATATGATACTGCACATGGTAACATTACTTGGACATTACTGTGTATCACTGCTAAGTGCAGAGACTATATCAGAGCTGCACTAAAACGAATGCAGCTTTAGAGAGGGAGCCAGTAACACAGAGCTTGTAACTCAAACATTAGTTGACAGAATAAACAACAACTCTGACATGCTCAGTTAGCATAACTTACTATCCATCCCAGGAAACGGCAACGGCTGAGCCCCTAACTGCTGTTCAACTGCCATTTCCAGATCAAATTTGATATGATCAACGTTGGCGATTAGTTCCTGCATGTTTGTGAACTTCTAGAGACTTATTTGTTAAGTAAATAAAAAACTTATGTCTCCACTAGCTAGCTAATTTGCTATGCTAGGTTCGTTAGCAGACAAATTTGACCATGTATTAACTAGCTAAGCAATACACTAGCCCAATTTAAGCTAACAAAACAATAATATATTAGAAAAAAATGCAAATGTCCCCTTTAAACAGGCAAGATTAATAAATCCTAAGACCGAGACAGACTATAAAAAACAGCCGCGACTCCTTCCACACTCATAAACCTGCTACTCCGGGAGGCCGTCCAATCTACCACAGCACAATCGAGAGGACGGGTAACGGTTACAAATTTAGGTAGAATAATTGGCATTTGTTTTTGTTTACCTAAAGACACAAGCACAAATGTCTCAGATAATTTCTGTTATACATTAAGCTTAATTTAATAATAAATCTGCCGGTTGTCAGGACAACGGTGATACAGCGCAATCCGAATTTCGACAATTGATTACAAAGATTTCTCTGAAGCGGGATAAGACAAAGACAGACCACGAGTTTTGGTCAAACTGAATTTTGGTGTCCGTCGAACTAATATACAATATGGACAAAATTATTGGGACACACCTGTTTTTCAGGGTTTGGCCTAGGCCCCTTACTTCCAGTGAAGGACAATCTTAATGCGTCAGCATACAAGACATTTCGGACAACACCATGCTTCCAACTTTGTGGACACAGTTTGGGGAAGAACCTTTTCTATTCCAGCATGAGTGTGCCCCAGTGCACAAAGCAAGGTCCATAAAGACATGGATGGATGAACTCAGTGTGGAAGAACTTGACTGGCCCACACAGAGCCCTGACCTCCACCCCATCCCACACCTTTGTGATGAACCGGAGATTGCAAATCAGGCCTTCTTGTCCAACATCAGTGCCTGACCTCAGAAATGCTCTACAGAACGAATGAATGGGCACAAATTCAAATTCAAGTGTTTTATTTGTCACATATAGTCCTACTTAGTACAACATACAGTGAAATGCGTTTCCAGCTATACCCACCGGCTGTGCTGCACACATGTAACAGAATGGAAATATCATTTAAAAAGTAAGAAGATGTTTATAAATTAAAGAAAACGTGTGCAAGAACTACAAGTGTGCAAAAACGTAGGGAGGGAGAATGAAAGGCTCAGTGTGTGTGTGTGTGTGTGTGTGTGTGTGTGTGTGTGTGTGTGTGTGTGTGGTGGTGTCCACAGAAACTCCAAAATCTTGTGGAAAGCCTTCCAAGAAGAGTGGAAGCTGTTATAGCTGCAAATGGGGGACCAAATCCATAATAAAGTCTATGTATTTGAATGCAGTGTCATTAAAGTTTCTATTGGTGTTATGATCATATTTTGCCCATATAGTGTACAAATGTCTTGTGTTCAATACATTTATTGCTTTTGCCCATTTTTAAGAAATGTGTGCATGTACCACTCTGAACAGCCTTTCACTAAATGTATTTCTTAATTTCCTTAAAGTGTTTGTGAAAATGCAGGGGTAAATCTTTCATTACTTTTCCATCCCTGCCTCTCTTAATATATGTCCTGCTCAGTGAAGTAGCTTCACTTTTTTTTCAGATCATTAAAAAAAATCACATTTAAGTAAAAAATTACATTTCTCACAGTGTCCACACAACTTCTGCTCTCTGGGCAGCCAGGGTTGTTTTATACCTGCCTGTTTCTATGGTCAAGCTGTGGTCACAAAGACTACCTTGGTCAGGATGAGTCTCTGCAGTGAATCTCTGATGATCAAGATACTCTGCCATTTCACACCATCTGTTTAGGGCCCGACAGCACTTTAGCGAGGTTTGGGTTTCACTGTCCTAGTGCTCTTAGCAGTGCTGGACTGAGGCTGCTGTGTGTTAGAGGTCAGTCTCAAAACCAGCTGACAAGTGGGGACTGGATTTAGGGTTGAGAAGCTCTTGGGTTTTAAAGGCTTTGTACTGCACTGTGGTTTGGTTACTGAATTTAAGATGCAGCCAAAATTTTAGAACTTTTTTCTGGATGGGTATGATCAATGGAAATTGGCCGAATTATGCCTTACATGCATTTGTTGTTTTTTTAACCTTCATTACATTTCTGCAGAATTCTGCATGCAGGGATGCTATGAGATGCTTAAACCATCGAGTATAGTTGTGTTTACGGAGTGGATCTCATACCTTACTCCTATATAGCACAATAGGCACAATATCAAAAATATTACCCAACTTATATCATCAATGTTTTGGAAAGTTTTCCTGATTGTATAGAACACTCTTGGTGATTTTCCTTCAAGTGCTTTTTCTCCCAGATCCAAGTTTTCTGAGGTACTGATTTTCAGTCTTAGGTAATTGTGGAGTGGTGAATGCTCCTGGGCAGTGTTTCCTGGAGAGGTGTGTTTTAGTTTGTATTGCCTGGATATTGTAAAAATATTTGTTGCTTCAAAAAAAAAGTTTAAAAGATAGCAGTGCATTTCTCTTCACTAAAGCATTTATTTAATTCTGACTCAGGAATATAGAGGTGGAATATGGAAATGTAAAAAAGTAAAAACCTGCCGCTTAAAACACATTTCATGTTAACTCTAGAAAGTAGCTAGGATGCGCCGTGCCAAAAGCTGATCCTCCTTTCCTGGTTCAGAATAGACTGAATTTCTATCAGAGGGCCTTGAATTCCATTAATAACTCAGTTTATTCTTCACTGATATTTTGAGAAAATATGTCTGTAAATATTTCAGCTGTAGTTTACTTGTAGGTCCTGGGCAGCTTGTAATACTATGTATAAAAACATCCAACATTTCAGGTTTTCTTGTAATTGAAGGTATGAGGGTAGAGAATGTGTGTAAAGTGTTAGAAAGAAAATACTACAACAGCATATTTACAGCAGCATATTTATTTTACAAAGAAAGGAACAAAAAGTACATTTTAAAGGCGGCGTGAAGTTTAATAAAAATGAAAATTTCACAAAATACACAAAACATGGCTGTTTCTACATTCAAGTAGATATAAACAACACGGAATGAAATATCCAATGACTTTTTAAAATCAAACAGGTCAAAATGTAATGAGCCCTAACATCCCAGAAATGCCGAATGAAGATCTTGATCATCCAGAACATCCTCTGCAACCACAGTGAGTGCACTCAATGATACGACCCTGTTGGGAATAAAAAGACAAGCCTATTAAACAGTGTCCGTCCACAATAACAAAAATAATCACTGATTACTATAATGACTGTCAACATTTCAAAGAGTATGACTTACCACTTCAAGTTTGCCTTTGGGTACTCTACATATGCAGTTTGTTCCGAAGTTGGTGTCACGTGTCTGAATGCAGCGGAGGCAGCAGAGATTTTCATAGCCTTGCTTCTTCCACTTCGCTATTAAATTCTTGTCTGCATATCCTTCTTTAATGCAATAATCGTAGAGCTCTGGAGACAAAATGCAAATATCACTTTGGCATAATTTTAACAACATTTATTGTATGCAACTTCATGCTAGTAGGTGGTACTGCTGGGCAATATATCAATACAATATTTTTCCAGTTTTAGTGATTTTGATTGATGACTCCTGTTGCCAGGTGATTTATAAGTTTTTAATTCTATTCAACACTGTACTGCCAGCAATTCAGCAGAGTAATAAGGAGTGTAATTTTATGAATGATGCAAAGTATACACTTTGTGGACAAAAGTATTGGGATGCCCTACCATTACACCAACTGATGACAATGCATTCAAATACATAAACTTTAATGTGGAGTTGGAAGGCTTTCCACAAGATTTGAGTGTTTTTGTGGAAATTTGTTGGATGAGGTTGAGGTCAGGGGTCTGTGCGGGCCAGTCAAGTTCTTCCACACAGAACTCATGTCTTTATGGAGCTTGTTTTGTGCACTGGGGCACAGTAACGCTGGAACAGAAATGGGCCCTCCCCAAACTGTCCACAAAGTTGGAAAGCATGGTGTTGCCCAAAATGTCTTGGTATGCTGAAGCATTAAGGTGCCTACCCCAAACCCTGGAAAACAGTGTCCCAGTATAGTGTATATTCGTTTCACCCAGCACTAGTGAGTAGTCAGTGGAATGACAGATTACCTCTGCTGATTGCTTTTCTTTTGTAAAACAGGTCGAAAATGTAGCGGCTCCTCTGATGATGGAGTCTGAAAATCGGCCACAGAGACTCGACTTTGCGTTTCCCCTCGTGAGGCTCGGTCTCAGCTGTAGGGTTTAATCATAAATCACATTTCAGCAACACTGTGGGTGACTGCATGAGTGTCAAAACAGAAAGGCCACCACATAAAGCCTTAAAGAATGTAAATAAAACGAAGACCAGCTTTAACTTGAGGGAAAAAATGAACAAAAACAAGCCTTAACACACCTTCCCTCATCTTCTGATCCAGCTCATCAAGTGTGGGCTCTATCAGCTCCCAACCGTCTGGGGGAGGTTTCCTACTTCGCTTCACTTTGGGCATGATTTTTAGTTAGTATTAAAAGGGAAAAATAAAAGTAATCTTTTGTTGCTCACAAACCAGATCGAACCCTTTTCGTCCCTCTTAGATCACGTCACTGAAGAGGACCTAATGCTTCGGGAGGGGGGGGGTTAGAAAGAATACGTAAACAAGCTGTCCTTTAAAATGCAAATAAACAGCATTACCGTTGTTGTAGCTTACTTTAAAAAATAAATAACACAACCATATACAACAGTATCACAATAATGAATGAGTGTGAACATGGTTTATGATCGTGCAGCGTGTTTCTCTCTGTTCTGGTCTATTGCATCAGGTTAGGTGTCTCTGACAGTGCCTGTCTGAACAGACTCGATAGCATGGCAGCCTGCCTGACTGATTTGTAACCTTATTCTCATTGCTGGCTGGTTTGTTTTTTTTTGTTTTTGTACTTTGAATTGAAGCTTAGAATCGATGTAATTTACTCTGTCGTATAGTTTAATAATCTATCGTCCCTACTCACATTAAGAGAACGTACTTGCTTTTAGCATCGTAGCTAACGAGCCACTGCTCTCTGTCTGGACTTTATTAAAGGACTTCAGTGTAGCAAGGAGAGTGTATTACAATCGATCACTTTTGCTGAAGTTTTTGTGACAGTGAGATCTTCACCATGCCTAAAGGAGGTAAGGCTTTGGTCTACATCCACTGACATTAGATCAGTCGTCACACAGCTGTTAATATTTAATACCAAACTGAAAGTGTTTATCTACAGTATAACAGACAGTACAGACCAGGATGTTTACAATCTTATTCAAATCAATGACTAATATTTAATCAGTCTTGCTTATGATCCTTATCATTTAAAGTATGAAATATCACAGGCTATAGAGACCAGGCTGTGAAGTCACTTGTAATCTTTTTAAAGTCTTATTCACATTAAGGAGTAATATTTAATCAATCTTCATTTGTTTATCTGTAACATCACAGACTATAGAAGCCAGACTGTGGAGCCACGTGTGATCCGTTTACAATGTTATTCAAAATAATGAGTAATATTTAATCAATGTTGATAATGATCCTAATAATTTTAAGTATGCAGTATCACAAGCTACAGAGACCAGTCTTGTCTTGTCAAAATCTTGTTCAAATTAATGAGTAATATTTAATCAATCTTGATTAAGTATACAGTGTAGAAAACTTGTGGTTTTGGTTGTGTCCAAATTTTCTGTTTTCATTGGCTCACAATCACAAAATCCACACATTTTCAGTAGGATTCAAGTCAGGAGACTGACCATGCAAGCCCTTTTATAGAAACCAGTCTTGAGCTATATTTTTGGCTGTATGCTGGGGCCCGTTCATCTTCTCCCCTTACCTTGCTCCAGTCATATTTCCTTCAATTACCTAATGGTTTAAAGTAAAGTGGCCCCTGATAGTGATATTCATTCTCTGTATTTAGTCCATTCACCAAGTGAAGCAGTGAACAGCCTGCGACACAGTGCCTGGGGTGCAGTGTGTGGGGGCCGTATCTTGCTCAAGGGAACCTCAGTGGTGCCACTGGCAGCTCTGGGATTCAAACCCACAGTCTTCTGATCTCAAGGGCAACTCCTTAACCACCAGTACACCAGTGGCCCCAAATGCAATATAGATTAAAAATATACATGTGTGGAATTTTCTGTTTTCAGGAAAGAAAGGTGGACACAAAGGTCGAATGAGAACATACACGAGTCCGGAAGAGATAGATGCTCAAATGAAAGCTGAAAAAGAACGAAAAAAGGTAAGTGAATGAACGCAATGTTATCCAGTAATTTATGCTCTCCATTGAGAGTGTGGATATGATGCCTGCTGATTTGTGGATATGGTATATTTATATATTCAGTTCTGGAACACATGTAAATGTCACTTTATAAATGTAACTTTATAACATAAATGTATATAAATTATTTATATAATTATTATTCTTTTAAATAATAATATTATTAGAAATGTGTCATTTTTTTGTTAACTTTTTAACAGACTGAAGAACAAGGAGCAGCAGTGAATGATGACGAAGAACAGACAGAGGACAAACCTGCAGGATCAGGCTCAGAAGACAGTGATGAGGACGACTCTCGAGTAGGCTTGTGCTCACTTTATTATCTGCCAGCTGTCTCCTTAGTTCATTTATTTAGTCGAAAAGGATATCAGAGCTGTTTTTGTGTTGCATGGTCTCTACTGTAGAAGGCGCCAGAGACTAATATAATTCTTATATGGTTAGAATGATCTATACCCCTTACAATATAAAACCTGTCTTAGAGTAATTTCAGTAACCTCATCATAAGCATCACCAAAGGACATTAAGGTCTGTAGAAGTGTAGTTTTTCTCCATGTTGGTGTAATGGGAGTCTAAGTTCCAGTTATTAACAAAATGTTTTGCTATCATGTGACTGTGTGAAATCACGGGATTCACATTTTAAGTTACAAAGAGACTTATACTGTTTTGCCAAAAGAGTGTGTTCTGTTTGAGATTTCAGCTTCCTAAAGACAATTTTCTGTCCTTTTATCAAGTTCACAATTTGATTGCAGTAAGTGTTGAAGAGGCCTCTCTTATACCCATGCTTGCTTGCGGTAAAGAGAAACAGTGATGTGTTCAGACACTTGTTTTTGTTATTAAATATACTTCCAGTGCATAAATTCAATTCAAATCTACACATAATGTCTTTAGACTTTGTACGTATTAATATGAGCCAAACGAAATCCGGTTCTATAAACTATAAGTGTTAACATCAGTGCTTCACTGTTAAACTGTTTCAAACTCTCTCATAAGTGAAGCCACCCCACTTCATGAAACTTTACTTAAGAAATTCACAGTTTTCAAAGTTGATTTTATTTTTTGCAGCATATAAATCTAGGACTTTAGTGTATTTTTTTTTAAAACCGTGCCTGAATACGGTTCTTTAAATGTTTATGAATCGTTTTTGGTCATATTTACATTACAGACACTGTGTAAAAAGTGGATATATGTCCTGGAAGTATATTTAATAACAAAAAGTGGTCTAAATACTTGTTTTTCCCCATTTTGTCACAGAAAAGAAAAGGAGTGGAGGGTTTGATAGAAATTGAAAACCCCAATCGTGTTGCTCAGAAATCAAAGAAAGTAACAGAAATAGAACTGGAAGGACCCAAGCAGCTCTCTAGAAGAGAGAGGTAAGTGAATATAATTAGTCACTCACAAACATTTGATACTTCATCTTGCATTGTGTTATATCATTCTTGGGAATGCTGCATGTTGTTTGTATGAATCTGCTGTGTGTGTCTTATTGCATGCCCTAATATGCAAATGTCTGCTCAACGTTTTAGAGAGGAGATAGAAAAGCAGAAGGCCAAGGAACGGTACATGAAGATGCATTTAGCAGGGAAAACAGATCAAGCCAAAGCAGACCTTGCCCGGCTTTCCATAATTCGAAAACAGCGTGAGGAGGCATCAAGGAAAAAAGAAGAAGAAAGGAAAGGTACCTGAACTCTTGTACACACTTCTTTGCTCTTTTTTACAATAACATTCTTATTGTAGTGTTATAAACACCGTTTTATTCATGCTTTTGTCCTTTTTCCCCCCTTCTAGCTAAAGAAGCGGCTCAGGCGGCGGCAGCGGCAGAAAAAGGACTTCATACATTGTCTCTCAAATAATACAGAATTCATGGAATTATTAAGTCTGAAAGGTTTTAATGGGGACGGTGCAGTATACAAACACATTGACATTACTATTTTTAAGGACAGGTTTGATTGTGATGTTATGCTTTACAATATTCCATCGAAAAGGAATATATATGCATTCTGGATGCTAACTTTGAAAGTAGGCATTTGATAGTCGATGCTCAAGATTGATGCTCCTGAAGATGGCTTAGGTGTTTTCACCAAAGTGGCTAACTTATGCCTAGATTATTTTACTCTATGATATTAGATATATATATATAAATATATTTATTAACATTGATTCATTTAAAAGTGAATTTTCTAACTGCTCTCAGTTAGAGTGAATTACTGTAAGGAAGAAAATCATGATAATCACTTTTTGTTGCAATGGGTGTACTGGTATTGGAGACATGTCTAGGTCATGTTGTTCTCAAGTAATGTATTAGCAGAGATGTATCTCAGTAAAAATGCCAAGTTTCCTGCTTAATAAGGAATATATGCTCAGTGTTGGATCACTCTGTTACTGCACTCATGTACTTGTCTGTTGCTGAAGCCTCCTGTTTTGACTTGCCATTCAAAAGGATGTCCCAGAGGGCACAGTAGATATAACTGGTACATACAAACACAAATATACAGTTACATTTTGTATGTTAGTGCACAGCCCTCTGTGTGTAGACTAATGGTTGATATACCACCTAGTTGACTAAAGTGGCCAAACGAAATGCTCACCTCAGCCACGGAACCATTTATGGCATCGGCAAACTGAGTAAATCTATAACTTAGAAGACTGTGTGGTGTGTATTGTTTGTAATGTGTAACTGCTGGGCATGCCCCTTCATAAGAGATGAGCTGTAAGGGTAGAACAACTGACCTGAATGTGTCTAAGCGAAATGTTGTGCTGGTGCAGAAAGATTGTAGCGGGGGATAAGGCATGCTGAAAACTGATGCTGTGTAAAGAAAATATCACAAGGTAAAATTTGCATTGACTGATACAACCTCTGCTAAACACGAAGAGTTGAGAAATAAAAAAAATTGTTGGAACATGATGTGTGGGTCATTTTCATTCCTCGAGTGGATTGCATCGGCATATGAGTGATATATTTTTTAATCACCAACATAAAACGCTTTACAAATGATTTCTTTTATTTGCATGATCTAATAAAATTACATTCTTCCATAATTTTACCTCCATAAGTAAAGTGGCCTTAAAGTCACACATGAACACACCACAGCACAGTACACACTGTGAAACTCTTTCTCTACACATTCACTAAGTGAAGCAGGGGGCTGCCACCAATGGCAGGCGCCCAGGGAGCGGTGTGCAGGGATAGTACCTTGCTTAAGGGTACCTCAGTGGTGCCCTAGCAGTCCTGAGAGTCAAAACCACGACCTTCTGATCACAGGGGGAAGTCCCTAACCTCCAGGCCACCAGCTGCTGGGTTAGGATGTATGGTGAGGAATGATTTTTTATTATGTGCGCTGTTATATATGTATATTTAATAATTAAATGAGTAAAGTCAAAAATCCTAAAAATCCTGTTTAATGTTTCGATTACAGGGCTTTAAGGTGCACGGCTAGCTTTTTATGTCTCCTCCGTGCTGTGATTGGCTGCCCACTTTTGATTGACTGATCCTCCTCCGCCGTGCTGTGATTGACTGCCCACTTTTGATTGGCTGATTCGCCTCCTCCGTGCTATGATTGGTTGCCCACTTTTGATTGACTGATCGTCCTCCTCCGTGCTGTGATTGGTCTTTGAGTTTCGCGGACTTTGGGCACAAATAGAACTGTGTGGGAGAAACGTGCTGCTGGGTGCAACTTCAACCTGTCAATTTGTGTCCTTTTTTGCTTCAGTTACAACGGTAAGGTTTAGTTTTAATTCACTAATTAATGAATGTTTGTTCAGAAAATTACATTTTTTCACCGTAGATCGAGTATATAGTGGTGGATATGTAGGCTAGCTGCATTGTACCATATGCAGTTAAATTATTTAGATTGTATAACAGTGATACAACTATCCAATAATAACGTCTGTTACTCTTAATAAACTCGATTAAATGCATGGCAGTGGTGTGATCAAGCTGGTTTTTGAGGACAGCTTAGTTGTTAAGTAGAGCCTGAAGCAGCGCATTAGCGTTTTGGGCTAAAGTTAGGACCGGAAAGTCGGGAATAAAGTTAGGTGTTGTGGTAATTCAGTAGCCCATTTACTTTCCTTTGGCTCTTTTGGTCAACATTCGGTTATTAAAATAAAAATATATTTCATTCGCAAGCTTTTGAACCCTTGCTACTGGACTAATCAGTGTCATGAGGTTGATCTGTGCCAGGCAGCTGCAGTTGCATCATGTTGAACAGAGAATGGAGGCCAAGGCTGATCAAATAGCTCACTCTCGAAGTTACAGACTTACCAGGAACGTCCAGCAAGCCAAAATGTATTTTTTCCCTTTCGGATATTATACATAACTCTTTAATATAGAAAGGTTTACTTTCCTAGTGTCTTACTACTCACAGAACACAAACAAATGTGTTAGTGTTCCTCTAGTTATGAAATATAACTAACTATACACTATATGGAGAAAAGTATTGGAACGCCTGACCATTACACCAACAGGGACATTGCATTCAAATACATAGACTGTAAAGTGGAGTTGGTCCCCCCTTTGCAGCCATTACAGCTTCCATTCCTCTTGGAAAGTTTTCCTCAAGATTTTGGAGTTTTTCTGTGGGGATTTGTGCCCATTCATTCTGTAGAGCATTTATGAGGTCAGATACTGATGTTGTCCAGCCAGTTGTCCAGTCTTTTTGGACCTTGCTTTGTGCACTGGGGACATAGTCATGTTGGAATAGAAATTGTTCTTCCCCAAACAGTGTCCACAAAGTACAATTGAAGCACCTGAATTCACCTAAATGTGTCTCTATACCTTTGTCCATGTAGTGTAAATGAAATGTCTGGTAAGCAAGTTTTCATGGGCATTGCTAAACTGTGAACTCGGGGTCCATCCTCTGAACTTGGTGTAGTCTATCATCTTGTTCATTAAATATTTGAAGAAGTAAACTGAAAGCTTAATGTACATTACTGTCTGTCAATTTAAAAGCGTGAGCATGGCTCAGATCAACGGTTGCATTGACAAGGACACATGGGAGTCCCACAACAATATGATGCAGGAACCTCTCAGCATCAATGACCCAGAGGTGAGTACAGGAAAGAACAGCAGATTTTGTGCTTATTACATGCATCATTATTGACATACCTCCATTAAGACATCAGTCTTTCATTCCTAAAATTTGACTGATCTTGTCAACAGGTGTTTGACATCATTAAGAAAGAGAAGAAGAGGCAAACATATGGTTTAGAGCTCATTGCCTCCGAAAATTTCACCAGTCGAGCTGTTTTGGAGGCTCTTGGCTCATGCATGAACAACAAATATTCAGAGGGATACCCTGGCCAAAGGTGAAACGCCTTATTTATCCATAATTTTTTTTTTCCATGGTGAAAATGATTCATTGTATGTTGTAATTTACAGTTCTAATTATCAGATCTTTGCAAAAACCTCCATTAGATACTATGGTGGCACAGAGCATGTGGATGAATTGGAGCGGCTCTGTCAGCAGAGGGCATTGAAGGGGTATGGCCTTGACCCAGAAAAATGGGGAGTGAATGTGCAGCCATATTCTGGTGAGTCTGGGTCTTGGTGCTTTTGACCTGGTCTGATGTGTTGCAAAGGTTATGTATTACTCAACATGTTGTTCTTCTCAGGGTCGCCTGCCAACTTTGCTGTGTACACAGCCGTAGTAGAGCCTCATGGAAGGATTATGGGTCTTGACTTGCCTGATGGTGGTCACCTGACCCATGGCTTTATGACGGACAAGAAGAAAATCTCTGCCACTTCCATTTTCTTTGAATCTATGCCATACAAGGTATATGAGCATTCACTCCTAAACCTTAAAATAATTCAACCTTTATTGCAGTGGGTACTTCTTTTAGATGATCATCGTCAGTGTGTCGCTGCATTAAACTGTGGCTTTCTTTTCCCTAGGTAAACCCAGAGACTGGCTACATTGATTATGACCGTCTTGAGGAAAATGCTCGTCTCTTCCACCCAAAGCTAATCATTGCAGGTGAATATTATTTATGCATTCCTTTAGATAAAACCGAAAGAAATAGTGTATTCTTTGATAGCCTGACAAATAAAATAAACTTTTTCTCTTGAAGGTGTCAGCTGCTACTCCCGCAACCTGGATTACAGTCGTATGCGAAAGATAGCGGATGAGAATGGGGCTTACCTCCTTGCTGATATGGCGCATATTAGTGGACTTGTTGCAGCTGGAGTGGTTCCATCCCCCTTTGAGTACTGCGATATTGTTTCCACCACTACCCATAAGACCTTAAGGGGCTGCAGAGCAGGGATAATATTTTACAGGAAAGGTCAGTTTTTTGGGTCAAATGAGTTTGCGTTGTGAACGTTAGTCTGCTTCATATTTCATGTGACATGTTAGGTTTGTCTATCAGGTGTGCGCAGTGTGGATGCCAGGACAGGGAAGGAGACTCTTTACAACCTGGAGAGTTTGATCAACCAGGCAGTGTTTCCTGGACTGCAAGGAGGACCTCACAACCATGCAATTGCAGGTAATCATATAGTAGTAGTATAATGTTTATATTGTATTTTAGGCTGAATTTGTGTCTGTTTATCATGGCAAATCATTCTACTTTGTCCTGTTGTGTTTGACACAGACCTTACATTATACATACACATATACATTAGTTTTTAAAGGTGTTAAAGGTTTTGGTTGGGTTTTTTTTAGTTAGAGTATATGGATCAGTAACACATCTCAGAAATGCTTTAGGCAAGTTGTAGAGTAGATTGTGACTTATGTCAAATAACTGTCAATCTTGTGGGAGAGCGGTTAAAATAACGCTATTACTTTGGCACAAGAGTATTTGAATGAATTTCTGCAAATATATAATGTCTAATTTCCTTAATACCTGGCTATCTTGTTAGCTAAGACACATAGCTACTCATTTGTAAAGTTGTAGTTTTTTTCATTGTAAACTGATGTTGATTTCTACAGCCACTAGGTGGCATGAAGTTGCTACATTGACAATATACTGGAAGTTTACAGGCACATTTCGGATATAAATGTAATGTGGTCGTTTGGCAGCCTGTGAGAGATTTTTACAGCATAATATCACCTTGATATTGCACAATACACTTTAAATGCTGTCAATAACAGCTTGAAAGGCAGGGGAGGAGGGAAAAGAAAGATCTGATTGTGGAGATGAGCCCGATCCAATATGATATCGGTATTGGGATCCGATATCGGTCGGACAGCCCCAATCTCTGTATTCCAGTTCGCAGCTTGCGCTGGATCTTAAACTCGACGCTGTAACACGAGATACGTTGGCAGCAGACGCTCGTTGACATTTTCCAGAAACACAACAAATTTACAGCAGACAACCCAAAAGCGAAAGGAATATCAGAGAAGACTCCTAGCTCTCCCTCAAGACCTCTTTGGGGTTCTTTCAGGGGCTATTTTGTGTGTTGTTTTGGCTGTTTTTGCCCTCTCTCTATCTCTCAAAACACGACGAGGCTGAAGTTGGGCATCTCGTAACTCGGCCGGTCCTTAAATACAGAAGTGGTTAGATTACACTCTGTCCATGTCGTGTCTCCGAATTCACGTTATTTAAAATGTATTAGTTTTACACTTTATTTTTTTACACAGTTATTGCTGCTAAAATGGACATAATACTTACGCTATTTAGATGATTCTCTCAAAACACGACAAGGCTAAAGATGGGCATCTCGTAACTCGGCCGGTCCACCTTAAATACAGACGTGTTGAGATTACACTGCCCTGCTGTGTCTCCGAATTCACGCTATTTAAAATGTATTAGTTTTACACTTTTTTTACACAATTGTTGCTGCTAAAATGGACATAATACTTGAACTATTTAAATGATTCAGCCAAGATTGTTGTGTTTTTGATTTTACAGCTGTTGCTGCTACCTTTTTGTGAAATGTAAACAAATTCCTTTGGAACGCCTTTAAATTGAATGTAGTTGTGAATGTAGAGTTTTTTGCTCTTCTAATAAGTGCTTAGTAGTTTATTTATTCTGTGATGTAACTTTACTAACAAACAGCACAATACCAACAAAAATAATGCTAATATTAAAGTAAAAAAGATGTATTGTATCGGAATCGGATCGGAGCTGGAAAAACGTGGATCGGCCCGTCACTATCTGATAGAACTGGGGCAGCTGGATGGCCTAGTGGTTAGGCCCTGCAATCAGAAGGTCGTGGGTTTGAATCTCAACTGCTCGTGTCACCACTTAGGTGCCTCTGAGCAAGGTTCCTTCCCACACACTGGTCCTTGGGCGCCCCTTGTTGGTGGCAGCCCCCCTCCTTCCCTTGGTGAATGGGTTAAATGCAGAGAAAGAATTTCACATTTTTCACACTGTTAGCTATGCTATTGTGTGTTCAAGCGTGACTATAAGGGTTAATAAATTTAATACTCATTTAAAGAGAAACAACAGACACTACTCTTTGCACTTTGACACTTTAGTTGAATGTGCTTTCATTTGTGGAATTTAATGCACAGGAGTGGCTGTAGCATTGAAGCAGGCATTGACTCCAGAGTTCAAGGCCTATCAGTTACAAGTGCTGGCAAACTGCAAGGCTATGGCAGCTGCTCTGATTGAAAAGGGCTACAAGATTGTCACTGGTAAGTTGTTTATTGTTTAGTATATAGCAAATTATTTTGCAGACATATGATGAGCTAATCTATGCATATGTTTTACTCTGGCTTATTTTATAGCAAGTTCACAAAATCTGAGGCTTAAAATGGTTTCCTTTGATAACATGGGACACAGTATAATGTGTGCATTGTAAAACAGGATAGTTTTATTTGCTTCTGCATTCAGGTGGTTCTGATAATCATCTTATCCTGGTTGACTTGCGTCCAAATGGAACTGATGGTGGGAGGGCTGAGAAGGTCTTGGAGGCTTGTGCCATTGCCTGCAACAAAAACACCTGCCCAGGTACTGCAGAGATAATCATGCTGTTTTTATGTGGGTTTTAAAGGAGTACCTCATTCAGAATAACTAAGAATGAGTGAAAGGTACTAACAATCAGTTGGCATTATCTCATTTACATAAATCAGACTAATCCTTGTTTTCTTTATTAACTGTCTTATCATTTCAGTTAGTGTTTCAATGCCCCATTTATTGTGTTAACTATTATGTGCCGTTTTGTAACGCAGGTGATAAAAGTGCCTTGCGGCCTAGTGGTCTCCGCCTTGGCTCTCCAGCACTCACATCGCGAGGGCTTGTGGAGGAAGATTTCCGCAGAGTTGCAGACTTCATTCACAGATGTGAGTTAATTGTATTCTGTATTTATTTATTTAATTATAAAGTCCACACTTGTAACTGTTAGTACAATCAGATTTTTACGTTTGGTTTTAGGTATTCAATTAACTCTGGAGATCCAGACAAGCATAAACCCTAAAGCCACTCTGAAGGAGTTTAAGGAAACCTTGGCCCAGGACGAGAAATATCAGAACAAGCTAAAAGAAATCCGAGATGAAGTTGTGGCTTTTGCTGGAAAGTTCCCCATGCCTGGACTGCCCGAGCTATGAGTCTGCTCATGCTCTGTTCTTGTACCTAAGCTTTACTGACAGTGTAATTATGCCAATTGTTTGGTGAGTTCACAAATTGCCATGTCTACAATGTGACCATTTATGCAGTTACTATTTTGGACACAATTGAATTTTACGATTTTCATGTTTATGCACCAATTAATGGAAATGAAGTTTTCTGTACACCTTGTTAAATCTATTTAATTTTTTTCTGTGAACTCCACACACTGTGCAGTGGGTGTTGATTTGCCATCTAACTCAGACCAAATATAAAAAAAGCACCGACCATCAACATGAATTGTTTCTGTATATATGGCGATCAGTCTGTTACGAGTTGTCTGTTCTTAATAAGGCCTGAAGTGCTACAGCTATCAAGGAACTAGCACAATGCATTGTATATTAAAAAAAAAAAAACATTGGATCAGTGCTACCCTGGAATAACACACTCCAAGCAACTAGATTTCAGTTGGGCAACTGAAGCTAAGTAGATTATTAAAAGAAACTCTTCTCAAACTTATAGGACAGATAGTTTAATGAAACTCCAAAGCAGGAAACATACTGGGACACATCTAAATGCACTTGGATAACCCCCAAATTCACTTATACATCCACAACTCATTTGCAATAAAGATTACATCTCACCACACCCCACACAAAATCACAATACTTTCTATACATGTACTCTAGGTGAGCAACACTCTCCCAAGCTTATGACAAAATAAAGAAAATTTGTTCAAAAACAGCATTTTAGACACAATGTGCACATGATATGGCTTGTTCACATTCGACTGAATGTATATAATATCTGTTTTGAACAACTCTTCACAGGGGCTGTAAACTGAACAAATGAAAGTGTTAGAACCCATCAGTAAACCTGTGTGGGACACCTACTGCCATGCAGCAGTCAGAATTACATTAATGTGAACATACCTATTTTTTTTTTTGGCCGTCATCACCATTACTTGGTAACTCCTCATTTTGATTGTGATTCTTAACCAATATTGTAAAGTGTCACTCCATCCAACAACACATAGTCATGCTGACATATGCACACAACGTTGAGACAACAGATTATATCAGGCAGAATGGTTTCCACATGTGAGATACAAATGGGTGTGGCTAAGAATGCCACCATGTAGTTAAGTCTTTGTATTCTCCACACATGCAGAATGGCATGTAACAGATCTCCACTATGCGACAATTTTCCATGCAGTACATTCTTTCACTTCCAATACATAATAGGGTAAAAACACTCAGACAACAGTTGGTCACGCAGTTCTTGTTCGCTTCCGATCCCAGCAGTCTATTGCAAATTCTTATTCAGATGAGTTGCCTAGTTGTCCTTACAAAGTCTTATAGCTGAGTAGTAAACCTAAAGTTACAGGGAAATCGCTGGTTGTTTTGCATGTTTGTCAGTATTAATTATTCTGCATATTATTATACAGGCTCAGAATGTAAGCATCAGGAAGTCCTTAGGTGATTGCTGGATCTACTAAATTATTTACCGATCTCCACATGTCTTAGCATTTACTAGTAGATGACAAAACAACCGTTATTTTGTACAGATCCTTTATGTTCATGTGGAAAAGGCCAATGACAGCATGTGAACGAGAACATGTAACACAAAATACTGCTGCATACTCCACTCCTGACCGCAGTATAACGTCGTCCAATATTTTTCAAAAACGTTTTTCCTTGTGAAAAGGTAGGATAGCAACACTCACAAATCCACAACCTACTTGCCACTGCTGGTCAGTTAATCTCAAGGGTTTATTCCAGTCACCCCTTGGAAGAGCTGTGGCCAAGTGTCTATTTCCACTACTGTTACTTTATATTTTCCAGTTTGATTGTTTATCTCCACCATCAGTTTTAACATACCCCTCATATTCTCCACTGTATAATTATAGTTATTTCAGTAAATTACCAGAAGTGTTCAACTCTGGAACAACTCTGGTGCTCTGCACAGTTTGTTCGAATACACCCGCTAAACCTGGCATTTAAAAGATGAAGTACATCACCACAACGTGTTTAACAATGGCCCTACAGGACCACAGTTGAACACCTACTGTGGTGCAAATTTGCCATGTAATCAAGAGTGGTAGGCTTTTCAAGGTATCCTCAAACATAACAAGGACTAAATAAGCATTCAGCAATACAGACATTTTACTTTAAACTTTGGCAAAGCTGTAAACTACAAAACAGAGAAATACTGAAAACTATGTTGGTGACACCAGGCTATCTGTCATCTGTTTAATTGAGCATGGGGATAAACACAACGCCCCCCACCCCAAAAAAAAAGAAGTAAAAAAAACAAAAAAAAAGAAGAAGAAAATACATTCAATATATCTTGGTCTCCTGATGTTAGCAGTGGTGAAGGGGACAAAAAGGCAAAATATTAAACCACCAGAAACATCAACAGAAAAGGGCACATTCATATTCAGATTTTGTACAAATAGCTGGTGGTGTAATTGAAACAGAAGAAAGGCTGACTGGCCCCTTTTGAAGGCCCCTGAAGGAAATGCTGCTTGATGAGCTCACCCAGGAATTGAATTATTTTACTCTCCTCCTCAGTGTAGCCAAGCTGCAGCAAGAAGTTAGTCCTGCGCAATGTCACAGAACCTTGGTCGGCTGCAGTGATGGGCAGGTGAACGTGATGGCAGAAAGTGTAAAGGAAAGCCTTAGCTGTAAGATGAGTCAACACGCTCTGCACATGGAGATAGTAAGTGCTGCCCCGTTTGATCTGAGTCCTGTGATCCGCTATATGATTCATTAGTGTTCCTTTGTAGGGTGGACACCGGAGCGTCTTATTGTCGCAGTCCAGGATGCCAATGTATCGGCTGTAGCGGTTTAGGGAATGTAGCACGCTGGAACCTGCCGGTGAAGCCACTCTGGATAACAAGAAAGACAAAAAAGGGATAAATACTACACAATTTGAACACCGCCAGTCACCGCCACATTTTGTTGATTTTCTGAGTTAAAATAAGTTAACATGTTCTACAAGGAGAACACCTAAATATGGCATTTCTCTGCTAATCTTACTATTTGGGTTTTAACACACATTAAACCACATTCCCTGTTTTATTTTTCCCCAGTGTGTTAAATTCAGCAAATAAACAGTAAATGAGCATTACAATGAACAGACGTGTGCTCTCTATAGAGTAACTTTCACTTTGGAAATGAACTAATCTGACTGGGCCACCCAAACTTTTGCACACAACTGTACACATACTCATTACATAAATAACTCCTTTGGTTACTTGTAGACTCAGCAGTGCTTTTCAGTGCTAAGCAGTCATGACCACTGCTGTAAACTGCTACAATCAATTTAGTATTAACAACACTACTCCTGTTTTTATGTTGTCTGAGCTAACCAAAGTAAATGTCTAAAGACCCACGGCATGATATTGCAATAAAGAGCGAGCATCTCCTCTCCTAATGCACTTGCACTTCTTCTTGCATTACTCTTACATAAACATTTTAGCACTTAGGACTCTCCTCTGGTTCTCACATTTTCCTCATATTGTAAGTCGCCTCGGATAGAAGCGTCTGCTAAATGAATGTTATGTAAGTGCTGATCTTGAAACATCACCGTACCTCTGCAGTCCAATAAGCTTCCATCTCTGAAGGTCAGTCAAGTGAAATGATGTGGAAAGCCAGGGCTGGACCATTTCACCATACTTTCCAAGGTTGGGTACAAAAATGGACAAGGCGTTTACCAGTTTCCTCACGGTGCCCTCCTCCGTTCCGAGAACCACGAGTGTTCGCCCGCTCAGAAGACAGAATATGGCTTGCTGCGCAAAGGGGTATTGCCTGATGAACCGAAGAGCACTGTGACCTGCCTTCTTCTTCTGCTTCAGTGTGATCCGGCTGCCGTAGGTAAAAGGTGAGGCTGCTCTGTCTGAGCTGGTGGAGGTGCTCATGTAACTGGTTGTGTCAGAGATGTCTTCAACGTTCATTCTAACCATCTCCTCAGAGAGGGTGCTGGCGTTCAGCTCGGGAAGCATCAAACCCACACTTGCGCCATCTGTCAACACTGACTCACCCAAGACATAGTCCACATGCAGAGCAGGGTCTCCCTGCAGCAGGGACAGGGGCTCCTGCTTGACTACTGTGTCCTCATAACATTCCCGGAGAGGCTCAGGCAAAGGCTCCTCATAGATAAAACCGTCCTGCCTCATGCAACAGGCAGTGTCCATCTGAACTAGATTGCCAGTTTCAAATACAACAGCAGCATTCAGGTCTGCCTCATGGTCTAGTGAAGATAACATCTTGTCAACAGCAGCAGCAGAGGTAACTTCTAGTTCCTCAGCTGGTGTCACAGTGCATACCTCGTTGGTGCTCCTCCTCCCAAAATCATCCAGATTTGCTGGACTAACATTTCCGAGGGCTTCAATGCTCCTGTCGCTGCTGAAACTGCCTTTAGTTTCGGTGTCAACAGCATCTTCTGATGTTTCCTGTGTAATGTCAGACGTACTGGACTCTGGAGGTCCTTCCATAAACTCGATCTCCAGCTTATTGTGACCGATCTCTACACAAGTGGTGTACGACTCCAGACTCATCGGCTCGCCAGATAGGTTGGACAGCGGAGGATTGTGTGGTGTGTGGTTTGAGTCATACAAACTCCTTGAGTTTTCTTCTTCTTCCCAGTCTCTTTCCTCCTCAAAGAGAAAGTTAGTAATTTTCTGTTTACTTAAGAGGGCACGTTCTATCTGGCTGGTGTAAATAAAACAAAGATCTCCTCTGAACATCTTCTCAATGAAGTTCAGTTGGTCCATCGTCTGGTGATGAAAGGCTGAATCACAGAGTTCTTCTAGTGTTTTTAAGCGCTTATCAAAACATTTAGCAGATTTTGCTTTAATAAGTTGGGGGGTGTAGGAGGGCTGCTGACTACCACTATCTGTTTCCATGCTTTTATCCTCATTTCTGGAATGATTAGAAGTGAGCGTATTGTCAACCATAACTGTGTCAACTGGCTTTTCTGGCTCAAAGGGCACCTGATCTGCATCTCGCCTCTTTTTGTTCGGGTATGATGTGATCTGCCTGAGCAGATCTTTATGTTCATAGATGGATTTTTCTACATTCGCCAGTTCGTTGGCCTTCTCAATAACCTGTGTTGAATAACAGCCAGTGTTCATCTTCTGCAGCTCTGTCTCTTTGTGCAGCACAGATCGGGTGTATTCCAGGTCTTTCAGCTTCTTCTCCAACTCGTTCGCAAACGCCTTCCGATTTCCTGACTTTAAGCACTCGGAAGCTTTGGAAAACCCAGACGAGAGCTGCTGAAACTGCTGCATGATCTTCCTCTCGTCTGCTGAGATGTAGGCTATGCAGAAAGGACGTACAAAGCCACGCGCCTCCAGATCATACAGGGTCAGGTGGTGCACATAGGCAAACGCTCCCTCCTTGGAGTCTCCCAAGACGACTTTTGAGTCCTCCACAAAATTAAGCTTGGGGTAGCTACTGCCTGGGGGGTGCCCAACAAAAGAAGCCTGATAGTCCACTGACATGATGCGCAGAGAGAAGTAGTTAAGGTCAAACGTCCCACACACTTTGGGGTCATCTGGAATGGTGAGCAGAGGCTGGGGACCGACCTGCTCGGAAAACTCGGAGATGAGGATGAAATCCTTGGAAAACTTTGCATAGGATGTCTTTGTCCATGGATTGGCATTCGCTGCGTGGGGGAACAAAGGCACAGAAAACTCCTCCGGGAGCACACACGGGTCTGTGTACGAATCTCCAAAGTCACCATCATCTTTGGTGAATGCCACCACATCTGGTGAGCCAATCATGATCTCGTAAGATTAGAAGAGACATTAGAGGGACATGTCCTGCAGCAGCCGCAGACGGAGCTCAGATCTCAGCAGGAACTCAGGAGAAACGCTGGAGCTGCGTCTGTGCTAGAGAAAAGGCCATTGAATGGAGATGATAGGGCTAAATCACGCCATGGCTTATCAGATTTCCAATCAGACAAACGTTAACAGGATAAGAAACGTTAGCTCTTCTCTCCCTCTCGACTTAACTGCAGCGCCGTCAGTGCACGGCATGGATCATTACAGACTGGTATCGAAAGCATTTTCGTTGTACATAATAATATCCGACTGACAACACGACACATCCCACCAAACCTATTTACCGAGCCGGAGCGTTGTTTACTACATCCACAGCAATTCCACCTCCTCTGTCAGCAGCCATGTTTAAAACTTAGACCCGTTTAACGCAGAGTGAGTCCAGCTGCTCCGATCTGCAGACCATCCGTGTGGGAGAATGTGGAAAGAGACGTCTTGTAGATCAGATGTGTGAAAGCTGCCGTGCCTTCGATGTGACGTTTACCGTCTTGCATCACAATCGAGGCTTCGGAAGCAGACTTTAATATTATATTGAAACAACTAATAATCGTTTGTAGAGTTTAATTCATAAAATGTTTCTTCGATCCGAAACGAGTGCACGAAATTTGAAACGGGAGGCTTGATTACGCTTCGGGGAAAAATGTACCTTTGCGGCATTTTTACGACAGGTCGTGTCTGGCGCCTCTTTCTGAACAGTTCAGGACTGTAGTTAAGTCACAGCAGGCAGAATGGGGCTTTGTTTACATCATTGTTTTGCCTTTTTGACGCGGTTTACGATATAATTAGATTTGAATAAGTATATGGCAGCCTGTTCATGTGTGGGAAGCTGCATTACTACGAGTTAATAAGGTAAAAGTCAGGCTGTTTTAGTTAGTTTCTCTAACTGTAGACCATGAGCTCCACAGTGGCGCCACAACTCTCACCTTCAGGAGAGAAATGAACATCATCACCAGGACCCTGAAACAACTCACAACTCCAACTTGGCTTCACCGAACTATATCCATCAGCATGATCAGGAGAACACAGATCAAGAAGGTGCTGTGTGTGGCTGAGAAGAACGATGCCGCCAAAGGGATTGCAGAGATCATGTCAAACGGGAGAGCAAGGAGGGTGAGTGTTTATATAATGTGTATGTGTGTGTGTGTGTGTGTGTGTGTGTGTCTGTACAAGAAACTGCATTTAACAGACAGCAATAGACAAAAACAAATAGTCCAAATTACGAACAACACTGAGTTAAAAAAAAAAAAGATCTGTATTACAT
>JBBIGA010000138.1:10697113-10711084 GCA_037576975.1 Alestes dentex
ATCTCAGCAGTAGACAGTCCAAATTACAAACAACACTGAGTACAACAGCAGAAAGGAACAAATAGAAAGCAGCATAAAGAAGAGGCAGAACACTGAGAGAAAAGTTGTTAAAAAATATATTTTATCTGTATTCCATTTCATTCTTATGCTGCTTAATTTGCACTATAATTCTTCTTCTTCTACTTATTTTATCTGTTATCAGTGATATAATTACTGATATTACTGCTTTCATAGAATTATCATTGATACTACTGACACCTACTTTTAGATCATACCTCTCTTTAAGTCTGCTACTTTATTTTATTATTATTATTATTATTATTATTATTATTATTAGTAGTAGTAGTAGTAGTAGTAGTAGTAGTATTAATAGTAATACTTGTATCTGTATTTGTATTTTGTCTGTTTTACCTTATTTTATTGTTCAATCTTCTATGGTTTCATTTCAGTGCCTTTGCAATACTGTACATGCTTACGGTCATGCCAATAAAGCCCTTTGTATTGAATTGAATTGAGTATGAATTCACTGCCTGTGGTTACTGGTGACGTTTTTCTTATCTTGTCATGACAGAGAGAGGGTTGCTCGGTCTACAACAAAATATACGAGTATGAATATAATCTTTTTGGACAAGTAAGTTTCTTTTGTCATTTGTAACTATCAGCAAATATGGAATGACTTGTTGTGACTAGCCTAATTTTATGTTTTGTGTGGTCTTTTAAACAGAATGTTACTGTCTGCATGACGTCAGTGTCAGGACATCTTTTAGGCCTTGAATTCAAAGCTCCCTTTCAAAAATGGTAAGTGAAGCACTAAATAGTAATATCACAAACTGATGTCATTTAAAGTAATATTAATCTAATTTCATGTTATTTGCATGACAGGCACAGCTGTAATCCGGTTTTGCTGTTTGATGCAGAGGTGGAAAAGTATTGCCCTGAGAACTTTGTGCAAATCAAGGTAGCTTTTTTGTTTGTAAGTCAAAGGACTTTGTTTTTGATGTCACCCCTTTTTTGGAACTGATTGGTAGCTACAATGTGTTGACCCCACAGAGGACCTTGGAGAAAGAAGCCAGGCAGTGTCAAGCTTTGGTGATCTGGACTGATTGTGACCGAGAAGGAGAAAACATAGGCTTTGAGATCATTGATGTTTGCAAAGCTGGTGACTTACCGTTTTTTGTAGTTGTGGATATCTTGCTTGCGGTACTGTTCTTTGCAATGTGTGATGTGCTGACATGAGTCCTGTTTTTTCCTAGTCAAGACAAACATTCAAGTATTCCGTGCCCGGTTCTCTGAGATTACCCCCAACTCCATTAGGAGAGCCTGTGAGTCTCTAACTGAGCCTGACATCAATATCAGTGATGCAGTGGACGTCAGACAGGAGCTTGATCTGCGCATAGGCAAGTGTTTCAACTAGCATATACTATTTAAGTAAGCAAGGTCTGTACGTTAAATCCTTTCTACAGTTAGCTGGTTTCAACTGTTTTGCAGGAGCAGCATTTACAAGGTTCCAGACCTTACGGTTACAAAAGATTTTCCCAGATTCTCTTTCTAATCAGCTCATCAGCTATGGGAGCTGTCAGTTTCCTACCCTTGGTTTTGTTGTAGAGAGATTCAAAGCCATCCAAGCCTTCATTCCTGAGACCTTCTTTAAAATTAAAGGTAATTTTTTCTGGAAGGTTGCCCTACTGTACATGATTTTGGAAAAGGAGCAACATACATTTGTTGTAAATATGAATTCATATTTATTTCTTATTTAAAGAAATAACACATATTGAAATTCATTATGTTGAGTGTACACTGTGAAATGTTTGTCTACTAGTGACTCATGAGCCCAGTGAGGAGGAATTGGTGGAATTCAGCTGGAAAAGGCATCGCCTATTCAATCACACCGCATGCCTTGTGCTCTACCAGATGTGTGTGGAGGTTGGCAACATCCAGTGTCATTTAGCCTTTAATATATTGTTATGGTTATTGATTATATGTTGTTACTGAGATTTCTGGGCAGATCTAGATAAATGCACAGGTTTTTCAGACGAAGGTTCATATATGTATCCATAGTGTTTCTTTATGTTTTCTCAGGATCCAACAGCAACAGTGATTTCTGTAACGAGTAAACCAAAAAGTAAATGGAGGCCTTTACCCCTTGACACTGTGGTAAGTAGTCCAGGCAGTATAATTGTTTTTTAAATGTTTTTATGCCTCAACCACATTTTAGTCAGTTACCCTGAAATATAACAGTGATGCAGTAGGGGCGGGGGGGTTAACCATTTAGAAAGACTAATAGAGAGACTGAATCTATTTTGAATTTTGAATTTCAATATACCTCCAGTTAAGTTTACAGGGAGACTACAGTTTTATGCCTGGTAAAAACATTAGTACTATAATGTAAACAGAACATACTGCTTTCTTACACAGGAACTTGAGAAGCTTGCTTCAAGGAAGTTGAAGATAAGTGCAAAAGAGACCATGAAAATTGCTGAGAAGCTCTACACTCAAGGGTACGCTTCTCACAAAGGCTGTATAATTAAAGGCTGTATAATTATTATAGTCATGTAATAGTTATTGTTACTGCAGAATCTTGGTGCAATGGTAAAAACAATATTTTTTTTCTCAGGTTTATCAGTTATCCTCGTACTGAGACCAACATGTTTCCTACAAATCTGAACTTGATTCCGCTTGTTGAGCAACAGACTCAGGACAATGAATGGGGGCCTTTTGCACAACGTATTTTAGACAGTGGTGGGCCTACACCTCGAAATGGAAACAAATCAGACCAGGCCCATCCTCCCATTCACCCTACCAAATACACTAATAATCTACAGGTAACGTTCTGCTTCCCAAATACCACACAAATGCTAAGACAAAACATTTAAAAACTATGTTCTTTCAACATTGAGTTGAATTCAGTATCTGATTTTTTTTTTTATTATTCATTTCAATCTGTATAGGGAAATGAGAGACGGTTGTACGAGTTCATTGTTCGTCACTTCTTGGCCTGTTGTTCCAAAGATGCAGAAGGTCAGGAGATGACTGTAGACATTGATATCGCTCTGGAGAAGTTCTCTGCAAGTGGACTCACAATTATTGCTCGAAACTATCTTGAGGTTTACCCATACGACAAGTGGTATAATAAGGTGCTCTTGCTAAATTGAACATTAACTCAGGATTAGTTTAACATAAATATATATCTGCAATGGTCTTATTCAAATGTACATGTGCTTTTTGTGTAGGTTATCCCATTATATACACCTAACACAACGTTCCAGCCTACAGCAATTGAGATGTTGGAGGGACAGACTAGCCCACCACAACTTCTGACGGAGGCTGACTTGATTTCTCTGATGGAGAAACATGGCATTGGTATGGTGCTTAGCTTATAAGCCTGGTTCTTGACATCTTGTTTAAAAAGTGAGACTGACTTGCGAATGATTCTGCAGGCACCGATGCAACACACGCTGAGCACATTGAGACCATCAAGAGCCGCATGTATGTCGGCCTGACGGCAGATCAGAGGTTCCTTCCTGGAGAACTTGGAATGGGTCTTGTTGAAGGTGCGAACAGTCTTATGCTAGACAAGGGGTCACTATTGAAACATTGAGTGTGCTTGGATTAATTGCATGGTGATTTAAGTGACTCTGTTTGGGTCAGGGTACAATTCCATGGGTTATGAAATGTCTAAACCGGACTTGAGGGCAGAACTGGAGGCAGACCTGAAGCTTGTGTCAGAGGGCCGGAAGGACAAGGCATCTGTCCTCAGACATCATGTGGCAAAGTACAAGGCTGTTTTTATAGAGTCCGTCAGAAAGGCAAAAAAGTAAGTTCGTAAACTTCACACAATTCTGAAAGCACTATACATGTTACAAAAACTTTAAGCATGCTTTACCAAAACAGCTTGAAATTGCTCCAAATAGCTGATGTTGTGCGACTGGCAAAAGTTTGAACACTCCAATCAAATTACATTTTTTTTGTTCAGTTATGAAGAGAAAATGAGTACAAATTTCCTACAGTAAACAGAAATATATATTTATTTGCTGAGACTGACCACCCAAATTTCTGCAAAGGACTGCTTATAAATGACTAACAAATCTGTTGTTGTCCTCAGATTGGACGAGGCACTGTCCAGTTACTTGGGCCAGGCCCAAGAGTATACAGAACAAGAAGAGCAAGAATTAGAGATGCCTCTACCCGTGCGGAAGTGTCCGCAGTGCAACCGGGACATGGTTTTGAAAAAGAGGAAGGAAAGTACAGGGTAAGCATATTACTTTGTGTTGTCATTTTTTAAAGTTGAAATTATGCTGACTATGTTTTGCTTTTAGTGCTATTTCCTTTGTCATCACACTCTCCCACCCACTTTTTGCAGGAAGTTTCTGTCATGTATGGGCTACCCATCCTGTAAGGCAGCGGTGTGGTTTCCAGATACAGTGCTGGAGGTTAGCAGAGATGACAGCATCTGTCCAACATGTCACCCACATCCTGTCCATATGTAAGAAACAGAACTTGAACACAAGAATCTCTTGTACACTATGAGTCACCAATGTCAAAATAGTTTAAACATCATCTGCGTCTTTTTGTAACTCTTTCCAGGCTAAAATTCAAGTTCAAGAGGGGAAGCTTACCTCCAGGGATGGCTCTTGAGTTTGTCGGGTGCATTGGTGGCTGTGATGAAACTCTGAGAGAGGTTCTGAATTTGAGGTATTTACGGGGAGGAGATTCCGGAGCTCAGGTTAATCACACTTCGGTTTCTCGTCAGTCTAATCTTCCAAGAATCAATCCACCACTTCAGTCCAGGTCTGAGAACAGACCTCCACCTTCTAGAACCAACACAGACAGCAGTAGGCACCCACAGCTCAACCCCACACAACCATGGTCCTTGCAGCCATCGTCCTCAGTCCAGAGCAATGCTGTTGTGTGTAATTGTGGCCAGGATGCACTTCTCCTCACAGTCCGCAAAGAGGGTCCTAACCAAGGTCGTCAGTTCTACAAGTGCAATACGGGGAACTGTAATTTCTTCCTGTGGGCAGATCAGCCGAATGAGGATCACGGACACGCAGGAAGCAGAGGACCAGTTGGCCGTGGCTCTCAACCTCCTAGACCTTCACTTGGCTTCGGAAATACACCTCAACAGAGGCCTGGCAACAGAGGATCAGCGGGAGATGGGGGAGAGACTATGTGCAACTGTAACGAACCTGCCGTCCAAAGGACTGTCATGAAAGACGGACCAAACAAGGGCAGGATGTTCCACACCTGTGGTAAACCACGGGATCAGCAGTGCGGCTTCTTTCAGTGGGTGGATGAAAATGTCGCTCCAGGTAACTGAACAGGTGTTATTCCTATGTACAGCGTATCTCTAATCATAATGGTATAAAGCTAATGGAAAAATGAGGTTCTTCTACAATACTCAGATGTCACCTGAACAATTAAGAGCATGAGATGATAAATCTGGAGTGTGTGTGATTAGCATTTAATTATTGTTTTCCTTATTGTTTTCTCAGTTGTCACTGGGAACTCCGGAGGAGACAAGAAGTGGAATGGTAGTAGGAAACCTGGAGCCTCTTCAGTCAAAGCCCCTGCTACTAAAAGGCAGAGGACTTGTGGAATTTGCCATCAGCCAGGCCACACACGGACCACCTGTCCGCAGGGCCGGTGAGACAGCAGTTGGAGCTGTCTACGGTTGATCATAACATTCTGTCGACTGAGTTGCCTTTTTTTGTAGAAATATTAATACTGCTTTTAACATGGGACACTTTTACAGAATAAAAGTTAATCTAAGTAAGAGTATTTTTGCCTCATCTCACTTAAATATTTTATTACAGTAAATGCTAAGAACAAGGTTAATCTCCATTTTGTTATACCAGATTTAGTAACCTGTACTGAAATGTCAGTACTCCTTGAAATGATCAAATTAGATAAATTCATACATACTTTCACAGATACTAGATACATACAGACATACATTAACATGCATCCTGATGCATGTTTAAAAGATCTGCAATGTATTTTTTTTATTGCCATGGCTTATTTTATTAATTTAAAAACAGGATGAAAGAGCTTTCATTCTAAATGTCAGTCAGTTGCTTCACTGTAATAGTTTTAGCCAGTTAGTTCCAATTCATGACCTAAAAATTCTACTGTCTAAAACTTAAATAATATAAACGATTCAGATAAACTCTGGAAAACCGGGCTTACACTTCCAATAGTAAATCGCTAATGCATGTGCTTTTCATCATGTTTAACATGATTATTACGTCTGAGAGGCTCAGCATCAAGATAGCTAGAAGTGACGTGTCTTTAAACATTTCTGAGTAATCAGTCCTGGTTGTATGTGCTACCTTTACTCTCGTTAACCTGTTTATCAATTGGGTGTTGAATGTTTCAGGCTTACTTCATACTGACAGTGAAAGTTCCTGGGTTTGATGGATTGAGTCTTTATCTTCTGCAGTTCCTGACCTTGCAGAGGTGCTAGACAAGAGATTAATTCAAACCTATACAGTGAACACTATCCATGTTTAAAAAGGGATGAGAATAAGCCTTTGCTTTAGAGGGGAACAGTTGCCTAATGGGCATTCTACACTTCCCACTTCTACCATTAGCCAACAAAATAACATTGACTTCAATATACACTAAATGGAAAAGGTGTTGGTGAGCATTACACCAACAGGGACTTTAATGACATTGCATTCTAATAGATAAACTTTGATATAGAGTTGCGCCCCCCCCACCCTCCCTTTGCAGCAATAATATCTTCCACTCTTCTTGAAATGCTTTCCACAAGATTTTGGAGTTTCTGTGGGAATTTGTGTCCATTTATTATGTAAAGCATTTATGAGGTCAGGCACTGATGTTGGAGGAGAAGGCCTGGCTCACAATCTCTGTTCCAGTTCATCCCGAAGGTGTGGGATGGGGTTGAGGTCAGGGCTCTGTGCTTGCCAGTCAAGTTCTTCTACACTGAACTCATCCAACCATGTCTTTATGGACCTTGCTTTGTGCACTGGGATAGAAAAGGTCCTTCCCCAAACTATGTCCACAAAGTTGGAAGCATTATGTTTTCCATAATGTATTGGTTTGCTGGAACATTAAGCTTCACTGGAAATAAATGGCATAACCCAAGCCCTGAGAAACAGATTTGATACTTTTGTCCATGTAGTGTTTTTCTTTCCCCAGCTGAAGTTTCTGTGACTGATAGGGGCTGTACTGAGCGAGAACTTGTGGAGGGTGGGGCTGTGGACCGGCTGCTGTGGTCTCACTCTCTCAGCCAGAAATAGTCTGACTGCTACATCCTGAATTAGAAATGGCTGCCACCGGAGTTCTCCCCTTTATCAGGGGGGTAGACTTGAGTGGAAACGATTTTAAAGTAAGTATTGAGAAACTTCACGCTTTGTCAGTGAAATATCATGTTTAGGAGAGGACAAATTAGCTGTCAGAAGAGGGAGAGGCGGCTGGCTGTCGCTAACTCATTAGCCGACAGTACACAACAGTCACTGGGCGTTAGCTCGCTAACACCAGCTACTTGAGGTGGATGGACTGTTAAAATGCTGCTACGAGGCTGGGCACAAAGTCTGTCTGCTTTACGCATACTGTTAGAACGTCTTTGTGCTTGTCTAGAGTACATCTGTGTTGTTATTGAAGTTATTTGTCATGACATCACGAAGCTAGCCTGCTAATGTTGTGTAGCTAGGGTTAGGCTAAGCTCACTAGCTAGCTGAGTGAGCTGTTTCATGCCTCACGACTTGGATGCAAGCCACATTTACTACACATTTGTTTTTCGACCTATTTAAATGTAAATCACTCTCAGAACATATTCCTACAGATTACTAACATTCTCTAGTCCATAAGTATTCTGGTTGTCAGCTGTTAAGCAGTTTCCGACAGTAGCTACGCTTCCGTTATCCCAATGATTGTAATGATCATATAGTTTGTTCAGTCACCTACTCAGGAATAATGTTAAGCTGGTAGGCCAGACTGTTGCATCTCGTCTCTCTCTTTGTAATGGCATTTCGCAAAATAAGACTTTCAGAGTAAAAGCCAAATGCACAACAGTAAACTGAGGTTGTAGTTTTAGGGCTCTTGAGCAATATCTCTGTCATGATCCAAAAACTAGATCCATGGAGTGTGTTGTGATTCCTCTCTAGCAGACATTTTGGCTTGATGAGCAATAGCTGAATCTATGATGGCTGTCATCTTATTTTAATAGGGAGGATACTTTCCTGAGCATGTCAAATCCATGTCCAGCCTTAGATGGCTGAAACTCAACAGAACTGGGCTTTGCTATCTTCCAGAAGAATTGTCCTCCCTTCAGAAACTGGTAATGATTTTTTCTCTTTGTACTTTGTGTTTTTGTATACACAGATTAAATAAAAGTTTCTTGTGTGTGCATGTTCATTAATTTTTTTTTAATGTCCAAAATTTGAACTCAGGAACATTTGTCAGTGAGCCACAACAGTCTAACAACGCTACATGGAGAGCTGTCAAGCCTTCCGAACCTAAGGGTAAGTTATATCATGTTAATAAGTAATATACTTTATTTGCCAACTTTTAATGTTATGCTGTGTGCATGGTTGTTTATATATAATATTCAAATTTGTATCAATCCTTTGTTAGGCTGTTGTGGCCAGAGCTAACAGCCTTAAGAACTCAGGAGTTCCAGATGATATCTTTCAGCTCGATGACCTTTCAGTGCTGGTATGTTTATTGCACACTTTGATATCGTGTCGATGAAGAGGGTCTTACAAGTTTCACACTAAATAGCAAATCTCTGTTGCCTCGGTTCCATTGTTACTGTTATAGCGCATCACATTATATTCCATCTTGCAAAGCTGACATGTTCTAGAGTCACGTTTTTTTTTTCCCCAGGATCTGAGCTTCAACCAGTTAACTGAAATTCCAAGGGACTTGGAGAACTCTAAAAATATGTTGGTCCTCAACCTTAGCCATAACAGGTACAGCTTTGTGTAGATGTGGTTGTGGTGGTATTTGGTAACGTGGATTTTAGGTGGCTGGCAACAAAGGCTTATGTGTTCTGAGAATCTCCTTGCTTTGTTTGTTTTGGTCCATGTTTTCTTTTTCAGCATTGATAACATACCAAATCAGCTGTTCATTAACTTAACTGATCTGCTGTACCTGGACCTGAGTGACAATAAGTTGGATAGTCTTCCCCCTCAGATGAGGCGTCTGGTTCATTTGCAGACCCTCATTCTCAACAATAATCCCCTCATGCATGCACAGTTAAGGTGAGTCTGTCTTACAGTCAGTTTAATGATGAGCATTAATCTCCCTTACAAGGGAATGTGTAGCATGCAATTCAATTGATGATCTCATCGTTTTCTTAGTGACTGAAAAGCTCTGGGCAAATGTTATGTAAACTGTATTCTATGTCTGAACAGGCAGTTACCTGCTATGGTAGCCCTTCAAACCCTCCATTTAAGGAACACACAGCGTACTCAAAGCAACATGCCAACAAGTCTTGAAGGACTGGTGCATTTAGCAGGTACTGTAGGGAATAGCAGTGTTACTCAATGTGAAAGAAGCTAAACTTGTTAACATAAAGTTATGTGAACTACAAACTGTATAGAGGATAATTGACATTTTACTTATATAGATGTGGATCTCTCCTGCAATGATCTCACCCGGGTGCCGGAATGCCTGTATTCTTTGGCCAGTTTAAAACGCCTTAATCTGAGTAGTAATCAGATCTCAGAGCTGTCACTGTGCATAGACCAGTGGGTCCAGCTGGAGACTCTGAACCTGTCTAGGAATCAGCTCACATCTTTGCCAGTGAGTACCTTCATGGGGCTGTTATTACTGACCACAAAGATATGATTTTCATTGTCATGGTGCAGCACAGCTGACAACACATCTTCTGTTATGGGTCTGCCAGTGTTTTTGAGTGTCTCCAGAGAGAATTTTTGGACCAAGATCTGCTATCAGTTGACCTTCATTGATTGTCTGATTCACTGTTTGCAGTCTGCAGTTTGCAAGCTGTCCAAACTGAAGAAGCTGTATTTGAACTCGAACAAGTTAGACTTTGATGGAGTGCCATCTGGTGTTGGGAAGCTTTCTAGCCTGGTGGAGTTCATGGCAGCCAACAACAACCTGGAGCTGATTCCTGAAGGGCTTTGCAGGTAGGAATCTTCAATTTTGTGTTTGTAATTTGGTATAGTGTAAAACCAGGTAATAAATATTTTGTTGTATTTTTCAGGTGTGGGAAGTTGAAGAAGCTGGTCTTGAACAAAAATCGACTTGTAACTTTGCCAGAGGCTATTCATTTCCTCACAGATTTACAAGTAAGGTGTTTGAACTTAAAAACTGTTTGCTGTTTAAATGTAGGTGCTGTTAAGAGTGCTCATTTTATTATTGTAATTATAGGTTTTGGATGTCCGAGAGAATCCAAACCTGGTAATGCCCCCGAAGCCTGTTGACAGGGCAGCTGAGTGGTACAACATAGACTTTTCTCTGCAGAACCAACTGCGATTAGCAGGCGCGTCACCGGCCACCGTGGCTGCAGCTGGTGGAGGTGGAGTAAACATAATGACTTATTATTGTTATTTTAATGGAATTTATTTATCTTGTTTCAGATTTTGTTTACATAATACACCCTAATCTGTGGTACTGACACTTGCACATAAACACATAAAATGGCATGATTTCAATACTGCAGTAACCAACTGGAGGACTGCATAAATGTTGTCTTGTGATTAACTGCATAATTTCTCCTCAGGCAATAGTCCTAGAGATCCAATGGCCAGGAAGATGAGACTGAGGCGTCGGAAGGATTCCTCACAGGATGACCAGGCTAAACAGGTGCTGAAAGGCATGTCTGATGTGGCCCAGGAAAAGAATAAGTCCATTGAGGTGAGAGAAAAGATTATTGCAGCCTAAACTGGTTTTGTGTATCATTAAAAAAATACAAGGAAGTCAGAACTGTTGTGTCTTTTTTTCAGGAGAATGGTGATATGAAATACTCCGACCTGAAGTCCAAGCGATGGGACAAGAACCTCGAGAAGCCTCCGCTTGATTATTCCGAGTTTTTTACAGAAGATGTGGGCCATATTCCTGGAGTCTCGGTGTGGCAGATAGAAAACTTTTTGCCAATACAGGTGGATGAGGCTTTCCATGGGAAGTTCTATGAGGCAGACTGTTATATTGTCTTGAAGGTGAGTCCCTTCTGAATATCAGTTTTACCCCATCACTCTGATAATCGCAGGTCTGTTTGACTGTTTGCACTGTGTCTTTGGACTGATGACGTTGCGTGTATTTTAACATGTTCACCCACGTCCTGTATCATGTTCCTGTCCGCAGACTTTTCTAGATGACAACGGAGCCTTAAACTGGCAGATCTTCTATTGGATCGGTCAGGAGGCTACCTTGGATAAGAAAGCAGGGTCTGCTATCCATGCTGTCAATCTTCGCAATTACCTAGGCGCTGAGTGTAGGACTATCAGAGAGGAAATGGGAGATGAAAGTGAAGAATTTAGTGCAGTAAGTAGAACTTGCTTATTTGATAAAATACTGATGAAAAATCATGTGTAATTGCTCAACTGATAAAATGCCATACCTGCTGAAAGCAATGCTTTGATCTGGTGTGTATTTCTGTAGGTGTTTGACAATGAAATCTCCTACATAGAAGGAGGAACTGCCAGTGGATTTTACACTGTAGAGGATACACAGTACCCAACCAGGTGAGGAAATAAAATAAATATTACTGTTAGCCTTTTAGCGACTTCTGAACATCTCTATATGCCTCATGTAATACATTTCTTTTTTTGCACAGACTTTACCGTGTGTATGGAAAGAAAAACATAAAATTGGAATCTGTACCACTGAAGGCAGTTTCTCTTGATCCACGGTTAGTCCAGTCTGATTCTACAGTTGCTAAACCCACAACATCAAATGTAATCTCAATTTCATAGATTATTTCTCTCTCATCAGATTTGTGTTCTTGCTGGATGCCGGTCTTGAAATTTACATTTGGAGAGGAGCTAATGCCACACTAAGCGGTACTACAAAAGCCAGGTATTATGCAAGATTTTAATTTAGTGAAGATTTTAATTTAGTATCATAATCCCCTTCATTTAGTACAGCTAATTGCTTTCATAGGTTATTTGCAGAGAAAATAAACAAGAATGAAAGGAAGGGCAAAGCAGAGATCACTTCATTGATACAGAATCAGGAGCCTCCAGAATTTTGGGAACTTCTTGGGGGGCAGCCTGAGGAAATCAAGAAACACGTTCCAGATGATTTTACTCCGGTGCGACCTAAACTCTACAAGGTATGCATTTAACCTGTTTAAGGTATTTTTGTCTTGTGCCCAAAGCAATTTTTTGAAGTAATGAAACAAAAACAAAAATGTTTTCTTGGTTTCGGTAGGTTGGCCTGGGTTTGGGATATCTTGAACTCCCCCAGATCAACTATAAGCTTTCTGTTGAACACAAGGACAAACTCAAACTTGATGTGCTGCCTGAGCTCAGACTGGTATGTGAAACTATCAAATACTGTTGCAAAGTATTATTCATCTACTGTCAGTTGTTTTAGATTCCACACTTTTGGCTTTTCTAGTCATAAACATGTTCGCTGTCTGCAGCTCCAAAGCCTTCTGGACACTAAAGGTGTTTACATATTGGACTGTTGGTCTGAAGTCTTCATTTGGATTGGACGCAAGTCTCCTCGTCTTGTAAGAGCAGCTGCTCTGAAATTGGGCCAGGAGCTGTGCAGCATGCTCCATCGACCAAAACATGCTGTGGTCATCCGCAACCTCGAAGGCACAGAGTGCCAGGTTTGACCCTAAGATTTCTAAAAAGCATGCACACACTTTTATATGTGATGTCATCACTGCTGGAAGCATCTGTATACATGTTTTGTATCTGCATCTCACTTGTGACCCTAAAATTCTTCTGCATTTAATAATTTTATTGTTCACTTTGTTCTGAAATATCAGATTTTAAATCTGTGAAATTACATTGTTGAATGACTTTTGTCCATCACCCCCAGTGGCTGAAAAGGCCAAAGAAGTGAAACACTAAAATTAACGGCATTCTCTCCCAAGGCTGCAGATTTAAAAAGGTAAAATATTTGTCATACCTCTCTGTTTTTCTCAATAGGTCTTTAAATCCAGGTTCAAGAACTGGGATGATGTTTTGAGAGTGGACTACACCAGGAATGCAGAGAGTGTAAAACAGACTGATGGCCTGTCTGGAAAGGTGAAGAAAGATGCTGAACAAAAGGATCAGATGAAGGCTGACCTGACTGCTCTGTTCCTGCCCAGGCAACCACCCATGCCTCTGTCTGAGGTAGTGTATCTACAGTACACTGCAGTGCCCTGATAATAATCTGGTTCTTAGGGTTTTCTTAATAAAGTTGATTGCTTTTTCAAAGGGCTTCTAAATGTTCATTAATTATTTCAAACATACTTAAGTTTAGCAAGCATTCCAAACCCTTAATGCAGTTGCAGGTTCTAGTGCAGAAAAGTTGATATTGTGGGGTGTGTGTGTATGTGTGTGTTTTGTTTTTTTTTTGGGGTTTTTGGGTTTTTTTTTGTTTGTTTTTTTTTTTTTTACTTTATTTAAAATGAGTGGTATTCTAACTTATTAGCTAAGGTGATGCACAAAAAGGTTTTTTTTTCTGAATGGGGCATGCTTCACGATCTCTACAGGCTGAGCAAACCATGGAGGAGTGGAATGAGGACCTGGATGGCATGGAGGGCTTTGTTTTGGAAGGGAAGAAATTTGCCCGACTACCAGAGGAAGAATTTGGACACTTCCACACACAGGACTGTTATGTCTTCCTCTGCAGGTGAGTGGTACCCCTCATAGGAAGGTCTGTCCACCTGGTTTGGTGTGGTGGAATCCCAATCCATTCCTTCATTCAGTGTGGTGACCTTTCATGCTATTGCTGATGATTTTGTGTGTGTGTATGTGTGTATGTGTGTATGTGTGTATGTGTGTATGTGTGTATGTGTGTATGTGTGTATGTGTGTGT
>JBBIGA010000138.1:10733944-10745021 GCA_037576975.1 Alestes dentex
TCTCCGTTCCAGTTCATCCCAAAGGTGTTGGATGGGGTTGAGGTCAGGGGTCTGTGTGGGCCAGTCAAGTTCTTCCAGACCAAACTCATCCAACCATGCCTTTATGGAGCTCGCTTTGTGCAATGGGACACAGCCACACTGGAATAGAAAAGGACCTTCCCCAAACCGTGTCCACAAAGTTGGAAGTAGCTATGGTGTTGTCCAAAATGCCTTGGTACGATAAAGCATTAAGATTGCCCTTCACTGGAAGTAAGTGGCCTAACACAAACCCTGAAAAAAAAGGTGTGTCACACTTTGGTCCATATAGTGTACTTTAGGCTTATTAGACTTTACAGAACTTTTATAGTACACCACAACTATTTAAGTTGGAACAATAATTCAGTTACAGTTCTAAGGACAATATTGTTGTTAAATTTTAGTAGCATAATAATCAAACACCAAAAATGAGTAAGTTCCCAGAACACAGTCATACGTCCACCCTGTCCGGATCAAGCATATCCACAAGTGCGCAGTGGTCGTGACAGCCAGTGAAGATGGAGGAGCGCACCGAGGAGAAGAGATGGCAAGTGGCAGGTTAGGAGCCCAGCTCACACGAACAGCCTTGCTGGCCTTTAACATCGACATTTTCATCGTTTTGAAACCTCTCCGTGCGGATGAACGGGCCTGTCACGCTGATCAGACGATGGTCAGCTCTTTTAGAAAAGAAATCAGTCAAAACTGATTATTAAGAATCAAAAGAAAACACCGAGGGCTCCAGTATTTGTGCTGTTATTATGGATTATTATAAGAGGCGACGGGAGAAGAATCCCTCCTCCACAGACTGGATCGCATCGCTGCGTGATCATCATCCAGCGTGAAATAACATAAAAAATAAGCATCAAATGTTATGTTCGTAAAAAGAGGCGCCCTATAAACACACATAACCGTACATGACGGCAATGACGACTAAAGAAAAAGCGAAATATGCTGCAATTACAGCTCAGTGGAGGTTTACTCTCATAGCCTGTCTGTGATGGGTACGGTATGAACCAGGACTCACCCATGATAATATCCTCAGAATGGTCTGCGGCTGCTGGATGAAAGAAAGGGGGTCGAACACAGCCCCAGCTCTCCCAGCCCCAAAAGACCCCACTCCGTCCATTTTCCCCTCACACTGTTACTAACGATTAAGGCTGTGGGGTCGATATAGGTACACACATACACACACATTCATATATACATACATACACACCCCACCGCCTGGCAGTGGCCTGCGTACTAACCTAAACACTCTCTTCTGGAACCAGCTCAACAGAGGCATCTAGTGGGGCATCTCATCTCTACAAGCAGCTACAAATTCACTGGAGTGAGGCTTTGTGTTTATTTGTTGAGGTGTTGGAAAACATTTCTGTTATCCTTTGTAATGCATTAGCGTAAACATTCAAAAACATCCAGAAACCCCTTCAAGATTCAGCTACGTTAACATGCACCCATTTCGGCCTCCAAGGATTTAATCAGGCACATGCATACATCTTATGTAATCTCTATGGAAATGCTCTGACAGTGGAATGGGACACTCTGGAACAGCTACACAAGTCAACCCCAACCTTTCCTTCTGAGTTTAATTTCAAGCTATACATTTATTCTTCGCCCCACCCCTTCTGTTTTACTAACATATCTGATCCAGCCAATCAAGGTCTTCTAAAGATGTTAATTAGCTGGAAGAGGTGTAATGTAAATAAGTAAATAAAGTGGCCCTCATAGTCATGAGTGAACACACCGCAGCACAGCACACAGTGTGAACAATGTGATTTTTTTTCTCTGCATTTAACCCATTCACCAAGCGAAGCAGTGGGCACGTTGCATACATTGCTCCACCGGTGCAGTGTGGGGACAGTCCCTTGCTCAAGGGTACCTCAGTGGTGCCACTGGCAGCCCTGGGATTTGAACCCATGACCACCAGGCCACCAGCTGCTCACAAACCTGTGGTTGAAATTCCACAGGAAAATAAATCTCCAGGACCACGCTTAATGACCATTGGTCTAAAATCACCATGCCCAATGCCAGGCTTTGGCTAGAGTGGTATAAAGTGCAAGTGCAGATTGTTGCCTAGAATTACACTGTGGTTAGGCTCATTCCCTTTTGAACCCCTTTTAGAAGAGATAAATGATGCAAATGCAGCCATGCCATCATATGTAATTGATAATCTTTACAGACAAACAGACTCTGAATTACAAATATAAGTACATCATTGAAAATATAAATCATCATTATGCTGAGACAAGGTTGTGGACATTATCCCTCCAGTGTAATACATTTATATTTGAAACATGACAGTCCCTGCCAGCTATAATTTATATGGCCCAAGGCTAAGAGGCCAAATCAGCTCGTAGGGCTGTTTTTATTGGAGGGTAGGCCAACGTCACTGTCAGTCACAAGAGCCATCTTTCCAGCCATCTCTCCACCGCTCATCCACTTTGCTGCAGTCAAACTCTGGCTTGCCTAATCGGATGTTGATGCCATTATGTAGACGGCACAGCCATTGTGAGAAGCTGTGGCGGCTGCTGGTGTCCGGCTGGTTTGTTTTCAATCTGAGAGATATAAGAAATGATGCAGTCAGGAAAAGCAGCAAAACAGATTGCCATTAGCAGAGTCAGAAGAACAAACCTCAAAACTATAAAAAATGAAACTGTTGATGATCCAAATGAAATGGTTACACTTCCGTATACCTCGTTCTTAAGTCTTCAGCACATTCTTCACATGGGAAAAACTTCGAAAACAGGTTGATGAATTGGGTCATCTCCTGTTGCTGTGCTGTGGTGGGTGTATCAGGGTAGTACGCTGCCATTGTGTGGAGAAGAGACCATGAACTCCTTCCCAGTTCCTCTCTGTCCAGGGGGCATTCCACAGGTTTCTCACTCTCTTCAGCAGCCTGGGTCTCATAATCAGAGAGAAGCATAATCTGTAGTCTCATATAAGGATGTTCAGCCCATGTTATACTATAAGGACGTGCTGTGAAATGATCACAATTTGTCTGCAAACTGTTTCCATTTTTTCCTTTCCACGATGTTTCTTTTTTTTTTTTTCAATTGAACTAAATAAAATCCTTACATTCCTTTATGACCTAAATCTTAGCAAATGGTTGCCATGTTGTTGTGTAGAGTCCTTAAAATGCAGTTACACAATCAGGGGGATTTTATTTTATTCAAAATACACCGTACTTTACACATCTTTTCTTTTTACTTCTTTATGTGTGAATGTCTATGATTGTAGATCTATCTATGCGTGTCAGTGGTAGAATTTAGGTGTGGGTGTCTGTATATATTCTGTATGTAACATGTAGCTGTGATACCACCTGTGGGCTTTCGATTTATTTGTATTATAATTATTTGCTATGTATGTTCTGTATTGTCCTTCTTATGTATGCACTAGTTCCAAAAAGACAAACTCCATGTGTACACCCCCAATGCAAATTGCAACAAAGTGATTCTGATGTGCCTCCAGAAGTGAGATTCCTCTGTCTGTTGTCAGTTACTGTGTAATATTAGACAAATCCGAAACATACACTATGGACAAATGTACTGGGACACACCTGTTTTCCAGGGTTTGGGCTAGGCCCCTTACTTCCAGTGAAGAGCAGTCTTAATGCATACCAAGACATTTTGGACAACGCCATGCTTCCAACTTCCAACAGTTTGAGGAAGGCATGACTGTTCCAGCATTACTGTGCCCTAGTGCACAAAGCAAACTCCATAAAGACATGGCTGGATGAGTTTGGTGAGGAAGAACTTGACTGGCCTGCACAGAGCCCTGATCTCAACCCATCCAACACCTTTGAGATGAACTGGAACGGAGACTGTAAGCCAGGCCTTCTCGTCCAACACCAGGGCCTGACCTCATAAACGCTCTACAGAATGAATGGGCCCAAATTCCCACAGAAACACTCCACATTATAGCCACAAAAGGTGACCGACTCCATATTACAGTACATGTCATTGAATGCAGTGTCATTGAAATCACTGTTGGCGTAACGGTCAGGCGTCCCAATACTTTTGTCCATGTGAACTTATTCAGTTAGGCCTGATTCTGACTGAACAGCCTAACACCAGCAGACAGAGAAACGGTCCTCTCACCTGTGCCTGTTTCTTCTGGACTCTCATCCAGGACCTGAAGTCTGAACACGCTCTACACGGCTTCTTCTTCACCCCGGTGGTCTCGTCTTGCTCTTTGCCTGAACTTTCTTCGGACGGCTTGGCAGGTGTGGGGAAAGGGAAGCCCTCCATTTCGGACACTTTACTCTCAGAGTATCGCGACCCTGACTGAGCTGCCATGTCTGTTTTCTAATGGTTAACTAGTTCCAGTGATACGTTATGTATCATGGGTATCCGATTACGGCTCACTTTAGACATGTTAAGGAGGATATAATCATCTCACTTGACTGCGTTTTATTAGAAATGTCACTTAATGACCTATAAAACGATTTGTATTTAGAATTAGAATTAGAATTATAACAGGTATCAGAGAGGAACCACTTGTCCTCAGAGCCGAGTTTCCACCGAGCAGTAGAGCACGGGACGCTGCCCGTTCCTTGGTGATGTCACCAGAGGGGCATGCTGCACACTTGGGTTTGCTCAACTTTCGTGAAACAACAGCTTTTTTACTTTTCTGCGTGAGTGTCAGTGTCTCATATAAGTCACATATAAGTCACAAACAACCTCTGAGGGTCCGTGTGGGTGTTATGGGTGTCATTGTGCAGGCTTTGTGTGAAAGTGGTCGAGAAGTTTGCTAAAAGAGTTACTGTTAGCTTTGTCGGCTAACCTCTTGTCTGATGTGTTTTGTTTCATTCTGCTGTCGCTCATACAGGTTAAAGTTTCGTCTCTCTGAAGACCTCGCTCTCCAGTGGCCATGGGGATTCTGGAGAAGATAGCCGAGATCGAGAGAGAGATCTCTAGAACACAGAAAAACAAAGGTAGCTTTGCTAAATCAGCTATGAGGACCTTGACGTTGCTGCTTCTTCTACTTTCACCTGCTCCCGATTAGGGGTCCCCATAGCAGATCAACCGTCTCCATCTCCTTCTATCCTCTGCATCATCTTCTCTCATACCAACTGCCTGCATGGCCTCCCTCATCACATACATAAACCTACTAGGCCTTCTTCTTTTTCTCTTCCCTGCCAGTTCCATCCTCAGCATCCCTCTCCCAACATGCTCAGAGTCTCTCCTCAGCACATGTCCAAACCAACGCAGTCTCGCTTCTCTAACTTTTCTAACTTTTCTTTCAAAATGTCCAACTCGAGCTGTCCCTCTAATAAACTCATTCTTGAACCTGACGTTGCTGTTATAGCCAATACAGCCAGCTGCTGGTCGACAAGCATGACCTGTTATTAATGAGGTGACATATGGTAGCCAGTTTTACCATGTTTTCTGAGATTGTGATTGAGGTTTATGATCTAATCTGTTTTTATATGTATTTACAGCAACGGAGTACCATCTAGGTCTGCTGAAAGCCAAACTAGCTAAGTATAGAGCCCAGCTTTTGGAGCCTTCAAAATCAGCAGGAGCCAAAGGTGAAGGTTTTGATGTGATGAAATCGGGGGATGCCAGAGTGGCTCTAATTGGATTTCCATCAGTTGGCAAGGTAATGGCAGAATCAGTTAACTCCAGTAAAGATGGTGCAGTTTTTTTACGCAGTACTGTACACTAATTAATCTGTATGGTTTCAGTCTACCTTTCTCAGCCTAATGACATCAACAGAAAGTGAAGCTGCTTCATACGAGTTCACTACTTTGACCTGCATTCCAGGTGTTATTGAGGTAACTTGATTTTAGACAGTTATATTTCTCGTTGTCCATGGCATGAGACAGGATTAGTATATTCATGGTTCTTTGTCTTTTTTTTCCTCCAGTACAAAGGTGCCAACATACAGCTGTTGGATTTGCCTGGAATTATTGAAGGAGCAGCCCAAGGTATATTATTTTTTAGACGTTAGTTTGACCATTGGCAGTTTTAATTGTGCTTGTTTTCCCATTTATAATAAGTTATTGTTGTTGTTATTACAGGAAAGGGTAGGGGTAGACAGGTCATAGCTGTAGCCAGAACTGCAGATGTGGTCATAATGATGTTGGATGCAACCAAAGGAGATGTTCAAAGGTAAGTGCTGTTTCACGTGGTATACAAAAGCTGATTACTTTCAGTGGATTGCAGTATCTGAAGGCATTCCATCCTGTTTCTTTAGGGAACTTCTCGAAAAGGAACTCGAATCTGTTGGGATCAGACTCAACAGGTCAAAACCAAACATTTATTTCAAGGTATGTGTTGGATAAAATAACTTTGCGGGTCATTTTTTTTTTGGTCTAATCTTTGTCTAATCTGACTTGTACATTAGCCACACCTTCTTTTCATTCTAGCCTAAAAAAGGTGGTGGTCTCTCCTTCAATTCAATGGTTCCTCTCACACATTGTTCTGAGAAGCTTGTTCAACTCATTCTACATGAATACAGTATCCTTTATCAACTTTATGTATTTAAAAATGAACAGTTATTTAACCTCTTCTGACATGAATGTGAGAAGTAGGTTACCTTAACATGATTCTTTAGAAATCTTCAATGCCGAGGTTTTATTTAGAGACGACTGCACATCAGACGAATTCATCGACGTCATTGTGGGCAACAGAGTGTACATGCCTTGCTTATATGTGAGTATTAGTCTTGCACTCATGTCTTATATTTGCCTAATTTGTGTATAGCAAATCTCTTGGAGTAGACTGAAAGCTTATTCTTGGAAAAATGTACAGGTGTACAACAAAGTGGACCAGATCTCAATAGAGGAAGTAGACCGTCTAGCCCGTCGACCCAATAGTGTTGTCATCAGCTGTGGCATGAAACTGAATCTAGATTACCTCCTGGAACAGCTGTGGGAATATCTGGCTCTGATTTGTCTGTATACCAAGAAGAGAGGAGGTAATCTTATAACTGATTACATGTTCTGTTTTAATTAAAATTAATTAGTGCATGCACTCTGTAGCAGTTCCCAGACCTGGTCCTGGAGGCCTTTGTGTGTTTTCCCACTCTGTTTACATCTATTCCAGTTATTAAGCTAATTACCAACACTTCCCTGGGTTGGAGTGGGCGTGTTAGAGCATGGAAAACACTAAAACGTGTGGAATACGGGCTGCCAATCATTGGGAACCACTGCTCTATAATATTTAGAACTTGTTTTCTGTAATATTCATAGGGTGATGTAGGCACATCTTATATTCACATGTAAAGTCAGGTTGTTAATGATCAAGGTTTGTGCTCCATATATTCTGAATGTTTAGCTATTAAGCTACGGCTGTGGTTAAGGCTGTGATATCATGCTGCTATAACATGCAAATTAAGACATGGCTGTAATAGAATTTGTCTGACTCTAACCTAACATGGCATTCATTATTTAGTGTTTGTCTTTTTTATAAAATAGAACGACCGGATTTCGGTGATCCAATCATCATGAGAAGAGGTGCATCAGTGGAACATGTGGTATGTTCTGTTATTTCACACAAACTGAGATGCACTTCATAGTTACTGACTGAAGCCCATTTGTTGCCGTACAAGTCTGTCCCACCATTCCTCCTGTTCTGTTAGAAAAGTAGGACTTTATTACATAAGTGATGGACTATTCTCAGCACAGCAGTAACACTGATATAGTAGTGTGTTAATGTGTGTTGCACTGGTGTGAGTGCTTCAGGTACAGAAGCATTTTAAACACCTAAAAGTCACTCCTCTGTCAACCAAGTAAAAATATTCAGCCAACAGTGATCATGTGCTCAGAAACTGAACACTGATGAGCGCCTAGAGCAGGGGTGTTAAACCTGTCCAGAAAGGGCCGCTGTGGCTGCAGGTTTTCGTTCCAACCAAAAAGAAGCAACACCTGAGTAACTGAAAACCAAGACCAACTGATTACAGAGGTGGAATCAGGTGTGCCTCCTGCTTGGTTGGAGTGAAAACCTGCACCCACAGTGGCCCTTTCTGGACAGGTTTGACACCCCTGGCCTAGAGGATGAATAACACTAATTGTTCATGGAAAAGCTGCAGTGTTTAATGGTACATTAAGGTGTGCCAACAAGGTGCTAAAACAGTCATCTCATAACAAAGCCTTATGAACTATATTATTACATACTATATATAAACCAAAAGCTTGCCTGAGCAGGCAAGTGTTTCTTGCCCCAGACAGTCATTAATGTTGAACCCTGAGCAATCATTCTTGTAAAATGTAACAGGTTTAATTTCTTTTCTGCCATCAACAATGTGAAGGTCTAGATGACAAATTTGCTGAGGGAACTATTTTTACTGTATGTTTAAGGATAAACATTGTCATGTTTTTGCAAACTGTACCAACAACCCCTATAATTACACTCTTCAATCCTTTCCAGTGTCACAGAATTCACAGAACACTAGCCAGCCAATTCAAGTATGCACTTGTCTGGGTAAGTTTGTATGTCTTCAGAAGTACAGTGGGTTTTTTTTGGTTTTTTTTGTTTTTTTTTACTGCTATTTCTGTTAATGCTGCACAGTTTTCATAAGGCCTGGTCTTTGCTGCACTCTACAGGGGACAAGCACAAAATACAGCCCTCAGCGAGTAGGACTGACACATGTTATGGAACACGAGGATGTCATTCAGATTGTGAAGAAATAAAACCATGGCTTCAGAAGCAGAAGACATTTTATCCTCTTCAGAACTGCTTTATCTTTTGAAGTACACATTTACTGTATCCAGATGTTGTTAAACAGAAACCTTACCCAAGATTATGCCAAAACAGCAAAGATGGATTTCAGTTATTTTGTGGAAAAGGCTATTGCTTCTTCAACTGAAACTGAATACAGCAAATTGAATTGGCATATATTTACTAACTGGTTGATTTTGACAGTTTATGGATCCTCAGAGACATGTTTAAATTGAATGCAATAAACTCTTTGAGTTCAAAGGTTTAGAAACGGAATGAGATTTTTTGTAAACCCAGTAGTTTTATTGTCTTTGTTTCAAAGAGATCAGAGTTCATCTTTATTGTCCATTGTCTTTGGTAAAATAAAACGACAGCACATTGTGTCTATCTAGACAAGAAGGCTGTGTCTGAGAATTTTGACCGTTTCCATCAAAAACAACGCAAGACTGTCTTCAGGTCTGTTCACTGATTTTTTTTCATCTCTCTGTGTTACTGTTGGGGGCATCAAATTGATATTGAAGATCACATGATTACCTAATAGAATGACAGGAGTTGTTCCCCCTCAAAAAATTCTCTATTATAAAAAGGGCAAGAAATAAAAAAAAAATGCTTTAAATTTGAAAAACTGGTTTCAAGCGGCAGAACTACTTGTCCAAATGGAAACTTTGGGAACAACTTCCCTTCTTTTGTAATTAATTAAAGCAGCGCGTTCCATTCTTAGTACTGGTGACTGCATATTTTTTGCAACTCAACCTTACCTGACTCCAGTATGAGGGAAGTTTATTGTACTGAAAATGGGTCTGCTAGCTGAAGGGAAGCACACAGTGTAAAGGTCTCAAGACTAGGATGTGGATCTCTTTGCTTAAAGAAGTATTCTACCTAAAATCTATGATCTTGTATAAGATTTCATAGTGCTTTTCCCATTTTAGGCAACACTAGAAAACTGCCGTAGCTGGAATTGGTGGTCGTGTGATGGTGGAGCTTAGGAGTTCAAACAATGATGGCATGGGTTAATGTGTGGTATATGCTGTAGGAAAGAAACTGTTTATGTATCACCACAATATGTCCCCACTGGTTTTAACGAATGTGTTATTACATCATATGTGGTGACAGCTACTCATAAGCAACCCCACCCTTCATACACTATGGACAAAAGTATTGGGACACCTGACCATTACACCAACAGAGAATTTAATATGGGCTTGGTCCTCCCTTTGCGGCTATAATAGCGCCTTCTCTTCTTGGAAGGCTTTCCACAAGATTATACAGTGTTTCTGTGGGAATTTGGGCCCATTCATTCTGTAGCGCATTTAAGAGGTCGGGCACTGATGTTGGGCGAGAAGGTCTGGCTCGCAATCTCTGTCCCAGTTCATCGCAAAGGTGCTGGATGAAGTTGAGTTCTTCCACACCGAACTCATCCAAACATGTCTTTATGGACCTTGCTTTGTCCAGATTGCCCTTCACTGGATGTAAGGGGCCTAGCCCAAACCCTGAAGAATAGGTGTGTCCCAATACTATTGTCCATGTAGGGTATATTTGCTGACACCTACTAAACTGGTGCCACCTTTTAAAGATTTCTGCTAATCCTCCATATACATAGCCAATGTTCATTCACTTCATGGCTATTTATTGAGCTTTGATTTCTCACCCATTAGTACTTATCCTGTTCACCCACTAGTTTGTTATCAAAAAGCTTTAGTTGAACTAAACAGAGGCGTGTGGTGCTCTCTCTTCCAGCCTGACAACCTCTGTTCAGACAGTTATCATAGCACTGGCTCATGATGCAGGAGCCGGCCTCAGTGCTCTGATGGCCTCTCCTTTACACTCGCCAAGATGCCAACTGTTACCTTTCCCATTCATCTGAAACCCAGAGCTGCTGCTTCTATTCATGAGCGAAAACTAGTATAATAGACTGCATTAAAAATGCATGCTGAGGCACTCGGGCTGCACTACACAAGCGGACAAGTGTGGCATGGGGAATTATCAAAACTGTACGTCGTCCCACGGTAGGCCTCATGAGTCCCTCTGGACATGAAGGTTAAGGCGAAACAGTCTCTGAATGATGAGCAGAATGGAGAGACTTTGTTTTGGGATTACTTGAGAAGCAACATGTTCCTGCTGTGAGAGAACTTTGTCCGAGATCGTGTTGAAGGTAAGTAACAGCCTCCCGCTGTCTGACATGACACTTGACGCTGGAGCCATATGGCAGAGTGAGTGTGGGTGTGGGAGAGAGGCCTCTGTAGCCATTTCTAATTGCCACAGCGGTCTTAGAGCTGTGAACAATTCTATTTCAGATAAAGAATGGTTTACATTAATTGTAACACAATTTACAATTACTGTTATACAGTAACTAATCAGTAACTATTCACATATATATAAAAACAGATACCACATATATA
>JBBIGA010000138.1:10745912-10757590 GCA_037576975.1 Alestes dentex
ATATATTAAAAAAAGTTATTAATTAGTTATTTTAAAAAAAAGTCTTCATTGAGTTGAAGACTCTCCCGCCTTCCAAAAAGCATACGTTCATTTTCAGGAATTGAACTGCCTTTTTTTTGCAGGAATTTAACGGTGTAAACTGATGTCGGATTCAGCCATAATTTCTACCATTTGAGGTGTTTGAAACTAAACTAAATTAGCTCAAAACGTTCCACCCTGTTGGAATCCACCTAGTTAATTTTATCGTGTAATTAGGTTATAGTATAGCTGGGTTCTTAGTTAGGTTCTTAGAGCTATGAGAAAATTATATTTTATTTTTTATTACATAGAATTAAATTCATATGTTGTCTAGCTTTTTCCACGCCCCACTAATAGTAGAATAAATACAAATTAATGCAGTGCAGATACAGCACAATACAGATTTTTGTGAATGTCAATGTGTTCTAAATGAGTGTCCAGCAAATGAGACAGAACTGTCTGCATGCCTAAAAGGTGCAGGGAAGGTTTGGGCACAAATCACTTTCAAAAATTACTGAAAAGGATGCTGCAAATCTGTGCTGCTGTGATAAAGGCAAAGGGATTATTTTAACTGATACACAAGCTTTTGTATCGATTAAATTGCACTTACAGTGTATATAGTTATGTAAAAAACAAAACAGGCAGTTACATTTGTTTTAAGTATTTCTAATCCAGCATATCATTTATTTATATATATATATATATATATAGAATGCTAAAAACATGACAAACGTAACATCCAAATGTTTGGAAATCATGTCGATGATTCCCATTTTGTAATATGACAAGTACAGCACTCATTGATCTTTCAAGCGTGTAATTGCATCATTTTGAAGAAAAAAAGTTTCCCACATTTTAACTGTAAAAAAAGACTAAAACACCTCACAAAAGATTTAAACCAGGCTTTAAATATGCATTACATAATTTCTCTTGTTTTTTGTATCCCGTTAAACAATGATCCTATACTGTCAAATCTAATAAACTATAGTCACTAGTGTGAACACTGTTGCAGAGAACTTTGCTGCCATCTGCTGCAACACAAATGTTCACCTGGATAACTCCTAAAGGCCTATAGCTTAACAACCTTAATAGTAAAACTTGCTGAAAAAATGTGTAATTGTGTAGAGAAGCCTGATAAACATTCGCTAATTTGTAATTATAACTGAGGACTGACTCCTGTTCTGACCTGTCAAATCACATGTAGTCTGGTCCTCCTTTGAGTGCAACATTCAGACATTTAGAGCTCACAGTATATGGTGATGTTTGGCCTGGCAAATTATGCTCAGTCATAATGATGAAAGGTAATTGATTATACATGTCCTCCAACTATCCATTAACCAACAATAGAACTGATTACTCTAAATATATGCCATAGGTAGATGGACTTAAATGTTCTGAGAGGCCTCAAAAATAAGGGCAGGGATTGTTTGTTTAGCAACCCAATCTGAGCCTAATTGTCACTTAATGGATGTTCACTTTGCCTGCAACTGCTTAGTAGCATGTATTAACACTATAGTTTTTGTAGATGAATTGTCTAAATGAAGAAGCATACATTGTTCCGACCAGGTTTTGTATGAAAGTCAATTTACGTGGGCTGTTGTATACCCATGCACTCTGGGACGATGAATGTATACGGAGGGTTTTCAGGCCCACACAATGAGTCACCTCACTCATTAACAAAGACGAAATAATGGTCTAATATATTTTCCCAGACAATGCGTCGTGGGTGGACAATGGGGGGACCTGCCTTGTGTGAATTTTCCTCCACCTCTTACACAGCTTCATGTAGGCCCAGTTCAGTAGCAGGCGCTGTAGCAGTGCTACGTGGAGTTCTGAGGGAAATTTAACTTTAGATGAAATTACATGTTGTTGATCATCCAAAGGTAAGCCTTCAGTGAAACCTAAACTAATTTCGTAGTTGTGCACCATGATTGACATGTTTTATTCAGAGGAATCGTGTTGTTGTTGTTGTTGTTGTTGTTGAATCCTGAATCCTCTTTAATCCAAAGCGCAGGTGCAGTGATAGTATGTACACATAAAGTCTTTTTAGTAATTACTTTTGCAGCTGAAAACCACTAATGTTTACATCCTCAATGAAAACCCATGTTTGTTTTTGGACCAGACAATGATTTTTCTGTGAATAATATTTGACAATAAGTGGACATATATGAACTTAATATGAATAGAACATTTAAATACAACATCTTACTTAAAATCCTGATGCTGGTTGCTGGTCCAAATTATATTTAAATGATTTTTTCACCAAAAAACGTTTCCCCCATCTCCTATAGTCAACCAGCCAAGACAAAATTGATGTCTGATGTTTGCTTATTTAATTTTGCACTGGTACTACAAAGCTTATTTACCAGATGTCAACAAAGAGTTTGGGTGTTTTAGATGTATATTATGTCTAAGATACATTAGCCTTGTGGCTCTATTGCAGAACTAAAGAACTGAACTCCTGTATCTAATGACTGATACACTGCATTTGCGGAAAGGGGGGAATTGTGTAAATATGATTTTCACTGAACCGTTTCTTTAAGTATGGATAGAGTATAGGATGAATAGAATTATATGAGCAGTTGATTTTATAATATAACATTTTAATAACATATTAAAAATGATTCATATTAGTTTAAAAACATTAGTAAATATTAGTAAAAAGATCATATTTAAACCTGGCCTGGACAAGCTGAAATGTCTACTTTTTTAAGAGCACACTTCGAAACTGTTACGTGGGCACTTTGAAATAGAAGACGGAGCTCCCCTGTGCCACTTGACTGAAACCCTACACAGCAGGTGGCCTGGGTGAACAGCAAGGCCTGGATTTAAGCTAAGTTCATTTAGGGTTTGGGGAGTACAATATTGCCTCAACAGGAGAGTTTCAGGGAATTAAAAATATCAGAATTTAAAAGCATAATGAACAGTCTATATTATGTGTGTTAGTGTTTTAGTTTTAGTTACTGTTAAAATGTTAACTTCCACTCACCTGCAAAATCCTTGGTGTCTAAACAGCTGCACAAAGAAATCCAGATCCTCTCTGTAGATATAAGCATAACTCAGAAGCTTCTCATACCGATGATTTATAAAGTAGTTCATCATATATTTATATATAATCTCCTACATCATAATTATTATACCCAAAATGGTAGTTCATAGTTATAGATCAGCTATAACAACACCTGCCAAATATTGTGCAGGCCCCCCTCGTGCCACCAGTACAGGTCTAACCCATCAAGGCATGGACTCCACAAAACCTCTGAAGGTGTGCTGTGGTCTCTCGCACCGAAACATTAGCAGCAGATCATTTTAGTCCTGTAAATGGAAAGGTGGGGCCAGATGTGATTGTCCAGCTCATCTCACAGAGCCTAGATTGGACTGAGATCTTGGAGATTTAGAGGCCAAGTAAACTCCTTGAGCTCTTTGTCATATTCTTGAAACCCTTCCTGAACAATTTCGTATGTTGGGCAGGGAGTGTTATCCTGCTGCAAGAGGCCATTGCCATTAGAGAACGCTGTTGTCATGAAGGTGTGTACTTGGTCTGCAGCAGTGTTTAGGTAGGTGGTATGTGTCAAAGTAACATCCACATGAATGCCAGGACCCAATGTTTCCCAGCAGAACATTGCCCAGAGCATCACTCTGTCCCCACTGGCTTGCCCCATTCTGGTGCCATCTCCTACCCAGGTAATGCACACCCGGGCGTCCAGCTTAGGGAAAAGAAAACACTATTCATCTGACCAGGCCACTTTTTTCCATTGCTTTGTGGTTCAGTTCTGATTTTCCCCTTTGTGTTGTGGGCTTTGATGGTGGATGGGGTGCAGCATGGGAGCTCTGACTGATCTTTGGCTACAAAGCCCCACGTGCAGCAAGCAGCAATGCATTGTGTGTTCTGACACCTTTCTGTCATAGCAATTAGTAATTTGTGCTATATTAGATTTTTTTGTGAGATTGGACCAGACAGACTAACTTTCTCACGCCCATCAGTGAGCATTGGGCCCCCATGATCCTGTCACTGCTACACCGGTTGTCTGTTCTTGGACCACTTTGAGTAGGTACTAACCTCATTCCTTGAAGACTTGACACGTTGGAGATGATCTGACTGAGCCATTACAGTTTGGCCCTGGTCAAAGTCACTTAGATCTTTAAGCTTCCCCATTTTTCCACCGTCACATCAACTTTAAGAAATAACTGGTCACTGCCTATCTAATTTATTTCACCCCTTGATGGGTGCCGTTGTTTCGAGATAATCAATGTTGTTCACTTTGCTTGTCAATGGTTTTAATATTGTGGCTGTTTAATGTGATGCTTCGTATACTAGAACATTTAAAAAATAAACTAATGGATGTTTCCACAATCATTCCTAGCATTTTTTAAATGAATTACAGGAATCCGCTGTACAGTAGATATTTTTAGAACTCCCAATTAATATTTCATCATTTCTTAGTAAACTGAATACAAACCACGCATTAAGAATTGATAACTGCCAGTGTCGTGAACTCTTGGAATATTAACTAGTCATCAATGAATCAACGTTAATCCCATAACAGAACATGTAAAATAGCAATAAACACTTACATTTGTAAATTAGCCTTTTTGTTAGAATTCCTATGGTTCAACTTAATGAATGAAAATAAACAGTTCAGAAACACCATCTAACAATCCTTCTACAGATCAAAGAGAACAAAACTTCTCATTTTCACAATAACAATAACAAAAACAACAGTAACAATTGTAATAATAATAATTATAATAATCATAATCATTTATTAGTATAACTGTATACTGTAAACCTTCCCTGAATCCAATTATATTGATCAGTTTGATCTAAATTTAGCCAAATGTTCTGCATTACATAGAATGTTTTACATATACCATCCTAAAACTGGTTTACAAAATTAAGCTGCATAATTTAAAATAGCAGACATAAAGGGTTTGTAAAGATTTTGACCTGTGTCTTTTGTAAATGTAAAGCACATAAAGGGAAAAAGATGTGAGAAAGATAACATTGTTTGGCAGGCAAAAACATGCCATATATCTGTACATTTGTAGTCTGTTTTTGACCTTCTTACTGTGCTTAACTTCCTATTCCGCTTCACCTTTTAACAGAGTAATTTTTTTCTGCTCTTTGGAAATGTTTCTCAGACAGTTTAGTAACAGCTCAGCCAACCTGCATAATTTATACAGGAATGAGCCAAAGAGATAATGTTACTCTAAGTCAGTGTAGGTGATACATTTAAGGTGCCCTCTGCAACTATAACAGGGAGTCCTCACATACTTTTAGACACACGCTTCCAGACTTTCGCAAGGACAGTATCTGAGACTCACCGAGACCAAATGCACACTGGAATTTTTTTGCTGAGAAAAAAGGCAAAGGGCTGCGGCACATGACAAAAGGGATGTTGACATTCATGGATACCTGACGTAGATTACAAAGAGTCTCATTTCTGGGGAAAAATTTTTGCCAAAATCAACTCAAGAGCCAAGAGAAATAATCTGTTGGATATTTTCTTACATGGAGAATATTACAATGTAAGGTAGAGTCCTACATAACTATTCCTTGAAAGAAATATTCTTCTGAAATATTCTGGAATTGTAATCCAAATAACTGCACTACTTTGGCACTAATTTCACACTTGTCTTGTGTGAGATGATAGACAAATTATTTTTATTCTTCAGAATAGTTTATTTTTGTTGTGGTGGACTTGTACCCCAAAATTACTTGTTTTGTTAAAAGATGAGTTTACTCTCATGGACCAGTCATTTTTGAACCAGTCATACAGCTTAGCATGACTTTATGAAAGGATAAAATGCCACCAAAAAAAGCAGCAGCTAAGAAAGGTGACAAAGGAAAAGCAGAGGAGCCAAAAGAAGATCCCAAAAATGAGAAGAAAGGGGGAAAGGGAGGCAAAGAGCAGCCTGCAAAAGGCAAAGGGAAGGAGGACCCTAAGAAAGGAAAGGGGAAAGGCAAGCAAGCTGTTGCCAGTGAATCTGAAGAGGGCTCAGATGCAGAGCAATTACAGAGTGAAGTTGACAGTGAGACGGTAGATGAAGAGGAGCTGCCAAGTGAGGAGGAAGGAGGGAAAGGGAAAGGGAAAGGGAAAGGAAAAGCTGCACTTAAAGGAGCTTCTAAGGCTGTGGCAGTGAAGGCTGCAGCTAAGCCAAAACGTGGTCAAGCAGTGGAAGAGACTGGTAAGCGTGCCAACATGAAGGCTGGAGCAAAGCCTGAAATACCACTAGGTAAAATGAAAGACATCAACATTAAAGGGGCTTCTTCTGCCATGATAAGCCTCACAGGTCTGGCTGGAAAGTCTTCACCTCTTTCAATGCCAGCCCCAAAACAACCTAAAAGAGGGCTAAAAAGTACATCCAGACTTTTCATGCGACTATCAAAGAAAAAAAAAGATACACCTAAAGCACTTCAAAGCCCATCTAAATTGTTTGCAGGATTTGGTAAACCTAAAGCTGATGACATAAAGAATACTTCTAAATTTATGTCAGGTCTTCTAGGTGGTGGAAAAAATAAAAATGAGAAGAAAGAACAAGGTGGAAAATCTCTTTTAATGCTCAATCTCGGTGGGAAAACTGCTGCTGCAACCTCTGGATTAGGGGGCAAATTCAAGGGTTTTTTTGGTAAGAAGAATACTGGAGTTGCAAAATTCAAGAATAAAGGATGGGTTCTGGGGAAGATTTCGGGAGCAACTAACTGGCTTACTCGTAAATTTATAACAGCCAAAACATCTCAGGGAAGGTTGGGTCGTTCTGTTCGCTATCGCAGATCAGACACGGAAAGATACAATGGTTATGTAAATGGAGGATATGACTATGATGAAGGAGAGTTTAGCTATGAGGAAGATAACTACGAGCAAAGAAGTTATGGAAGGAATAACCCACGAGGACGATATTTGGGCAGGGATTATGATGGATATGATCATGGACATTTCAGAGGACCACATCAGTATGACCCTTATGAGGAAGAATATTATGAATACCCTGAAGATGAGTATGCCTTCTATGGTGAGGAAAGTAATTACTACGATCCCTTTTATAAAGATGAATATGACTATTATGGTGACGAATACTATGATGAATATGATGAAAGACATCCCTTTGACTATTATGACGATAGAATGGACTACTATGATTACGGGCAGCAAGGAATGGACGAATATGGTTACTTTGAAAATGGCACAGAATATTATGATGATTTTCCAGTTGAAGATGAATACTGGTACTCTGGAAATGAATTGGAATACTACAACTATGGTCTCTACCCGGAGCAGTTTGACTGGTATGGCAATCAGCAGAGTTTTTATGGCCAACTAGAAGGGCCGCCAGATGCCTATATGATGTACTCAGGTTACCCAAATCCATACAGTCAAAATCTATACAGCTACGGTGGAGAAACTACATCAGTTTACCTTGATCCGCTATTGGGTGGCAATCAGCCAAACATGTATGTGATGGAAGACATAATAGAACAAACTGAGCCATCAGAACTTTATGGAAACGAATATGCACATTTACCAATGGAAAGCACTCTAATAGAAGATCCATTCCGTCTCCCTAGACCACAGATCAAATTGTTTGGAAAAGACAAACTTGAAATTGCAAATCCACCATCTCCTCATATTGCCCTCAGTGACTTTGAAATAATGTCAGACATGCAATATGAAAATCAGCCAACATTTCCTCAACCCATGGGATTTACTCAGCAGGCTCTACAGACTGGAATGGTGCAAACACCATTATCTCCTACAGCAACTCCTATGTTTATCCATCAATCATCATCACCAATTCCTGTGGTAGCAGGTGGGGGTCTTGTTTTAGGCCACTCACCTCAGTTACCCTCTTCCCCAATACCTCAAGCAATGTCTCCCTTCCCCCTTAATGTGCCAGTATCGCCCACTCTGAGCAGGCACTCTTTTGGACCACACATGCCCCTCTCAACACCACCATCCCCAGTTCTGTCTGCAAGGAGATTTAGTCCAAACTTTGGTGATCAAATGTCCCTGCATTTAAGCTCACCAGATCCCATGTTTCAGAGACCTGAATTTGTAGTTGATACTATGCAACCCACACCAATGAGACAAAGTCCTCTTCCTTCCCCACAGCTGTCTATTAGACGGGGCATTATGTCACCAGTCCAGACTAGCCCTCTGTCCTACCAAAGGTTTGATATCCAACCAGAGGAAATAGGTCCAGGATTTTCACCAAGGCAAGGAAGAAGAATGTTTGGTCCACCGTCATACAATAACAACGCACAGCGACCACTCTCTCCTCTTCAAAGGAGACAGTTTAGTCCCCCTTCTTCTCCCCTGCCTTCAAGACGAGGGCCATCTCCTTCAGCTACTTTAAAGGGAAAATCCCCCATCCCCCAGAGAAAGCCTTTCTTTTCTAGAGCACAGTCCCCTCATGCTGTGGGAGTAGAAAGTCCTCTAACTTCACCACGTGGCTCAATGAGAAGGAGAAGTCCACCCTCATCTCCAAGATTAAACATGCGGCAAAGTGACCGTTCAGCTCCTCCTCCAAGTTCTTTCAGGCCAATTGGTGGAAGAAATAGAAATGAGTCTTTCATATCAACAAGATCAAGATCGGTAGCTTGTTCACCACAACCTTCTTTAAGGAGAAGTCCTCCATTATCTCCAAGAGTGGGTCAACAAATAGAACGTGAGGGTTCTCCTTTCCCACCACACAGAGTCTCATCTCCCATTCAAAGAATAGGATCTCCAAGACCAATGTCACCTTCTGCCCATAGAGCCAAGCAACCTCTGTCCCCTACACCATCGAGATTATCTGGTAGAATCCAGCATGACTCACAAAATCTACCTACTCGTTCATCTACACGTAGATTTAGGGGATTTGGGCGAAACAAAGTGCCAATGGGTACTGTTAAACCATCCCCTGTCAATCCGGTTTTACGAAGAAGAAGCCGTCATGATGCTCCACTAATGCAGAATGTTGCTCCGTTCAGATCTTCCATTCGTAATGGAACGGTGGGTTCAGGACCTATGAATCAAAGCGCAACCACATCTCCTGTAATGTTAACAAGGCAAGGTTCAAGAGCAGCTGGTTTCCAAAGTTCAAAAAGATTTTTCCCACCAGGAACTCCAAATACCCAGAGAGGTTTTCACAGACCTATTGGGAGAGGTCGTCCTGTTGTAAGAGTACCAATAAATCCTGTTCCACTGAGCCAATCAATAAGGGGGCCAACTCATCCTATTGTAATGAATGGCCAGGCAACTTTTGCTCAGCAAATTCCACTAAAACATGCAGGGCCACCATCACCACAACCTTCCCTGAGGCATATACCAAATCCAGCTCTGTCACCACAGCTATCAACAAGACCAGGTTCACCTCAGGTTTCAATGAGACCTGGGTCCCCTCGGCTTCCAGTAAGACCAGGCACACCTCACCTGCCAATGAGATCAGCATCACCTCACCATTCAGTGACACCTGGCTCACCAATACCCATACATTCTTTATCACCTAGGAATCTGTCATCTCCTATATTAACAAATGCTTTGAATAATCAAGCCATTCGCCGAACCTCCCTCAGATCTCCATTTCCACCTGCCCTTCACCCTCAAGAGGTATCCTCATTTGGCCAGACAGTTGAGCAAGGTGACTCCCTTCTCTTAACAAATGCTTTACAGAATCCAGGTCTCTCCACTGCTTCATATAATTCTCCTCTTCAAAGGTCTCCACTAATGCCACAAATCAATCAGGGTGCAATTCAATCTCCTTCCGCAGCTTTGTCAAGTGCATTGCAAAACCCACAGCTTCGTAATGCTGTGTATAGCTCACCCCTACAGCGACCTCTGTCTCCTCATTCTGTAGTGACACAACCACATACTCAGGGTACTGATATAGGTTCACCAGTGTTGAGTAACGCACTCCAAAATCCTTATCTACGCAATGCTTCATTCAGCTCGCCTTTACAAAGAATTCCATCTCCATATCCAGTGGTCACTCAGCAAGACATCCAGGAAGACATCCAGTCTTCTCCAGTTCTTGCAAGGGCATTACAAAATCCTTATCTACGGAACGCTTCTTATGCAACACCACTTCAAACACCACTTCACTTTGCTCCAGTGGCAACACAGCCTATTCAACAAACAGTACAAGTTTCACCATCCTTGCTGTCCAGTGCACTACAGAACCCTCATTTACGTAAAGCCTCATACACTTCTCCTTTGCAGAGAAGCCCTACACCTTTTCATCAGGCACAAAGCCATTCTTCTATTTTATCTGGTGCATTAAAGAATCCAAACCTCCAGGGTGCTTCTTTTCGATTACCTGATGGATCAGTATTATCTAGAAACTCAGGAAGGCAAAAAGAGGACACCACTCCATCTCTTCTCTCAAATGCATTAAAAAACCCAGGTCTCCGAAAAGCATCTTACAGGTTGCCAGATGGTACAGTCAAACCAAGACAGGAAGTAGAGCAAGTAGGTTCACCTCCCTCCCTGTTATCCAATGCCCTACAGAATGCCAGTGTTCGAAAAGCATCTTACAGACTGCCTGATGGGTCTATTTTGTCTAGGAGCTCTGATCAAGTAAATGAAACAAAACAATTCTCACCATTCTTAGGAAATGCTCTACAGAATCCTAACCTTCGTAAAGCTTCTTACAGACTACCGGATGGAGCTCTTCTATCTAGAGGTCAAAAGACAGAACAGTCATCCCCTCTTTCAAAGGCCCTTCAGAACACAGGCCTCCGCAAGGCCTCCTACAGGCTTCCTGATGGAACTCTTTTAACAAAGAACTCTGAGCAGGAAGCAGAACCAAGTATTTCATCCCATTTGTCAAGTGCTTTGCAAAATGCAAATCTTCGCAGTGCCTCTTATCGACTACCTAATACCTCAGGCCTGTTCAGAAACCCCAACAAAAAAGAACAAACCTCAGTGCTGTCGAGTGCACTTCAGAACCAAAATCTTCGTAAAGCCTCCTACAGACTGCCTGATGGATCGATCATGGCCAGGGGTAAAACAGCTCAAAGTGATCAACCCTCTTCACCTTTTCTGGGAAATGCACTGAAGAATGCTAATTTACACAAAGCCTCCTTTAAGTTGTCCACATCTTTTGGGAGTTCTCCAGAAGACCCAAGGTACGCAGTGGTGACACCTCAGGTCCAGGGTCAACCTGGTGAACACTGGGCTCAAATCCACACAATAGATCCTCATGAGACAGACGATGTCTGGTCTTCTGAAAGAGTCCTTCCACATCATACTGTGCAGAACCTCACAAAATGGTCCATGTACAGGGATGAAGAATTGGTGGATTTTGTCATTCCTGTGTTTCCTGGGCAAGAGGTTGACGGTACTGAGCCTGGGTGGTCACCAGACAGAGAGGGTGAACCTCAAGGGCACTGGTATGATAAGGTACAGAGCTAATAACATGGACATGTATCATTATTACTTATCATATTATTACCTACTTGTTCAAAATGATATTGTTTAGGGGTTTTCTCACTACTGGGGTTTGTTTAATTGCAGTAGAAACACAAAACATGTTGTAGAGGTAAGAACACCAATAGTAACATTGTTCTGTACTATAATAGATGGTTTGAATAATACATTATTTGACCAAATTTAAGGCACACAATGACAGTGTTCATGCACAAGAATGTGGGAGATTGATTTATAAAGAAATAGATATGT
>JBBIGA010000138.1:10780528-10791105 GCA_037576975.1 Alestes dentex
CTAATGTGGCCAAGTGGGCCTTGGCAACATGCTGTGATAGATAGGTGGGCCTTAATGTTGAAAAGGTTGAGAACCACCTTTAAATGACCACCTTTAAATGAAGAGATTTACATTTTGTGCATTAAACAGTTCAAACTGTCCAAGCAAATTCAGCTCTTCACAGCATGAAAGAAGTTTCGATGAACATGAATATGTGTTGCAACCTAATTCTCTCTAGAGGTGTTTATGTTGGCAAAGCATGTATATTTTCTCAGATTGTGGAAAAAGTAACAGTGAGAAAATGTAAAGGGTGCCCAGGCTTTTAGTTCCGAGAAGTGTTCTCTTACCATCCTACTGTGCAAATGTTTCAGTTGTACAGAAACTGATGTTTTCTTTTTTTATGTCAAAGGGCTCTATTTGGAAGTGGCTTTGATTCAGATGATGATAGCCCACTCCTGATCCCTCCAGCATTTGCCAGCACCAGTCTCCCAGATTCAGATGGATACTACAGCCATGGTCTGAAGTTTCACTGCTCTTTGTTTGTTTGTTTTTTTGCATGTTGCTTTCTCTATTTATTTGGACTGCCACCTTCTACAGATTGTGCTTTTAATTATTGTCTATAGCTAATCTACAGCTTGTTAAAAAATAGTGATTAAAGTCTAGACTTTGAACTGTTGTTTGTATTCAGGTTATAATGTGGGGATGGTAAGCCACCAAGTGTGAAGTCTTTTCTCACTATTCACAAGGAACAATGTAATGCACGTTCTTGTCTACTGATGTAGACGCATGACCTACGTTTTCTCTCTTGATTTTGAACTGCTCTGCTAGAATCGGATTTCAGTGAGGCACCAACTCAGAAAGGCATGGACCGATATTTGGACAGCCTGTTTGACCCGGTCTTGTCTGATGGCAGTGGCGTAAGTCCCTCTAGCTCCTTTTCTGTGGCCTGATTGTTTAGCTTGAAACTGCTTCTGTATATTCAGTCAAAGGCTACATTTTGTTGTGAATTGAGTTGTCTTTATCAAGCATACTACCTACTGAAATAGTACATATAGTGTGAATTATAAGATGAATGGTTAGATCTGGTGGTTTATGCGGATCATTTATACCTTGGAGCATAAGTGTCAATTGTTCTCTCAGCACCAGGTCTCCAGATCTGAGGGCGATTAAGTTACTGGATTACCGTATTTCTCGCAGCATTGAGCTCCACTTGATCTCCCAGGCCATTACCATAAACCCCTATCCGCTTTAAATCTGTTTTAAGACACCTGTAGAGCTAAGGCTCTTGTCCAGCAAACAGCTTGTTTTGAAGTTGAGCATGCATGAGTGGGCCATTCTCATTTGCTGGCAAAAAGAAACTTATAAGCCAGCAGGCTCATTTAAAACATCATCCACATTTTCTGTATCATTTTAAAATATACGCACACAGCTATTTGCAGTTGAAATGGTTTGATGTGGTAAGTGAAAGCTAGATGTTTGTGGTCATAGTTAACAGGCTAAGCTCCTCTTAGAGAGTATAAGGTACTCCCAGGGGGATATTGATTTCTCCCGGGGCTGAACATGCAAGGGTGTGTGAAAGCTGTTCCTCTCTGCCTTATCTCTGGAGCAGGATCTGGAGAAGTCAGCCAGCATGTCCAGCCGCATGAAGGGAGCTGGAGGCGTTGGTGGTGGGGATGGTGAGGAGGAGAAGGCACGGCCTTATAGGACCTATCCCCCAGGATTGCAGCCCGGCGGTGAGTTAGACTTTTGCTCCCCTCCCTGTTCTCCCTTTACTGCCCATGAATTATGCATGGAAGCCCCAGTGTCAATTGGTTCCTAAATACAATCATTTCCGCTGCGGAACTTGTTTGGAATCGGGCTTTTCATTTCGATGGATTTTGCGTGCGAAATGAAGTTGAATGTTGTACTGCTGTGATTGCACTGGATGTGGTTGTGGCTGTGGATCAATGTGTTTGTTCCTTACTTGCTGGCCTGTATACTTACTTGCATGCTTTGGAGGTCCGACTGTACATAGTTCGGTATTTAGAAAAAATATCAGTGTTTACTTGGTTGCGCCTTATCCTAAAGACAAAGTTTGCAACTTCATTATAATTACTTATATTAAAGCTTATGTAATGAGCTTAACTTTGGTGCTATATAAAAAATCATCAGTCTTATGCTATTCAGATGTAGTAATGTAGTAAAGATGTAGGTTTTGGGCTGCATTGTTGCATTGATCTTAAGCTTCACTTCTTCCACTCAGCCGTACCAGTCCTACCAGTTATGGGAGGAACTATGATGCCACCTATACCTATGCCAGCTATGCACTCTGTGCCCAGTATGCCTGCCCCTACGTCCATAACCTCAGAAACTCCAGTTTCCCCCAAACCTTCAATGCTGCCAATGCCAGCTATGCCAACTATGCCTTCTATGCCAGCTTTGCCTGCTATGCCGCCCATTCCAGCTTTGCCTAATATGCCACCAATGACTGATGTGCCAGGTATGGATGCATGAGATCACTGTCCATATTGGCTGTTGGCACAACTAGATTCAGTGGGAATGATTTTAGAGCATGGAAAATGCACATTGTCTTCACTTTTCATTTATATGATCACAACAGGAGCAGATCACAACATCATAGCACAACAGCAACAAGCTATCATCAATCAACAAGCTATCATATTGGTGAGTATAGTGGAGGAGCACCAGTGTAAATGTTCTGTTCAAAATGCAACTTCCAGATCTAATTGCTGGTTGTGCTGCATTATAGGCTCAGCAAATGACAATGCAAGCAATGGCCCTTCAACAGCAGATGTATAATTCAGCGGGCGGGCCATACTCTAGTCCTCCACACCACAGTGAGCATATACCAGTACCCCGCTCTGGCCAGTCAAGCCCAGTGAGTATCACACTTGACTTAAACATGAAACCTTTTTTCATTTGAATACATAAAACATTTATGTATTATTAATGTTATTTCATATTGACGGTTTGTTTTGTTTCTTCATACACTTCTTCAGACTCTTTTTCTTCATGAACAATACACACATACACACACACACACACACACACACACACACACACACACAATATCAGCCACAACTTTAAAACCACTAACAGGTGGAGTGAACAGCACTGAAGTGTAAGAATTTGAGCAACTTTGATAAGGCACACATTTTTATGACTAGATGGCTGGATCAGAGCATCTCCAAAATGTTGTAAGAGGATTTACTGTATGGAGTGTTTAGTATCCTCCAAAAGTGGCCCAATGAAGGACGACTGGTAAACCTGGGGAAGAGAGGATGCACTATGGGATGAAGGCAAGACAGCCAACGTAGTGTGATGTTCTGCCCTCGTATCTTGGGTCCTGGCATTCATATAAATGTTTTTTCGAAATGTACCACCTGCCTAAATATTGTTCATGATAACGGCATTCCCTAATGGCAGTGGCCTCTTTCAGCAGTGTTTTCCCTGCAACACTGCAAAAATCATTCAGGAAGCGTTTGAGGAACATGACAAAGTTGTTGACTTGGCCTCCAAATTCCCCCAAATTCCCCAAATTCAATTGGATCGCCTATGGGATTTGCTGGACAAACTATGTTGATCCATTGAGGCCCCACCCCACAATTTACAGGACATAAAAGATCTGCTGCTAATGTCTTGGTGCCAGATACCACAGCACACCTTCAAAGGTCTAGTGGAGTCGATTCTACAATGGATCAGATCTGTTTTGGGGGACCTACGTAATATTAAGCAGGTTTTAATCTGATGGCTGATTAATGTATATGTATAAAAGCTCTGATGACCAAATTGTTCAATTTTCTCATAGACCAAATTTGACAGTGGAGCCATTCTTTACAATCAAGCTCCTGTTGCGCCTGTGCAGAGGACCACCCGGCATCACCATAGTAAGAAATGTTGCCAAATGCACTTTTGTTTACATTTTACAGTTAGGTAGGTTGTATAAATGATGCTTCTTAGACTCTTTAATGTAGATTTTGGGGTGTGTTTTCTAAGGCCCAACTAGGGCAGTACCTCGAGATGATGTAGTCAAGCCCTCAATCTCAAACTCGGAGCGTCTAGAACCAAGTCACAACATCAAAGACATAATCAAACAGTACCAGCCTGGCCCCGTCAAACCAGTAGAGGTCCCAAGGTTGGTAGATTCTTTTTAAGCAATGTGATCATAATTGTCAATTTGTCTGATAAAACAAAAGGATCATTTCATTTATTTAAATATTTATTTAATACTATCTAATGTCATATTTTCATATTATGAATAATTTCATATTATTAAACCTTTATATAATACTATCTAACTAGACCATTTCAGAGTACTCTAAAGCTTGTTGAAAGCTTCATATCTTGCTTGTGTAAATGGTTTTAATTTTATTTTCCTCATCACAGGAAAGAGGCTAAAGTGTTTATAAGGAAGCCAGACCCACATGATGAAGCTATGATGATCCTTAAAGACCAAATGAATTCACCACCTCTGCCGGTAGATCAGTTAATGCCAACTTAATTACTCACTTTTACTGAATACCTTCTGTGAATTAATCACATGTCTTCAATGTCACCAACATTCAGCAAAGGAAGACTTATGGTGCAGCCTCTCCTGCTTCAGGTGTGAGGGATGAAGGACTACAGCCAGTAAAGAGCATGAAGGCAAAAAGATCACCTCCAGTGCCTGCTGTCAGTCAGAGATCCCCACCTCCTGCACCTGGTCAGTACAGACTGTTGTGGTGGTTTGATAAATATGGCTAAAATATCTGGTCAGTGCATCTTGCAAGATTTTTGTGTGGTTCTTTTTGGATTGTAACTGTGAGCTACTGTTCCAGTATCTCGAGAACTTCCAGTTGAAGAGGAGACCATTCAGACACAGCTCCACCGAAAGAGCAGTGAGGAGCACTACACTTACACAAATGTCCCTTGGAAAATATACCTGAGAAAAGAGGTTTGATTTCTGTGTACATTTGTAGATGTTAGAGAATTTACTTTATTCTGCTCAGAGTTCTTGCCCTTTATTCTGTAGTGTCATGCCCTTTTTCTTTTTAGGTTTTCTATCCTAAGGACAGCTTTAATCACCCACTAGTATTAGATCTCCTATTCAAGCAGGTGTGTATTTTTGTTTCATGCGTGGATCTTTTGTTATTGGATCAGATAGCTGGATCAGCTTTGTCAAGGGCTGCACTCAACATACTAACAATAGATTCCTATTTCAGATTGTCCATGATACGCACTCAGAGGCTTGCATTCGAATTACAAAAGAGGAGAGGCAAAAAATGAAGTCCCTCTTTGGTATGCCCCAGAAGTCTGATGGACTGAAAATACTCCCGAATAAGGATCTTTGCTTGTACATTATTAAGGCGTAACCCTTGATGTATCTTTTTCAATGTGATAGATGAGCACAACATTGATGCAGCCACCACAACACAAGATGAGAATGTGAAGAAAAAGGTTGTCACCACCGCGAGAGACAGCTGGGAGATCTACTTCTCTCGTCTTTTTCCGGCTTCCGTGAGAAACTCTCCTCCACTGCTCACTTATTCCCTAATCAAAGTCTTAGGTTTCTCTGAAGCGAGAGTAGTTAGTGTGTGTGTGTGTGTGCGTGCGTGTGTGTGTGCGTGTGTGTGTGTGTGTGTGTGTGTTTCTGTGTGTGTGTGTGTGTGTGTGTTACAGGGCAGTGTGGGCACTGGGGTCCAGGTGCTGTCAGTGTCCCATAGGGGGATTAAACTGTTGAAAATGGTGAGGAGCAGCGCAGTGGCCCCAGATTACTTCCGAGTTTTAAGACCATACAGGTAAGGAGCAGCAAAGGTGTTTTACAGCACTGTGCAAAAGTCATAGGCTTCTGAGAAAAAGCACAAAAAAAATGTGCAACATCTGTCTTCTAACCAAAATGTCAAGAACTTTTTTCAAAACAGAAATATATGACATTTTATTATATTCATTTGCCTTTATTCTGATGTTATAGTGTTTTACTGGCAAAATACACTTCCTTCCGGCTCAGCACAGAGGTTGGGGAACACTAGCTGCCAGTTCTGTTATGTCAACTAACAGATGCCCTCGTTGGCTGGCATTTTGCTGATTGATTCAGGCCCTGAATAAACACAGTATTCGCACCCCTTAAATGTTATTTTTAATGTAGGTGTGAAAAAAGTGTTATCACTTGTGAAAACATGTCATGTCACATGTGATCACACATTATTTATGTGCTTACTAGTCAACACCTAGTTCACTTGTACTCTAAACACATGAGACATGTGACTTTTCTGTAAGGAGGGCGAGGGAGGGCCGTTTCACCCACACAAAGAGAATGAGGCCAGTTATGCCGTCTTGGCCCCCCCGGCCATGGATGGCTGTGGCATTGCTGGGACTCAAACTTGCAAACTGCAAAATAAATGCTTCTATAGTATTCCTAAGGCTTTTGCACGACATTTTATCCAATGAAGACACACCCTTAACCAAGAATTATGCTAACCAGTATGATTTTGTCTTCCTCCAATTATAGCTACACAGATATCATGTTTGTCACCATTCCCTCCAAGAACATGTTGGAGTTCAACCTCACCAATGAGAAACTGATCCTGTTCTCGGCCAAAGCTCCCCAAGTGAAGACCATGATTGACTACTTCATCACTGAACTGAAGAAGGTGAGCTTTCACTTCACAAAAACACTGAGTTTAGAAACAATCTGTGTGTGCGTTTGTTGTAATCATGTTCTCTTTTGCTCTAGGACTCAGACTATGTGGTTGCTGTGCGTAATTACATTACAGATGATAGAACATTGCTGAGCTTCCACAAAGGAGACATTATACGCTTGCAGAAAATGGAGGGTCTGGAGGAAGGTGAGGCAGTTTTTGACCAGGCGTATCCCGTATCTGAAGGAAAGTACACTTTGGCAGTATTTGGAATTTTCTCAATGTGTCATCAAAATTAAGGATCCAAAGCTGAGTAAAAGCAATAGTTCTGTGAAAGCATGGACATTATGTAGTAATAGTAGTATGATGCAGTTTTTTAATGGAACAGAGACACTACAGGGTCGTTTTTATCGACTGATTTGGAAATAGCAAGTATCTACTTAAATATGCAGAAATGTACGCAAAACCAAAAATCTAGTCTTTGTTAATTCTTTTTTTTTTTTTAAATCAAGATAACACTGTACACTTTTAGCATAAAATAATGAATCAGAATATAAGACTTATATTGGAAAATACTTCTGTGATTTTTTTCATAATACGGTTAACATTTAAATTTCCAAAATGCGTTCTGAAAGATAAGCTTTGAAGGTCCCACCTTGCAACTTGTAGAACTTCAAGGACCTGCTGTTAACATCTTGGTGCCAGACACCACAGCACACTTTCAGAGGTCTTGCAGGATCCATGCCTCAGTGGATCAGAACTGTTTTGGTGGCACAAGGGGGACCAACACTTAAGTGGTTTTAATGTCACAGCTGAACGGTGTATGTCCCAAAGTTACTGTGTGGTTTAGATACTGTGTGTATGTTTACCATAATGTTTATTGCTAGCTCATGTGGCTGTTCCACAGGCCATTGCTATGGTTGCATTGTGAAAAAGAAGGTCATGCTTCTGGAAGAGTTAAAGAGAGACACACCTGACTTTGGTGGGTCGGTGTGTACTGATTGCTTGCATGGAGTGCTTCTCATTCTCTAGTTTTGTCCTTTTTTTGCCATTGTTTTAATTCTCTACCTACTTTCTTCTGGAATTGTATTGAATATCACAGGTTAATCAGTGTGTTTTCCTTTTATTTAATCACAATGTACACTTCCACCTTCCTACTTAATTCCTTTGTGCCAAATTAAGGTTGGAAGTTCGGGGCAGTACACGGTCGTGCAGGGGTTTTCCCTGTTGAGTTTGTCCAGCCAGTGGCTGCTCCAGACTTCATCAACCTCCCAGTGGACAAGAAAGACGAGCCCAAGAATAAGCAGGGTCGTGTGGCAGCTTCTGCCGCTGTGGCTGTGGCCGTGGGCTCCACTGCTGCAGCCCATGAGCTGGATCGCTCCATTGAAGTATGTATTTCATGGTACATTAGTACCACTTTCTCAGAAGATAAATCCTGATTTGTTCAGTACAGTACCTTGCAAAAGTCTTCAACCACTTTAAAAGTCATCAGATTTGTCAGAGTTACATATGATACACCGATTGTTCCAGCCAGTATTTTTATTGAAAATTAATATGGGGTGGTGGCGGCCTAGTGGGTAGGATACTTGTCTCTGGACCAAGAGGTCATGGGTTCATATCCGACCTTCAGCATTTCACCACTGTGTTCCTGAACAAGACCCCTCACCCCCTAGTTGCTCCAGGGAGGCTGCCCCCTGTAGTTAGGGAATGGAAGTCACTTTGGACAAAAGCGTCTGCTAAATGCTGTAAATGTAAATACCTCATGAAGTCAAAAGTAATTACTTATCAGCAGATAGTTTTATTTTAGAAGAAAATTAAAAACTGAAAAACACTGCTTACACAGCTTTAAGTCTGCTGGGGTAAGTTTCTACCAGCTTTGTGCTCAACAGTTTTCAATAGTGATTGGATTGATAGGATCCTGTCTCATTTTTCTTGTTTAACCACTCTTGTGTCTTTTTTGTGTTTGGGATCATAGTAGCCTACTGTTAAAAAGTAAATATTCACATAAGCTTTGTTTTTTCAAGCAAACTGAAGTGCTAGCTTTACACTGCACGGAGTGTTTTGATTTTTTGGCCAAAAAGCTCGTTTCCCCCAAAAAAATTTCTCATGTCACCACAAAACCATCTCCCACATTTTTAGCTGGGTCACTCAGATGCTTTCTGGTAAACTCCGGACATACTTTGATGTTTTTTTTCTTTTGTAATTTTCATTGTAGCCGTCCTCCTATATGGGCCAGGTTGTGTAGAGCCCGTGATATTGTTGACTGGTGCATTTTCACTCCAGTCTCAGCCACTGATTAAGTTCCTTTTGGGGGTCGGACTTAAAAATATAATTCACAGCGCAAAATATAATCCAGAAAAATCTTTTAAGGGGGTTAAAGTCTTTTGCAAGGCACTAAGTATAATCTCTCCATCTTTATTGAATGCTTGCATTGCAGTATTCCAGCAAAATCTAATTATCCTTAAGTTTCTCTGAAAATATTAGACATGGCACGTAATCGCTCTAGAGTTTGAATAGGTCTTTAAAAAGACTTTGTTAATAACATACTAGTATCTCTCCCCTCTAGGTGGCCTCACAAGTCAATGAGTATGCGGAGGCCCATACAGACTACAGTAATGTAGAAGCTGATGAAAGGATTCTGCACGACAGCCAATACAACATGATGGAGTTTGCCAAGAAATATTTCAGAGATGCCCAGAGAAAGAGCAGGTCAGCGAGCTGCTTTAAACAGAACTTAAATGTGAATGTAAACAAAATGTGAATGTAAACAAAGAGAGAGTGAAGCGGGTTATCACAACATATGAGAAACTACTGTACGTAATAACAGACACCCTGTCTTTTAACATATTTTACAGTGACTCGTATAAGCAAAAATCAAAGAGGGGAAAGGAAGCCAAAGACCCAGCAGATATGGTGAAATTTTCCAAGGTACTCAATAATGAACCCATTGGTGTCATTTATTTATTGCATTACTACAATTAGGTAGCCCATACGAAATCTCAAGTTGGAGATCGTAGGTTAAAACCTTAGAACTGCTTGTATTTGTTTTGCTAAACAGTCCCCTATCCAGCAGTCCTTGATTGAGTTCACTGATGAAAATATGAACAAGGTCGCTGCAGACATTTTTCTGGGTAAGTGTCAGACTTATAGTCAGCATTTCATAATTTTGATTCATGATTTCAATTTTGAACAAGAAAGTAATACAGCATAACTTCCAAGTCCGATTAATAGAAAAAAATATCTTCTCATTAGTTATAAAACAAATAGAGCCTGTGTTTGGATATGTTATCAGCATGTTATGATTTGTATAAGTATCTTTGACAGACCCATCTTTGGCTTGTAGAGACTGTAGTCTTCACCAGATAAGTATCTTATTTATCTGCCTGTCTAATGTTTTACAGCTATAATGAAGTTCATGGGGGACCATCCAATGAAAGGCCAAACTGAGCAAGATATCATCAGCGCCATACTGAGGGTACTCTAAAACAAGCTGCCCCAATCCAAATACATTTTCCATTAGTCACTGCTGAATAAGAACCGGGTTTTTCTTTAACATGAATTTTATTTTTCATATTTTTCTGACAGCTGAGTGGCGAATATGGTTTAATGAAGGACGAAACATATTGCCAGATCCTCAAGCAGATCACTGGAAACATCAGTTCCAAAACGTATAATTTCTTTTTGTTCTAGATTAGGAAATCTAAAGCAATGGAGTCCAGTGGCCTGGATATGCAATATTACAGTTCCCCCTCTTGTTTTGTTGTTTAGAGACAGTTGTCAAAGGGGGTGGAGGCTCCTCTACATCCTCACAGCATATTATCGCTGCTCAGAAGTGCTGAAGCCTTATCTGCTGAAATACCTCCAGGATGTGTGTGCAAGCCCAGGAGTGCACTTTCAAGGTATGACAGTGTTTTGGTTCGCTCTTTCAGATACACTACCAGTCAAAGGTTTTATAACACCCCAATTTTTCGTTTTTTTTTT
>JBBIGA010000138.1:10791330-10805269 GCA_037576975.1 Alestes dentex
AACCTCTCGCAGTTCAGCACTGTCCTTTGTACCATTTCATGCTATTCATTGGACTTGAACTGTTTGAATTTCAATTTTAAAAAAAAGCTTGAAATACTGGGGTGTTCCAAATCTTTTGACCGGTAGTGTATGTCTGAATTTTCTACTTGCATTTATAGACAGATATTAACATTAGAAGGTTCTTGATGTTTCCAGGCATTGCCAACGCTTGTGAGCAAAATCTAAGGAAGACATTCCAATACGGCGGGCGCATTAAGTATCCTAACAGCATGGAACTGAAGGCTATGTTGGTTAGTTGGCCTAATTCTTTAAGGATGCAATAAGGTCGATTCTGCTTATGCTTTAATTCTTTCTACCCGTGCTCTCAACCTCTGCAGGCTGGTAGGAGCTCGAAACGTCAGCTGTTTCTCCTCCCTGGTGGAATTGAGCGTCATTTGAAAATTAAGACCTGCTCAGTAAGTTTCCTGTTTTCACTTGCTTTAAAACTGCAGGTTATATTAATTACACTGCACTGGATAATCAGTAACTGTGATATTTAGGTTGCCTTGGATGCCATCGAAGAACTGTGCTATGAGATGGGCTTACACAACCAGGAGGCCATGGATGAATATGCCATATTTGTTGTCACAAACAGAGGTGATGACATACAGTTGTATGCAAAAATGTATTTAAAAAATGTTGCATACAAATTTTATAAAACTTTATAAGCGAAAACAAGGACTTTTTCAGGAAACAATATTAAATACAGCACTTCCTGCAGATTTTAGTGCACAGTTTTAAAATACTGGATAAAAATGTTACATGTTTTTTGCACAGGGCACAAGTTTTTCAATATGTTTTACCAATAAACATTGTTTGTGGAAAAATGTGTTGAGTATGTAGGTAATGCCTACTTATTTTTACTTAGAAAATCAATGTAATTTGACAAAGTGTGCCAAAATGTTTGCAAGTGACTATTTTTTTTTATAAATCCAATGGATTTTTCATGATTGAATTGGCAAATATGCCTTTTAATAGATAAAGCGAATTTAACAAAGGGCAAAGTACACCAATTACTGAGTCAATCTCTCTTGATATGTAGGTCAGAATGTTCAGCCACTGAACAAAAGAGAGTACATCTTGGATATTGTCACAGAGGCAGAGCCTATTGACAGCAACTACAGTCTGTGGTTTAGAAGAGTGATCTGGAATCAGCCACTTAAGTTTGACAATGAACTTGGAGTTACCATGCATTACAATCAAGTATGTATATGTCAACTACACACACCTGTTAGGTGGCATAGATGACCTTTTCCACTGATGTCACATCAAATTGTATGACGGATTTATGTTCTTACTGGTTTGGCTTCTTATACTTTTTTGCAGGTTGGTCCTGATTACTTAAAAGCACTTCTGAATGTTGTACCACAGGGGAATGCAAGTGAACAGCAGCTTCAGCAGGTGTCAAAACTGGCTGCCCTGCAACATCGGGCCAAGGACTCCGTTTATCTTCCTACCATGTAATTCATCATTCGCTTGAATTGAATGATTCCACACTTTTCAGTAGATCAGTGTTTTTCAAACCAGGCCCCAGGATCCACGTCATTTTGCTCTAGTCTCCCAGTGCTTCTATACCCAGGTATTCGGTGTTTATGACAGATTGGTTCAAAAATACAGTATTTGTTACCTGGGCTAGAGCAAATCGCAGAACTTTTAGTTGGCCCAAAGTGCTTGGCTGAGAGTCACATCTTTTTTGATGTACATGTCAACAGCACTTTGCTGTGAAAAGTGTTGCGGACAGGGACAGATCGTAGTAACATATTATCTGTACTGCATTTGATCATATTTCATTTACTTTAGAGTTAGAACAAGAACATTGTTAGCACAATGGTTATATGTTAGACTTAGTCTCAGCCTGAAATCATTTCCATTCAAAAATAATATAGTAAAACTCCCCCGTAACTCAGCGCAGTGCTAACTAGCATGGACGTCTGTTAGCTGACTCAACAGATCTGATGGTTAGAGATCTTTTCTGAGTGTGTTAAACTGTCCAGTTATGCTGTCTTGGTCCTTCATGTGGCTCGGAGACAGCATATACCATCCTTTACCCTTTCAGGGCTGTTGTTATCATGTGACTGGGGGAGTCCTTCCTAGCTAGCGGGTGGAATTGGACATGACAAAACTGGGGGAAAAAGTAGTGCTGTGTTTTGTGAATGAAACCACAAGAGGAGTGCACTCAATGTGGCATGATGCTCACTGCAAGCAGCAAAAACTTGTGCAGCATGCAGCTGGATTAAAAGGCTAAGATACTAAGCCTCATAATTTAGCTTCCTAACTTAAAATGGAGTTTTGCTGTTTTACTGAATGAAGGTCTCAAAATTACATGTAATACAAAAAATATCTTTAACTTTGTGTCAAGAACTCTCCATTCAGCATGACTAAGGGAAGTAGTCTTTAGTTTTCAAATGTTTTTAAATGTGTTTAAATGTTATTTACACATTGGTTCAAGTGAAATCTTATATAGAAATGTTATTTAATTTAAAATGTTGTATGATTCTACCTTTAAATGCTTTCGGTTTTGCTAAAGCATTTAAAGGCAGCTGGTGGCCTAGTGGCTAGGGTGTTCAGCCTGCAATCAGAAAGGTTTGAATCCCAAGACTGCTAGTGGCACCACTGAGGCTCCCTTGAGAAAGGTACCGTGCCCACACACTGCTCCCCGGGTGCTGTGTTCCTGGCTCCCCGCTGCTTCACTTGGTGAATGGATTAAACGCAGAGGAAGAATTTCATGCTGTTCACACCGTGTGCTGTGGTGTGTCCACGTATGACAGAATGGTCACTTTACTTTACTTAAATTACTATTTTCATAGAACAAAACTGCAAGTTAAACGAACCTATCTTCTAGGTTGGCTTCTGTGTCCATCTGTGGTCCTCATGCTCAAATTGGTCTGGACTCCTAAAGTTAAACCTAATGATATTCAAAGAATTAGAAAATTACCAACTGTTGCCAGAGAAATGTTACCAGTTTATAATGCATATCTTGTATTTGCTCCCTATCATACCACTCTACCTTGAACAACTAAAGAAAAATAACAGCCTAAACCACCGGCCACATTACTGAGCACTGAGCGCTCACTGGTTTGCACCATTCTGATTTTGCATGTTGATTATGAGCGTACACTCTTCAGAAGATGCTTTTTTCCAATAACCTCTTTCTCTCCCCACCTGTAAGCCATGAGGTCCAGGACTATATTCCCAACCATCTCATCAGACTGCAGCGCCCCCAGCAGTGGCTAAACTTGGTGACCCAGCACATGCAGCAGGTCCAAGCACTTAGCCCCCATCAGGCCAGAGCCCAGTTCCTGGGTGAGGAACTAACATATTTAATGCATTACTGTGCCATTTGTCTTACAGTCTAGTAACTAGGAAAAAAATGAGCTGTTCTTATGGGTGCTATTTTATATTTTATGTCTATAGGGCTAGTAAGCGCCTTCCCCATGTTTGGCTCCTCATTCTTCTACATACAGAGCAGCAGCAACAGCTCCATTGATTGCCCCTGCGTACTGGCTGTCAATCAAAATGGACTGAACTTTCTAAACAAAGAAACGCATGTATGTAAATCAACAAAGTTATAGGTAAACAATATATTTTATTGAAAAAAAAAAAAAGAAATACAACTGATGAACTGATTTCTTGCTTTCCAGGAGCTGATTGTGAAATTTCCACTGAAGGAGGTTCAGTCCACCCGAACTCAGAGGCCTGCGGCTGGCTCCAGTTATCCATATGTTGAGATAATGCTTGGAGATCTAATGTCGCAGCGCATCACACAGCTGCATATAGACCAGGTATGATCTGAAGATTGTACTTCAAAAATCACTGTGTTATGAAAAATAACTAAAACTGGGATAAAGCTGGTCTTTTATGAGTGTGACGTGAATCAGGAGACTTCACTGCCATGCAGACATTCATAAAGATAGTCTTCTTCTAACGGGTAAATGTCCATGTGGATGTTTTTCCGAGTGCTGATTGATCCTTGTGCCTGTGCCTCTGCAGAGTCTGGAGCTGTGCCGCGTCATCGCCATGCACATGGAGAACATGCTGTCAGTGCGAGAGAAGAGACTCACTCTGCCTCCCAGCGAAATCACTCTGCTTTAACATGTCTACAAACAAAAAATATACACACAGTTCAGTATCCAAAACCCCCCCCACACCCTGTAGTAAGTGATTACTCAGGCCTTTTCTTCTAGATCTGATTAAAATGAACTGGCTGAATTCCAATCTCAACCCTTTAGGGTCCAAACCTAATTCCTTAATTTAAAATGAATTCATACTACCTCACATGCTGGTAAAAAGATATTTTCAGGTGAAAACTGCGATTTCGCCTTGCAAAGTATAACACACATCACAAGAAGCCATTAACAATCAATGTCTATGTTGATTTTTCTTAACTATGCCATGTTTCTGCTGCTCTATCCTAAATGATTTGCACTTCTTTAACTGTCGAATGTAATGTCGAATGTATGTCTTTGTGTGTAATTTTCAGGCACTGTATGTGAATATTAAATGATTTTTAAATCACTTATTTTTTAATGAGCTAGCAAACCATGAAGGCTTTTATGTGATTTCTCTTAAACAGCCCATTGACATTAAAACTTCACAGAAACTATTTTAAGAGTTGAATTGATTGTTTTGGGTCAGCTAAGTTAATTCATGACAGTGAATCAAAAATAACGTTATATTCTGGAGCCATCATATTAATGAAAAACATATATTTATCCCTGCAAGAGGTTTTGCAGGTTTGGCATCATTAACGAATATCAAGACTGATTTTGAGTTCACTGCTCATAAATAATTCATGAAAATTATATAACGCTTTGAAAGTTTTTTTTTTTCTTCTAGATTTTATTTCTAGTTGGCTTTCAAACTAAACTCATGGACGCAACGCTTTTTTCCACGCCTCCCCTTTAGTTTGTCAGCAAAGCAATCAGTATGATCGCAGAAATCCTAAAACCGTGAAGTCTTGCTAAACGGTCTGATCTCAGCAGCGGATCTGATTGGCTGATAGAAAATATTCCTGTGATTTAATTGGCTCTGACGCCTGGTGATTATGGTGGGCCAGAAGGACGGTTCAGTCCTGGAGGTCCGGACCTGGTTTTGGATTCGCAGTGGGACAGGGGGCGTATCTTAGTGGATTGGGAGCAGATTCTCGCCCTGTGATTGGTCCTCTCCGCCGTGGTTCCTGTGAACTTGCCCTGTGGTCAAACTGCATAAACACAGGCAAATAGTTGCACGGCTTTGAGGAGTGGATACACAAAAACAGAGACTGGTGGATCCTGCATGGGAGCACGCTGGTTCTTCCTCTAGCATCTAACACGGAGTTTACGGTCCGAGACGCTGTGGGTTCTGGTGCATTGAACCGGCTTCAGGATGATGAAGTTTAGGTTCAGACGGCAGGGAAATGACCCCCAGAGAGAAAAGATCAAGCAGGAGCTTTTTGCATTCAATAAGGTACGTGAGACACGGGGGGTTCTGCTCTCTCCCCAGTGTGGAGCTGCACTGGAAACGGCCCAGTAAGCGTTCAGGACTCGTGGATCTTTTTGGTGTGAGCTCTCTTTCCCCGCTCGGTCATTAAATCTTCCCATGTCTGCACGTATATTTTCGTGGTTGCAGAGAAATTGTACCTTGTCAACAGTTAGTCACAGCGTTGTATTATTACATTTTAATGAGTCAACTAAACGCTTGGAGTGGGTCATGCAATGTTCGGTACTCCAGGTCCTGCTCCCCAGTGTGATTTCCATTTGCATTTTAAATGTGTGGGTTTTTTTTTTTTTAGTTAAACATGCCTACGTTTGTGCTCTGTGTAACATTTTTTACTTTGTGCGACCAAAATAGACTGAAAAAAGCAAAACTTACATTGTTGTTTTCAAACGAGCGCTATTTTGGCTGCGCAATCTGCACATTTCCTAAATTTTGCGCTTGGCGAGACTAATTAAGCGCGTGTAGTAAGTGCCCTCATTTCAACATCACCTGCCCCTCTCAACTTTAAATGCCCGTGTCTGACGTCACACGGGAGAGGGGTGTGGGGAATTTGCCAAGCTGTACATTTTTCCCCCCATCTGAGTTTAATTGAGGCAAGAGTTGCTGAAAGTTATGTAATGGGACAAGTAACATCTTCATTAAGGTAGGATAACTCCTGCAGTGGACATGAAAAAGCTGGGTCAGGAATGCCTTGTGGTGGAATCATCGTAACAGCACTTTGTCAGATTTTGGCTCTGTCATGGTTAAAGGGGTGTAATTCTAACAAGCAATATAAAGTTTCCTGCTTTTGTACTAAAACAGCTTAGATACTTGGTTGGGTGCTGATCTTGTAGCTCAGAGAAAAAGAGCAGTATCTGCTAGTGTGACTGCACATGAGGGAATCTGATGAGGCATCCTGGCTCTGTGTGAAATGTCTTAGGATGGCCCAGTCATTTATCATGTCACACTTTGCCATCTAGCGCAAAAGCAGCTGCTTCCCAGTTCTTGCCAAGCCTGTCCTTATAACCATTTCATGGTTGATTTGGAATAAAATGTGTTCATAATTGTGCTTCCTTTACCTCATTATTCTTCTGTTGTGTTCTAGGAAACCCCTCATTTGGTTAGACTGTATTGTAAAGGCCTGCAGTTTGTGAACGCTTCAGAACTATCAATAGTTCTGCATAAATATGACCTAAAACATAAGATTTTTATACTTACCCTAAAAGTAGATCAAGAGAACCCAGTTAAATTAATGACCTTGGACATTTATGTATTGATGAATGATCCAGTTTGAGTAACAAAAATACAAAGATTTCTGAAAACCTCAGCTCGCCTGGTTGGAAAAGGTTACAAAACTACCTCTAAAGACACTGGGCTCTACCAGTCCACAGTTAGACAAACTGTGTACAAATGGAGGATTTTCAAGACTACCCTCTCCAGGAGTGGTCGGCCAACAAAGATCACTCCAATAGCAAGGTGTGTTGTAGTCTGCAAGGTCACAAAGGAGACCAGGGTAACTTCTAAGTACATAAAGACCTCTCTCATGCCGGCTAATGTTAAGGTTCATGAGTCCACCTTCAGGAGAAGATGCAACAATGGTGCTCCAAAAAAAAAAAAAAAAAAAAAAGAGTTACAGTTCTCCAAAAAGATGAACGTTGGTGCTCATCTACTGTTCGCTAAAAATCATGTGGTCAAACCAGAAGACAACTTGAAAATGTTTTTTGGATGAACGAGAACAAAATAATCATTTTTGGTCTAAACGAGAAGCATTATGTTTGGAGAGAGGAAAACACTGCATTGTAGCATAATAAACTTATCCCATGTTTAAAACATGGTGGTGGTTGTATCATGGTTTTGCCCTGTTTTGCTGCATCTGGGCCAGAATGGCTTGCCCATTGATGGAGCAGTGCATAATTAATTATGTCAGCAAATTCTAAAGCAGAATATTAAGACATATGTCTGTGAACTGAATCCCAAGAGAAACTGGGTCATGCAGCAAGACGAGGGTCCTAAACACACAAGTCATTCTGCCAAAGAATTGTTAAAGAAAAATTACATTTTTTGGAATGGCCAAGACAAGTCTGGACCTTAACCCAATAGAAATGTTGTGGAAGGACCTGAAGCAAACAGTTAATGAGAGAAAACCCACCAGTGTCCAAGAAATGAACCTGCTTTGTACAGGCGAATGAGCTAAAATTCCTCCAAGCCAATGTGCAGGCATAATCAACACTTACCGGGAACATTTAGTTGCAGCTATTGCTGCACAAAGCGATCACACTAGATACTGAGAACAAAGGTTCAGATAATTTTGCTACTCACTGATATTGGGTCATTCTCCTCAATAAATAAATAAAAGGCAAAGTATATCTTTTTGTCTCATTTATTTAATTGGGTTCTCTTTATCTACTTTTTGGACTTTTCGAATGTTTTTAGTCATTTATGCGGGAATATAGGAAATTCTAGAGTTCACATAAACTTTCAGGCATTCCTGTCATGAAGTAGTGTTTCATGAATCATTCTGTATGAGACTGGGTGTAATTAGACAGCGTTTGATGTTTAAGGTTCGTCTCACTGCCTCATTATAATGAATTATAATGAGATGTCAGAATGCTAAGCTGGTGGCGCATCACAGTCTGATTGTATGTAGAGGATGAACTGAAGCATACTTCCTTTCCTTTCATCCAGACTGTTGAACATGGATTCCCTAATCAGCCGAGTGCTTTGGCATATGACCCAAAACTGCAACTTATGGCCATTGGAACTAAGTCAGGAGCCATCAAAGTGTATCCTTTTCAAACAGGAATTCTGTATATGTGCCTGTGTTTATGTGCGAACACAAACTGTATTTAGCAGCATTTGGTAAGTCATGTTTTTGCAGGAGACCTAAGAATGCACCCCATCTTTACTTGCAGTTTGAATGTCTGAAATGTTTGCTCATTCCAGTGTGCTTTTATCTTTGAGCAGCTGCTGAACATGATTGAAGGCATATTTTGAACAGGGTCTGGGCCTTTGTCCCTTTTAATTAGGGGCTGGTACTTATGGGGGAATCTTACTACTCTTATCATTTAGGAGTCTCATTCTGTTGTTCATGTTGAATGCACTGAATCCTTTTCTAACTTTTAACACTGAGAGAGCATCAGAGTCGGATGCATTTCCAAAATATGCCTCTCCCTTAATTCAGCGCTCTAGGTCATGGTGTGCATGATGATGCTCTGGGGTGAAGGAATGTTTAGGAGGCAGTAATTATTCCTATCAGACCACAGTGTTAGAGACTCCCTTGGCGACCTGTGATTTATCTGGTCCGTTTGGATTGGCCTAATCAGCATGGAGAGAATCCTGAGGAATGTCTTTGGCATTTGTTTTTCTCAACACTCAGCAAGCAAAGGAAGCATATTCCAGAATGTGTGCTCCTCTGTCTGGATCAGGAAGTTCTGAGCTTTTGTAATGGTGGGCATCGTGAACACAGTGCAGGTCTTTGAGCTGCAGTAAGACTTGGTTAAAAGAGGCTGGTACTGTCAGGCACAGCCCAGCTCACAGTCATTGGCTCTAGGGCCCTTAGTCATTCTCTGGATTCTGCTAGATTCTGAAGGATGACACAGGGCACCATCCAACTACCTGTTTGGGATGGTCATGCCAATACATGGGTGGGCAAACTCAGTTTAGTACACATTTAATTTGAATAAGGGATCTGTTATAATAGATTTTTTTTAAAGGAGACATATTTTGCACTTCTTTCCCTAATTAATGAGTTTCTCTAAATGCTTTAAAAGACAACTGAGAAGACTATAAGACGAAAAAATACCTTACTACTGCTTTTTTGCAGTGTTCTGTGGTTGTGGACTTAAGGTCAGAGATTCTAATTCAGTCTGATGCGGAATTAAGACGCAAATTCGAACAGCCTGTAGAATAACATGCCTTTTGGGGTCAACATCCTCCATTTTTTTCATGTGTTTTATTCCACTTAAGCATCAGTTTTCATTTTTACTTGACCATTTTCTGACCTCTCTAAATCATTTAGATTTAAACAGGGTGTGTGTGTGTTTTTTTTGTTTTTTTTTTTTTAACCATGACCAAAAATGATCTGTTCTGATTGGATGCACTGTGTTATTTCTCATTCATAAGGCTGTTTGGGCTGAAACACTCTTTATAGCCTCACCATGTATGGGCATAGTTAGTTAACATATGTAGAGGTGTTTGTTTTTGTGACAACATGAACGCAACGCAACACTGCACGCACACGTATATACACATTTATATATATACATTTTTTTTAACTGTGTGTATATATAGCATATATAAAATGTATGTATTGTGATTTTTCAGTAATGTTACATTTTTGGTATTTTAATTGCTTAACAATATAAGATTTTTTTTCTTACTGTTGTATTTGATTATTGGTTTCGAATAGTGAATATATGAATAGGAAATATTGGTTAATATAGGTTACAATGCCACTGCCTGTCTGCAGTAGTCAGCTCGTGCGTCAGCTGCTGCCCTGGCGTGAAGGCGGGCAGGAGAGTGGTGGGTTGACAGGTGGGAAAAGGAGAGGTTGTTCTGAGGTTAGCTAATGAAGGGTTTGGTTTAGGGAGCATTTCCTCTGTCTGGGTACATATGGGCGTGTTGTGGTGGTGAGACCATTACGCGTGCAGTTTCTTTGCCCTGCATTTGAGTGGCGTGTCCAGCCTTGTAAAGAGATCTCTCATTTATGCTCAGCTTGAGGGACCACTGCCATTGTAAATCATGTTTCTGAATCATTTGTTCGAATAGAAAACGTGCCTGCAGTGAAAAGTTCTATTGTTGGATGTCGTTTTTGACCTTAAGATGTTTTCTTTCTTAGAAATGTGACTGACGTTGTGTCAGCCTAAGTTTATTTTAAAAAGGACTCCTTGCAGCCTGCTTTTGACTTTGATGCGTGGCCTTTTGACCCGTGCAGATAAAGCTTCTTCACACTGCTTGACCACTTTGAATTGTTAGGAATCAAGAGTTTATAAAAATCCAGCTGCTATTGATGCTCCTTTATCCTGGATGAACACCTAACGTGATCTGGCTTTGTTTTTAGTTGCAGACAGATGGAGATGGCTTAATGATAACTGTTTAAGTGTTATGCCTTGTCTGTCTAAGCAGGTTTGGACTTTTTTTATTACTTTTAGTAGTTTGCACAGTAGTAAGCAGCTCTTGCAGTGGATGTGGTTTGTGCATCAAAGACAGAATGACCGTGATCTGCTTACCCTCACTTTTATGGTCAGCCAGTCAGGAGCGGACCCCGTGGCAGAGCTTTGGGATCTGGCTCGTGGCAAGGCCATCATTTGTCCTCTCTGTCCATGAACGCTCCTCAAATTGACAAGTGCTAAAACTTTAAGCTAATTGCTCAGGTTTGGCTCACAGTCATCAGACTGTGTCACACTGTACACAACAGTACAGTGTTTTGGAGTCATCTGTTGGAAGCTAACAAGCATGTAGAGTCTTTACACTTTGTCATATTCAAGACGTTTTCAGTCTCTTCAAGCTCATGTCTAAATGAGATGTTTGTTAGTGTCTTTTTTTTTTTCTTTCTCTTGTTAAATTTCATGCAAACACGATGAAATATGAGCTTGGCTGTTCGTGAACATGCCTTTGCTCCAACCGCAAAATGAGGCACAGGGCTAGGGACTGTTTTGCAAAGCTTTTTTTTTTGTGTGGGGGGGGTTGGTTAAATGTGTGTGTGTGGTGGGGGAGGGAGCATGGAGGAGCCCGGGAGAATGGAAAGTAATGAGATGTCTGGAACAGAGGGGCCGTTAGAGGAACCGGGTTCACCCCTAAAGAATGTATGCCGTCTTGCCCCGAGTTCACCCTCTGCAGTAAGAGGAGATTCTTCCGAGGCTTTGTCGCCGGGCCCAACCCTGCTAAAGGCGGCTTTTGAGGCAGTTTCCTAGGCCACTGCTCCAGCCGCCAGATATTCGGGATGTGCCGTTTCTTTTTAGTTCTGAGTGTTTTGGAGCATGGTTTAGAGAGCTCTGCTGGTTCTGTCGCGCGGCTGTCAGAACGGTGCTGGGGTAATTCTGCTATGGATTAAGCCAGTTCCAGAATGAGATGCAGATTCTGGGGAGACCTTGACATATCCCTAGTGTGGGCTGTAGACGTTTATTTATTTTGTAAGACATTTAGACATGTCCATTTACTGCACACTACCTAGATCTTCATCGTACAATACAGCCAACACTAGGAGGGAGAATGTTAGTACGTGCTTCCTCTGTATGTGTTTCCTTCGTTCACATGAATCTTTTCAAACTGTCTGCATGAGTAACTGTTTACAGACAGCTGTACATGAACACGGTCTACATGAACCGTTATACATGAACACGGTTTGCTCAGACATTATTTGCTCTTCCTCATGTGTGGAGTGGTCTCCAGGATGCAACTGCTCATATCTTTAAAGAGACATTGGCTTAGATTATCACTTTGGTAGACTTGTGATGGTAATAAGATATTCAAATTCTGCCAATTTGAATGTCTTATTAGTTCAAATTTCTTCAGTTTGGAACAACAAGAGGTAGCAAAAGGCTAGCCCTGAGCAATAAACATTTAACACACAGTAAAATGGGTGAGCCTAGCAATGCATTTCATCATTTATTAGCAGTATATTTAGATTAATCTGGGCCTGAATTATCTGTCTTAACTCCCATCAGGGGCTAAGCTGGAGTGCATTTCAGCAGTTTGTGGGATCAGCTCCCAGCGCCCTGATACAGCTGTGTGCTTGGGAATTTCTCAGCGGTGCAGCAGTCATCCACTTTCAGAGTCTTTTCCACTAACCACCCTCAGCATTGTCTTCGAAACCAGTGTGTATGCGCGTGGGTGGGGGGGTGCCACTGCAAAATCTGAAACATTTGTCAGGACCGAAGCAAGGGCTTATCAAAACTTTGTATCCAGCAGGACGCCACATGAAGGACTGATATTCTCGTGTTTCATGGTTAACTCTGTTCTCACATTGTGCTCCTTTCTCCTCTGATTGAATGCAGCTGAGGAAACAGCCCAGTAGACTCCCTCATTATATCCCCTCTTCCTCTCTTTCCCTTTCTGTGTTTGCATAGTCCTCATTTCTGCAGTTGTGGTGCTCCGGGATGCTTAAATATCCAACAATTTCTCTGTCTGTCTTTCTGTCTGTCTGTCTGTCTCTCTCCCTCTCTCACTCATTCACCCTCTGTGTCACTGTGGAAGCATCAGTCACAAGTCATTAGTATTCTGATGCAGACCTTCTGGACACACAGGGAGCTTAAAATCGCCCCCCCCTTCCTTGTGGACCACTTCTCAGCCCCCGTAGGACTCTCCAGGTTTTTTGAATGCACTCTGTGGGCCTTTGGAAATTCGAGGAGCACTAGCACAGTGAGGAAGCTTCTTTGAATTTTCTTTTATGCTTATTGGTGCCTATTTAAAGAGCTGATGTGTAATTGTGAACCGTAAAGGGTCATTTTGAAGAATTACAATAAGGGGGACAGGTTGTCTGCGCTTTCGTTATAAGGTTCTTTCATCCTGGATGGCCTTAGTGTAAAAATGAACATGGGACCTTAAACTCCTTATGGCTGTGTGTGATTGAGAGGGAGAGAAAGATCTATTGTGGTATGAGTTTTAAAGTGCCAGTACACTGGCTGTGATCCTGATACATTCTCTTTGTTTGTTTTTTTTTTTTCAATCAAAACAGACTGATATTTACTGAAGCAAAGTTCATTAGCAGTGGAGGATTACATACTGCTCATGTGTCTAGGCCAATTTTGAATTTTAACTAATGCTTGAGTTAAACATTTTAGTAAATGGTTACTTTTTTCAACTCATAAAATTGAGATTGTTGGGGTTTCTTGGTCCTTTAACCTTTTTTTTTCTTATTTTATGACAATATTCATAAAATCTTCCTTTTTGAAAAAGTAGCAACACACATTCAATCACAAGGCCTGATGTTTGTCACAATTCAGACTGTGAAATTGCAGTATCTCTTGCTAAGTTTGCTGTGGGTGCTTGAGTGGGTGACTGTTCAGTATTGGTGGGGCAAATGGGGAGAGTAGATTGCTGCTGTGGCCTTTGGGCCCTCTTCTGTGTGTTTAACCAGAGCACTGTGAGAGCAGCCGGGGGCCCGCAGAAGGTTCTGCACTTTAGGGCTTTGATTGCTTGGTTTAGAAAATGAGGAGTAACCATGATGAAAGACATACAGAATTATCTAATCCTTTATCAAATACATTTGTTGCCCTTAGATGCCTGAGGTGTGTGCAGATGTTGAACATGAAAGTACTTGTCATTTACAGGAATCTGAATTCTAAGATGGCTGCACTTTCAAAACATACGCTGTATGATGTTACTTTAGGGTTCCCCAAATCTACTGTTTTGTTATGATAATTAAAATATTTAACTGTGTGTGTGTGTGTGTGTGTGTGTGTGTGTGTGTGTGTGTGTGTGTGTGTGTGTGTGTGTGTGTGTGTGT
>JBBIGA010000138.1:10818965-10832165 GCA_037576975.1 Alestes dentex
GTGAAGAAACAGGAGCAGATGGTTCCAGATGATCAGGCGGTGATCAGTATACTGGTGGTGCTGAATGCTGGTGTTCATTTGCATTATTGTTTGTCATTTGTTTGTGTCTTCAGTCACGAAGATGGTACAGTGCTATTCTGGGATGCATCAGGAGTGTCGCTCAAGCCTCTCTACAAGCTGAGCACAGCCAACATCTTCCAGACTGACTGTGACCACAACGACAGCCTGACCCAGGCCAGCGAAGAGGAGTGGCCTCCTTTCAGAAAGGTCAGATTAAACACACATGGGCTTGGTTTCAATATGTTCATTCAAATGTTTTTCAGAGATTCACTCAATGATTAGATCTATTGATGTGCTTTAAGGCTTTTTTTTTTTTCTCTTTTGAAGTGCCAGCAGTCTCTGGGTTCTGGAGTTTTTCTAACTTGCTTCTCTCTTCCTTCTCCACCTTTCCCCTCGCCGTGGACTGCAGTCTGGCACGCAGCCGCATACGGCCTGTGGGATTCACACTGCAGTCCTTTCCCTTTTTTCACTCTAATTAAAAGCAGACTGTCTGTCTGAGGCCTGAAATGCTTTGCTTGCATCTGCTGAAAACCAAGCACATTCCTTCTCTGGATGGCACGGCTGGACCACTTGCTATGTTTGCCTTGTTTTGTTCCATGGGCTATACATTCCTGCTCATTCTGTTTACTGTATTTGTCCATCCACAGATTTACAGCGAGCGTGTTGTTGTTTAGAGTCAGTTTGTTCATAATAGAGGGATATCCTTTTTTTTTTTTTTTTTTTTTTGTGAAATCCTCATTCAGTTTGGGATTTCTGCTTTGGCCTATAGAAAGTATGTGGCATGTTGAAACTGAGTGTGTAAGATAATCGCAGGCTCCGGGAAATGGAAATCGGGTGACTATGCCCTAATATTGAGGATATTGAACCACTTTGTTTGCTTTTCATTTATTCGCAGGTGGGCTGTTTTGACCCATACAGTGACGACCCCAGACTTGGAATTCAAAAGATTTGCCTGTGCAAATACAGCGGCAAACTTTTAGTGGCTGGAACTGCAGGGCAGGTTGGCCCTTTGCTTTTTAGGAGACAAAAATATGCCTAGATTTTATTTTATTATTTTCTGACTTAATTGGTTGTTGCCCGAGATTGTTCTTTAAAAAAAACCCTGCATTTTGAATGTGCCTTTCAGGTGATGGTGTTGTATCTTTGTGATGAGAAGTCTGATCACATGATTGACGTGGCCACCGTGGACCTTCTCCAAGACCGGGAGGGTTTCACATGGAAGGGTCATGACAGGCTGCCACCTAAGTCGGGCTCGGTACTGTTTGCTCCTGGATTCCAGCCTGTTGTCCTGGTGCAGTGCATGCCCCCTGCGGCGGTTACCGCGGTAGCACTGCACGCAGAGTGGAACCTCATTGCATTTGGCACCAGTCATGGCTTTGGCCTCTTTGACTACCATCGCCGTAGCCCAGTGCTGGCAAGGTAACGCTGGAGCTCAGCGAACATGGAAGACATTCTAGCATATTCAAGACCTCTTTTAATCAGTGTTCTAACTTTTTAAAAAATATTTTAATCAAATTTAGGAATTGTTCAGATATGTTTCTCTTTAACCATGTATTATGTATTACTGAAAAAGCCTTGTTTTCAGAGGTTGAAGCACACATTAAAATCTATGTAACTGCTGGACCTCTGAAACCTAAGAAATGATCAAAGTTATTGCAAAAAAAGACTTGGGTTTCCGCTCCAGGTGCACACTACACCCTAATGACTCGCTGGCTATGGAGGGGCCTCTCTCACGGGTCAAATCTCTGAAAAAGTCTCTCCGCCAGTCGTTCAGGAGGATCCGCAAGAGTAGGGTGTCTGGAAAGAAGCGTGTTTTGGTCAGCAGCCCCTCCAGTAAAGTGAGTACCTCTCCAGCAGACTCTATAATTAGTCCTACTCAATCAGCATTCATGTTACAGCTGTTAAGGTGGCATTTCTCCTGACTGCATTGTATTAATTGCATGATCACAACATTTGGCTCCAGTCAGCAGGTTTTTTGTTACATTGCAGACTTCAAGAACAGCTGCATTGCCACACTTTTTTCCATTTTCCTTTTCAAATGGATTAATTCGTTCTCATTTGTTTAATTACTATAAATGTACCCTTGAACTTGCCCTGTACTGCATGTGTTTTCCTTGGTGTAAGAGGACTCCACTCGTTAGATAACTGTTCTGTACCAAATGTTCGGATTGTCCTCAGGTCCAGGAGGCTAACGCCCAGCTAGCGGAGCAGGATGCTGAGGTGACGCCTGTGCAGAGACGGATTGAGCCGCGCTCGGCTGATGACTCACTGTCTGGTGTTGTGCGGTGCCTCTGCTTTGCTGACACCTTCCTCCGAGACGGTACGCACAAACCACCACTAAAATCTGCTTGTGTTACAGTAACATGTATGAGTGTTCTGGTCAATAAACACTTCTGCCCTTTTATCTCAAACCAGCTTCCACTCAGTAGTGGCATGTTAATTTACTGATGAATTGGAACAGGGGTGTTGGAGCAGGAAGACGCTCAAATATGCCAGGCAGGCTTGACTGCACGATTGATCTGCTTTACTGAAACTGACCCATTTCAATGTTCAGCTCAGTTTGAAATATCGTTAAGCTTGGATTAAACCCAAGACCTTTTAAACTTTTCTGCTCCTGATAGAATAAATCGCAAGATCACTAAAGGTTCAGGCTTGAGTGCTCTGTGTGTTGGATAAGATCCTTTAAGACATGTTGAGCACAGTGTGAAATGAATACGTTTAGAATTGAATATTTCAGAATGCTGATAGTTCAGTTCTGAAATATGTAATGTGCTGTAGAATTTGCAGTCGCCAAACAGACTCGCCCTAAATGTTGTTTTTGTTATTGGAACGATTGTGCTGGATTTAGAATGATGTCTGGTCCTTTGCCTGGGCCACACACGAGTCCTACCCGGTCTTCAACATCTGCCGAGGTGACCCTCAAGCTCAAACAGTATCTTGCACAATTAAAGTCTAATGACGTTAAAGAGGGATTGGGGTGCCTGTATAGGGACTTTCAAACAATGAGTCATTGTTAATTTAGCACAGTAAATCTGTATGATGTGTAATACTTGTGAATTTATGGGTGTGAAGGGTTAATATCATTGGACGTTTATACTTTTTCTCACTGAGGGGAAATAGTTGGATCACAATACTATACCTGGACTCAGCTCAACTGAACCTTATGAAAATCTTCAGGGACAGATACAGATGTGCTCTGCATGAATGATGGGAGTATATAGTTTCCCTTCTTGGCAGTTTCTGGCTATTTTATAAAATGGAAGTTTCTTAAATCTTTTTTTCTTGCTAAAAATGGAGGGGATTACAATGTTGAATCTCTAACATGCCACAGGACTGTATCAGATGATGCAAAATCACTCCTCCATCTAAAACATTTCCCTTCACCCTCAGGGACACACCATGGCCCGACCTTGTGGGCTGGGACGAACTCCGGCTGTGTGTATGCCTACGCCCTGGCTGTGCCCTCTCAGGATAAGTTCTCAGAGCAGAGTGTGGAGGCCCTGCTGGGAAAGGAGATCCAGTTGATGCACAGAGCTCCAGTGGTGTCCATCGCTGTGCTGGATGGCCGGGGTAATCCTCTGCCTGAGCCCTACGAGGTGTCCCGAGACCTCGCCAAAGCTCCAGACATGCAGGGCAGCCACTCAGTCCTGATCGCCTCGGAAGAGCAATTCAAGGTGAGGATTGTAGAGAGTGATGTGCATCTTATCAGCGCAAATATGACAGCGTTTACTGTGAAAATGTAACGAACCCAATTGCTAATCCAGTAGTGAAATTTCTTCACTACGAATACCAGTAATCTTGCCTTCAGTCTGAAGTAAAAAAAAAAAAAAAAGAATTTTCTTTACGATTAGAATAAAAACTGCTTATAAACTTGAGTATAAAGTAAATTGGAGCAAAACATGAAGAGAAATGAAAATAATAAAATGCTAAATGTGATTTAGTTAGTGGTGTTTTTGGAGGCCTGTCTTAATTTTAGTTTAATCTAGTCTTTGCGTCAAGCTGTCATTTTAGTTTTTACATCCACACTGTTTCTTCAAAAACGCTTATAATATGATTATTATACGCTAATTATACCACTATCATACAATATATAACTAGCATGGAAACAGAAATACTGAAAAATAATAATTATTATTTTATTATTATTAGTAGTAATAGTAGTAATATTATAAATAAAAATGCGATTAAACGGGAGGAAATAACATCTCGTCTCTTTTTAGTCAACGAAAATGAAGACATTTTAGCGTAGTTTTATTTTGTAAACCTCATTTAGTCTCATTCTTATTCGTCAACAATATTATGTTATATATTTCATTATAGTTATCGTCACATGACCAGCATTTACGTCTGGTCTCATTTTTGTCGTGTGATAAATGTTCGTTGACGTTATTTAGTCATACGTTTCATTCACGAACACTAGATTTAATGAAGTGCTAAATGTGGCCTGCAGCGCTGTGACTGCAGAGTTTGATGCGGGGTCGGCTGATGTTTTATTTGTTACAGGTGTTCGTGTTGCCTAAAGTCAGTGCCAAGACCAAGTTCAAGCTGACCGCGCATGAAGGCTGCCGCGTGCGCAAGGTGGCTCTGGTGAACTTCAGCAGTGTGGCCTCTGAGGATTACTCTGAGAATGGCCTGGTGTGCCTCACCAACCTGGGGGACATCCACGTGTTCAGCATACCTGCTCTGAGGCCACAAGTGCGATACGACTGCATCCGCAAAGAAGACATTAGCGGCATCGCTTCATGTGTTTTTACGAAGACTGGTCAAGGTGAACTTTCTGTTGACGATGTTCTTTTAAAGCTCAGTGGCGTTATTTTTGTCTGTAATTAACACATTTATGTTGCCCCATGGCAGGATTTTATCTGATCTCACCTTCGGAGTACGAGCGGTTCTCTCTGTCTGCACGGGTTATCACGGAACCACTGTGCCAGGTGGATGTAGATCGACCACATGATCCTTCTGAACCCAGGTAACAACGGTCTTCAAAAGTGGTTCCATCACAGAAATCACGTCAGCATTTACATGTAGAATGACTTGAATGTTAAATGAGAATTTCCCTTCTCTAATAAGATGTAATTCGGAGTGGTTTCATGTGAAATGATACATTCTAGACAAACTTACCAAGTCAGAATTGTTTACAAAAGCAGTGATACAAATTTTTGAGGCATGTTTGAGGCAGTTAATGCTTCTAATAGGTCCCTCACAGACGAGAAAGTTAGTATAAAAAGTAGTTGCAGATATGTTGCCAGATGCCAGGTACCTTTTTATTACCTTTTTTACACAAACACAAAAAAACTTTAATGAACACAAAAAAACTTTTTCGTCACTTTAATGTACATATCATATAAGGCATAGAGTATATGAATCTTTCAAATATCTGTTGCTGCTGAAGCAGAAATAAAAAAAAAAGTCATTCTTAAATTAACTTTTACTTTTATTTGCAAAAGTTTGAACCCAAGATATTTCACGTTTTGTCTTGCCAGCTTCATTTCATTTGTTAATATACATGCATTCCTGCATTTCAGGCCTGCAACACATTCAAAAAAGTTGGGATGAGGCAATTTAGGGCTAGTAAAGAGGTAAAAAAAAATGATGTGATTTTAAACAAGAGAATGTCAACAGGTGGTTGTAATCATGATTTGGTTAAAAAGCAGTATCCACAAAAAGCTGAGTCTTCAGTGAGTAAAGACAGGCAGAGGATCTCCTTTTTTTTCTTTCTTTTTTTTTTTTTTAATTTTTAAACAAACTGATGTTTCAAAACAACGTTCCTCAAGGTAAGGTTGGAAGGGGTTTGCATATTTCTACTTGTTTAGTACACAGTACAGTTTCAGGGTTTAAAGTCTAAGATTGAACACCTGTGATCTCCGATCTCTTGGACAGCATTGCTAGAGCTATCATTTATCAATAATTGATGTAGCGCTTGACAAAGATTAGCCAAAGTAAGCCCTTACCCTTGCAGGTATAATACGGAGTTAGACTCCCAAATGTCATCTAAAACTTTACTGTTCAAAAAAGATAGTCTTATGTTCACCATGTCCAGAAGCAGAGTTGACTTCTCAGGGCTTGGAGGCTTCTGGGATGAACCATCACAGTGTAAACGTGTGATCAACTTTTTCTGTTTTGGGGTTGTATACGTAGCTTAAAACTTGTGATGTTCAGTGTAATGTGGCTGTTGTTGAGAAGCATTGTACCGTGTTTTGCTGAATTTAACTGTGTACTGTGTTTTGCTGTATTTTACTGTGTACTGTGTTTTTTGCTGATTTTTGTTTGCTGGGTTCCCTGTTAATGGAATTTCAGTTTCTGCACGGTGGTCCCGCCTCAGGCCAACGGCACGCACAAGGCTCAGTCAACGGGAGAGAGCAGGTCTGCGGGTGATGCTGAAGGTAGAACTTTCGCAGTTTAAATGCAAACAGCTTCAAAGCAGATTAGATTTCTTTTTTAAAGACAGAAATTGCTACAGGCTTCAGTACAATGTTTTCTTATGTATTCTAATGCTACAAAGTGTAACCTAATGTGCTTTGTGTTTAAAGTCAGCTTTATTTTTTATTGTAGTTTATTCCAAACTGGATTGAAAGTGCTTACCAAACATGTTGATTTTCTTCTGAGATGCATCTCCCTGGTTATCCGCAGTGTTTGATGAAATGAGTCCTTTGTCCTCTCCTGCTCTGGACTCCCCAAACAGCAGTGCTGACATCACACTCGACACCACTGGAGATCTCACAGTGGAGGATGTGAAAGATTTTCTAGTGTAAGTCAGGATTTGTGTCTTGCAGGCAAGCCTGTCTTGTGATCACATTTTAGAACATTGCTTTAGAAGTGAAACTCACAATGCTGCATCACTTTATATGGACACTTAGGGGTCTGTCTGTCTGACATGAGGATTACTGTGTAGGTCATGTCTGTTTATTTCACAGATTCACAAATGTTTGCTTCTTCAGGACTGTGGACGAGGCTGAGAATAACTTGAGGAATATGACAGAGGAAGATGGACGGCCTCCTGGAATTCTCATCAACTGAGCTGGGACGACAGCTGGAGGTGAGATTCACTTTGAACTTAGGGACACTCCATTTGCTCCATTAGATCTCGTTGAAAAGTGCTCCACTGCTCCTCTGAGGTGGGTGGAGATGAGAGTGGGTATTTGTTTTTGGATCCTGCAGGAGGATGCGGCCATGCAAAGGAAATTAACCCCTGTTGAGCGCAGGAGCTGTTTTTTTTTTTTTTTGTTTGTTTTTTTTTGTTTTGTTTTGTTTTGTTTTTTGGGTCTGTGTGTGTCAGGATCTGCTCTGGGGTTGGCAGTGCTTTAATGTAGTTGCACATGATGAAACTTTTTCCATTTTGTTTGGAACTCCACTAAATACCCCAAGATCCTATTGCTGTTTTTCCATTTTTTTCTTAAAAGATGATTCAGAAGGCAGGCACAGATGGCACCAAAGGACTTTTTCAAAACTAGTGTTTAGGGCTAAAAGAAAGCAGTTCCAGACGCCATATGCTGTAAAAGTAGCTGAATTCAGCAACTTCCTCTTGTTGGGACTTAAAGCTGTTTGCCCACTGTTTACCTACCTCCTACAAAGTTTGCTCTGTTAGGACATCAGCAGGATGTCCCCTTACTCTCACCCCCGCTTCAGTCCCCTGTTAACGTGGCTCCTACACATACTGGTGCTCAGGATGGCATCTGCTTTTACTGTTTTGCTTTTTTTTTTCTTCCTCTGTTTTTGTGTCTGTCTGCCCATCAAGTCGTAAACTTTTTAAACATTAAGCTTAAAATAAATGTGCTGAATAATCTCCTCTTGCCTGTTGGATACTAAGACAGCAAAGAGCAATTCAGAGTATGCTGCTGTAGTTCTTATTGAAACACGGGTCTTACATGACACGGTATGTCCTGCATGACTAATCATTGCACACTGGGAACACCCCTCATAACCTGCTGTTTTGGAGACAAAAATATCCCAACCTTTGATAGATGCCGTTATAAAGAGATATTCAATGTCAAAATCACTTTTCTGCAGTTTTAATGTTGTGGCTGATCAGTTTACACTGGTTCTGATTCCTGTTTTGTCTGAAGTTTGTTTCTCTTAATCATCAGTCTGCCTGCTGCTTCCCCCTAGTGGAAGTTGTTGGGCAGTGCAGGACAAAGTCATGCTTTCAAGGACTGAGGTCAAAGAGAGTGCAGTTTAGATAAGTGCCTGTAATTATGTGTGACTGAATGGTTTCAGTTCTAATGAGGATTATGTTTTCCAGGACTGCAATGGGAGAATGAAGATGCCCTCGGTACTCCTAATCGGAACTGGAGCTGGAGAATATTACTCGGGGAAGTTGGACAAGGGGGGGATACACTGCACTTTCCCTTTTGCCAAAACATTGAAAGTTTCACCCCTTGCCATCACACACTTTTTTTTTTTTTTTTTCTTTTTCTTTTTTTTTTTTCCCCCTCCCTTTGCATTTACTTCCCTTCAGCTAATGTTGCTGCGCAAAGTGCATCAGAGAAGGAAGGTGGATCACATGTAAAACATGCAGGCATGATGCTGTCAGGGTTCCTGCACTGACCACGTGTTCAGTATTTGATATGCTTCCCCCTTTCCTCCTCCTCTGCATTCCTCTCCCCATGTGCCACCACGTCACTTTGCCTGCCTCTCAATATGTGCGCCACTAAGAGGAGTGTTTTCAGTATGAAATATTTCTCTTGCCTTCCAACAGCCTTTGCAAGTGTCTGTGATACTGTGATGGTTTCTGACAAAAAAAAAATCAGAAGGCCATTGAAAAGTTCAGCTTATGGACCCTGTGGGTTTGATCGAATACTCTCCCCTCCCCCTTATTTTTATTGTCACGTAACCACTTGCCATTGTAAGTAATTCTAACAATGAACTGTGAACTGTGGAAATTGAAGGAGCATGGTGTGTACTCATCCTAGTATTCTCATCAGTAGTTAGTGACTTGAGGTTTGAGTTTTATTACTCATGTATGCTTTTGTTACAGTATCAACAAAACATGAAGGAACTAATCATTACTGATTTTTCCATGTAAACTGTATTCTATAGAATTTTATACCAACCATTAGTTTTTTAATACATAGATATAGGCAATTATGTTTCCAGGTCCATTTTGGAAACTACAGTTTAGGAACTTTCATGTAGCTGTTATGTCTGATGAAGTGACCTAGAAAGAAGAAGCCTTATGAAACAAATATTGTGCCAATGCAGAACGTCACAGATACGTGGGGAAATTGGTTAAAGCAGTTTTCAGTGTCAGTTTTAGAGATGACTAGGAAGATTTTTTGTTTGTTTGGATTTTTTTTTTTTTTATATATAAAGGCAAAATGCATTTGCAAGGAAATTTACCACCTTTAATACATTGCTTGGAAGAGGATATACGGTGTTCCATTTAACATACTGATACTCTGTAGTTCCTGTTTTTAGATTTCAAAGGGACCTCGCTAATCGTTTTTCATATTTTTTGTATATTTTTGTCTTTATTACAAACATTAACCTTCACATGTTACATTTCCCACCTAGCCTGTGAATCTGTATTTAATTTTGTCTCTTGTGTAGAATTGTATTTGGAGATTATAGTTATGCTAATGGAGAATGTTAATAAAGTATTTACTCCTTTCATTTATGTTGTTTTTGACCTCTGGTGTTCGGCAGATGAAAGTTCTAATATCCGACAAAGCAATTAAATTGCCGATATTACTGCACGTTAGGTTAAATACTTCATGTAACCACCATTTACCATGTGAAAATGCACCTGTCCCTCAAATGTATAGCTTTTAAAGTCATACAGTGCCATGGAAAAAATGTCCTGTCTTGAATTCCTCTGATTTTGCAAATTTCACACTAAATGGTTTCAGATCCTCAGACTTGGGAACATGATGAAATGGTATTTAAAGGTAGCACCCCTAAACCTTAATAACTGGTGGTGCTACTTTTGGCTGTAAAAACTGCAAACAAACTCTTCCTGTAATTGCACATCTGCCACATGGCTGTGGAGGAAAGCTATCCCACATTTCTTTGATTCACTGTGAGTCTGACTCAGTTGAGCTTTGTCTCGCTGTGGAGCCCAATTGCACTTGGTGCATACTGATGATCCGACATGCTCCTGCTGGACTTTTCAGCTGAGAGCAGAATTCATGGTTGCACTTATTGGAAGATGTACAGGTTCTGAAGCTGCAAAGTGTCCCCATACTACCACCTCCATGGTTGTGTTGGTATGATGCAATTTTAACGGAACACCCACTCCACCTTCCAAAAATGTTTTACACATTGGTCAACAGACCATTATTACAAAAGCCTTGGGTGTCATCAAGGTGTTTTTGGCAATTCTAAGGTAACACTTCATCTTTCCTTTGGGTTAGCAGTTCAATTCATCTCACTATTAAAGTAGATACCATTTTTACTCCATTTCTTTTTGATGGTGAAACCATGAACTCCCCTTATCTGAGAGCAGCAGTTCCCCCAGATGTTCTGAGTCATTTCTTGAGTATCTTCTGGTAGGCCAGATACTTCTGGGAAGATTCACCAAAAGTCACAGAGCCTTAGAAATGACTGTAACCCTTTCCAGACTGATTCTATATTTTACAGTTCTACTGACAGTGGCATAGTGTGCTACTTGAGACCTTTTGCACAATTGGAAATGTTCACGTGACTGAGATTCATCAAATCGCAGTAATCAGGTCTGGATTTTCCTAGTCTGTTTCCAGTAAATTTAACTACATTTGGTTACATTTGGATTAACTAATTTTTCATATGGATACCAATTGTAATGGAAAATGATCATTTTAAGACTTTTGTATTTATTCTGAGTTGTCATCACACTTTTTTCACAATATTGTATAAACCTGGGCTAATTTTGAAAAAATAAAAAGTCATGACTTTCACAGCCATACAGAACACAAGACAGACAGGAAATAATTTTAATGTTTAGTCACTTCATTAAAATAAGCCTTCTTCAGCTGTGGACACTGATGTCATTCTAAGACATTCAATCATCCAACATGGTGGTTTTATGGTTTCTACTTTTTATGAACAAATATCCAAAAATATCAGCACGTGGATTTTTAAAAATCTAAATCTCTTTTGCTACATGTTCAATAATATGCTTCACATAGCCTTAGTGCATCATTTTTCTTTCAGTGACACTTTCAATTTTGATCAAGACAATATTTTTTTATTCAGTACAACTGGAATCATTAAACATCAATGTTCCAGTGTCCAATTCAAAACATGTAAAACACAAAAAGGGGCTGCAGCCATTTAAATCAACTGCTTATAAAACTATAAGTCCATATTGTCTGTGTCTCCATCTTCATCTTCCTCCTCCTCCTCCTCCTCCTCCTCTTCTTCATCGTCATCATCAAAGTACCGCTCTTCTGCATCACGGCTTACAATGTCCAGGTTATCATAATCTGGGTTTTCATCCACTTCACTGTGACAGGAACAAACAAAATACATGCACGTCTAACATTCGCATTCCACAGGATATGCATTCAATAACTTCTAAATTAATATTTGAAACAGTCTGCATCTTATGGTTTATGACAGCATAGGCATGAAGTATTATGAACTTTCTGGTAAAGCAAGAGCTTGTTTCAAATCAATTTTTTAAGCAATCAGTGATACTTTGCTAATTTTTTCAAGGCATCAGCTCAGAATTAACCTGTAGTTGAAATCCTTGTCTTTGCCATCCAAGAAGCGCTGATGCATTTGACTCAGAAACTCTTCTCTCAGCATAGCCTTTTCTTCAGCGGTTGGCTCCCACTCTGCCTGTCTAAACGCCATGTTCTCTATGGGTGCAGAAATCGTGTGGTAAACATTTATTATACACAATGAGAGCCTTGTTATGCTACATATGCATGTTCCTCTAGCTCCAACTTAACTCATGAAGTCATGGTGGTGTTAAACAATAAAATCCTGCAGATAACTGAGCAGGGAATATTTCTCAGTAAAGTGATTTCTCAGGAAAGCTGAAGGATTTAATTCCAGTGTGGGGTGGTCTTTGCTGCTGTTGTCCTGTTGGTCAGATTTGACTTTTACTTAAATTATCTGATGAAATGAGAAATCAAACTTTGTTAAGTGTATCAAATGAGAAAATTGGGGACTGGAATGGTAAAATACTGTACAGGACTACAAAAGAGGTAGGACTGCACTTTTATTATTTGCTAACCTTTGTTGTATCAGTCTTTACTAGTGTTGCAGAAGAATTTTAGGAGGCATACTGCAATATGCAGCGATGTGACTGCAATATGATGTGATGTTGCAGCTCTAAAAAGCAAAGCACATTTGTGCAAGCAGTGCAAAAGTGTAAAGATTCTTACCCTCCTCTTCCTCTTCATCTTCTTCCTCCTCCTCTGCACACTGCTCTCTGTCCTGCTCCTCCTGCAGCCGGTTCTGAAGCTGTTTCTCCTGATATGAGCTGATAAGCAGGTCAGACAAATTTCCTGGGCCGTTCTGCATGGCTTGCTCGGAGCGCTGCAGAATCTCTTCCTCGCTCAGGTACTGCCCGATGTACTGCTCGTACAGCAGAGGCTCTCGAAAACGCATCTGCTCCTCACTGAAGTACTGGCCCTCTAGATGAAGACAGAAAGGTCCTGTTAGGACAGGCGAATGCAATTCTGGAAGGCCAAAGTCCAGCACAATTCCCTGCCAGGAGAGTCCTTCACAAAGCAGGACCTCTCAGTTAAGGAGAAATTCTGGACTGTCCAACTGGAGGACAATGAAGACAAACATACTGGACAAACCTTAACTTTCAGCTTCAGTTAACCTGAGAAATCCGGCTTTCTGAAACACCTGCCAGGTTATCCCCTACCTGCTAAGTTGAAACAAATGTCTTAGAGCACCAAGCTGGAATAAGGGTTTCCATGCCTGGGGCTGGACATCCTTGAGTTAGGATAGTACCTCTTACATTTGTTACATTTGTTAAAGACTGTTTATTGTATAAACTAGAGCAGGGGTGTCAAGATCCGGTCCTGGAGGGCCGGTGTCCAGCACAGTTTGATGGTTCTCCTCCTCAAACACGTTCACTAAACACCTAACAATTAACTGGCGAGGTGAACCAGGGTCCTGTTCCATGAAACAGGATTAAGAGAAAGTCTGGCTTATTTCAAGGGAAAGTAAGGGAAAGTATGTGTATGTGTTTGTGTGTGTGTA